>ML776723.1:1312192-1329110 GCA_009831015.1 Picea engelmannii
TATCACATAATGTGGACAATGCAGGTTTTGGACACCTAGGTAAGACCATATTTTATCCACTAAAAATACTCACATAGTTAAACACTCATAAAATGTTAGGGTTTGATATTGGGTTCTAGATATTGTGAAGCCAAAATACCATGTATTATGTTTGGGTTTTATGAACCATATCTTATTGAGTCATCCCTTTAGAATTTTCAAGGAACATAACCACTTGTATCCCAAAGCAAGCATATACTTGGTAAAGGTTGTGGTTTTTTCCCATTTATAGTCTCGTCACCATGCATGAGGCACTGAAAATCAAAGGTTAAGCATGAGGTCATTTGGAATGAGTTCTTAGATCCACTCCAAAATCCCTCAACATTATCCAAGATATATTTCCTTCTAAGCTCAAACCAAGCGACCCAATTTCATAGCAAATTGTCTAACATATTAGTGGTAGAGAGAATACCTTTCCTAGAAAATCCTAAAGGTCAAGAACTAGGAAGATTCAACCATATAATTTCCATCCAACTATACAATAGGGTACCACCATAGGAAATTATTGTTAAAATAAAAGGTTTGTATGAACATATGTCTTTCTGGGATAGGTAGGGCTTAACAACTCCTAGGCCTTCTATACACTTTGTAAAACAAAATTACCAACAAACGTAATATGAGAAGGGGTGATGAAAAGTGTTTTAAAGAGCCACTCCCTACCAAGTATGCTTTCTAAGAAATATTCCTGAACTAATATGACAACTATGAAGAATTTCCCATGCTTCATTTATTTCTACATCTTGAATCACCTATTTCACAAAAAGAGTTTAGACTTGGAAGTGAGTTTTGAAAATACCCTACTTTCCAAACTCCTGCAAGGTGCAACAAATATCTTAGTTGATTATGTGGAATCCCTTGATTTTATTGCTCCTTTCTTACATACAATTTCTATGGGCCTTCTCCAACCTCGTATATGCTTATTTAGAGGGAACATAGTAGGAGGATTAGTTCACATGTGTCATAAATAAAACCTTTGTGCATATTTGGAACTTAACAACCAATACTAAGTGTTTTATAATCCACTTGAATAACTTATTTTCCACCCCTGAGACCACCACCTCTAGATATCTTTAGGTGATTCCTAAAAAGAAAAAGGTATGCCCAAAAATTTAAAATATGGCTAGGATGCATTCATGACTTTTTCAATGAGGTTAACCAATGAGAGACAAGGAACTGCCTCTCATTGTGGCATTGTGTTTCAACCCATTGGATGTTAGATATTGAGGAAACATAGCCATAAAAAATCATAATCTATTTAACCATTGACTAGTTTCCCTGCATTAGGACTAGGAAAGGGAATACCTTTAATCAACCCCTTATCAAGCTCCCCTATGGATTCAACAACCATTACTTATAGGCTCAGGGCCAAGGGGAAACATTCCTTATTCATTGAAATAACCCAACCTCTTCATATTTACTTATCCTAATATAGAGACATGCTGAGGCATTTGTAAATAGGGCTTTGACATTGCTAACAAGGATGCAACCAAAACCTATGGATTTTAATATAGAAATATCAAAAGGTCATTCCACTTGGTCATATACATTTTTGAAGTGCATCTTGATAAATAAATCATTGAGGTCGGTATAATTGGGTCCTTCCATGCCTTCTCATGTTGCAATGACATTATCTAGAATGTATCCCCCATGGATAAACCTCATCTACTATGGGCGAGTGATATTTACTAAGATGGCATTGACATGGAAGGTGAGTTCCTTGGTCAAAATCTTGCAGGAAACATTCAATAGAGTTATAAGTTGCTAACTTGTGATCAATTTTGGGTCTTCAACCTCATGGATGAATTTGATTATACCTTGGTTGATTCTTGCTACCATGGATTGGTTCCTAAGCACTTCTTTTTATATATGTATAATGTAAGTCTTGATGAAATCCCATGCGACCTTGTAAAATTCACACGGGAACCCATCAGGACTAGGTTCTTTATCATTGACCATCTTGTGAAGAGCTACATAAATCTTGTCAAGGGATTCTCACATGACCTCCTTTGTTCTTATGAAACCATAGTCAATGCCACATATAGAAATATCTTGGTCATCTCACGGCTCTCATTCATGAGCCCTTGCATTTCAAATACCATTTTTTGCTGTGTAACAAACTATTTCCCAATTCCTTCATAGTTGGTAATTTGACCTATTGTAGAGTTTAGAGAAAAAATACTCTTGTTGGCCTTCTTTCTTAGCAATTCTTTGAAAAAGGCCTTAGTGGAATTATACCTATTTTTATCCAATGTAACCTTAGTTGGATTGAAATGTAGACCAAGGTCCACTTAGATGTGCAACAAAGGAATTGTAGTCTAGCATTGACATATCAATCAATGCTATGTTAAAGGGGATATCTCATTTGAGGTGCATTTCCAAAATGTAAGGTGGTGCAATACCATAACAATAGAGGGTGAAACTATAAATACTTTAATAATGATTCCACTATCCATACATTCCTCTATTCCATTCCTTAAGGATGAAACATATCAATCCCATATAATTTTATTCAACACAATATAGGAAACTAAGCTATTGCAAAATAAACACCGTCCACATAAAATAGATACATAAACAAGATTTTAAAGGGGGACACCATTATATTCATTTCTATCAAAACCATATACATGAATATAGCAAAATATAGGCATAACAATATCAACTCAACAACTTAGTATGTTGGACATAGGAAAACATCTAGGGGCTAAATTTTTCCATTTGGCTAATTTTTCATCTTCTTTCTAAAAGTAATTCACCTAAATTCTATAGGATAAAATTATTTGACTTAAAAAATAATCAAAAGTTTCTAGAAACTATTTAAATTCTTACAAATTTGAATATTTTTACAAAAATATTGCCAAGACGTTTATAGCTGGCATTTTATGAATTAGTATTATTTGGCAAGGTTTCTACACTAAGTATGGATCTTGAAAATGTTCATTGGTTGGACAACACATACATACTATATTCAATGGGATACATAAAACCACAAAACCAATTACAAAAAATCCCCAATGATGATAGCGGCAACAACCAACATCCAACCCAACCATAGGCCTTATACTTTACAATTTATAATCCTTGACTTTAGGCAAGTCACAGATCTAGGAGTTGTCTTTCTATTGGCTACTCAATGATGGAATTAATTACTTTTTGTCGCTTATTCCTTTTTGAAATGTACATGCCTCATTTTCCTCTATGTTTTTTCTTCTCATTGGGATGAGGAATCATACTCCTCAAAATTTTCCACCTCTAGCTCCAAGTACCTTTCCTTTAATCCACCTCCATCCCGAGCTAATCAGAGTACTCAAAACATGTGGCATTCTTTGTTGCATCCCCCATTGACCTAGCTCTTATTTACTTATGAGGTGCCACAATGTCCTTAACCCAAAAATGAAGGTACCAATAGGTCTTGATCAAACCTATTGAATCACCCTTGAGTTAACTACATTTACCCCCCTCTTTCTTCTCAGTGTTTGATTTTGTTCCATACCATTCGAGCCAAAGGGCCAACTCTAAAACTACTTCTAGTGCATGTGAATTGAATTCCTCAAAAAAAATGATTCAAGGGATCCCTTTAGCTAATAGAAGGTGTAATATGGATATAAAGGCTTGTACCTTTTCCCGAATTGGTTTGGTTTTTATTGTTTGGTGGATGGTCCAATCCACATCATCTATAACATTGAGTTTCTCCAATGCTAGATATCTCTCTTTTGAAATTGGTTGAAATTGTCAAATTTGTACTTGTGCCTCCTAAGAGACATGGAATAGAGCATTCAACTATTCATTAGCCTTTTTGATTTTAGCATGGAGGTCATTCCTTTGGTTGGGGTTGATGGAGATGATTGATAATACAACTCTTACATTCATACTTGCAAGTCATGTGCAAGATATTCCCTAGTCTTTACAATGGCCAACTAGTTTTGGATAGTGGAATGGATAACCTTCTTTTTCTCTATCACAACATGAAGTTTCACTTTGTGCTACTCGAGCCAAGTGACCAAGGGGTATACTTACTCCATTGGTTTCCTCATCTTAATATTACCATACATACATTATGAGCCAATCTTTTTCTTCAACTCGTTCTTATGTTCCCTAATCCACAATAGGGATGCATGGAAATCTCTTGCTAGGAAATAGGGTTTCTTTTCATCGACCATATATTCTAACTCTAAATCTTCAACTTAGGCCATTGGCCATATCTAAGTGAAATTCTATTGGATCTCTTTGAGATCATCCAAAAGGGTATGTTTGTTGTGACACATAGTGTTGCATTTTGCTAGCACCTTGTGCAATTGAACTTGAAGTTGTTGCTTCTAGTGTTGTAGATCAATGTTGTCCTACATTGTCCTCAAAAAATGGTCATGAATTTCTACTCCTATCAAGCACAATTTCCTTATTAGATAATAGGAAGAAACCTAATGAGTGTCTTATGAGGTAGAGGCATGCAAATGCAAAGGCACAACATGGTTCATGCGAGAAAGAGGTAGACCACTCCAAACATAATGTGTAGCTTGGATTTAGACTTATGGATCCTATAATCCTATAGTATTTATTGGTATTAAAGGTGCCCCACACAAGAAACATTGAAGTTCGGTTGACTGAATCTAAGAAAATATTACTTGTACTTAATATTTTGAGCTAGGATGATAAAGCAAAGTTGTGTTTCTTCATCATCTTCTTTATCTTTGGGATTCTTAAAGGAGTCCACTGAAGGTTCCTTTCTTGTACCTGTGGGCCTCCTTAGGTGGTTGATACCTCCAACACTGAAGTTAAGTAGACTTTCTAAGGAGGGATGCTGGAGACATGAGCAAGTGCTTTAGGATGTTGAGTAGAAGTATCCAAAGGCCCTTTAGAGAGGAGAGTTCCATAGCCTTATTCAAAATTGTGGCTTATAGTAGTGGCCTCATGGATATCCATCATGATTAGGGCACTAGTGTTCCAAGGAAAAATGTCTTCCTCATCATCAATAATATAAGCAATTTGCGAGGTGCTAGTAGCTTGTTCTGTGTTGGGTGTAACTCCAAACTAACTAGTAGGGGAACATAAATCGTGGGTTCCACCTAAGTGTAAGCTATAAAGGACACAACACAAATGCGAGCTCCTATTGATACACCATTGAACAATGTTAAACCAATGAATTTTGGGGGATTTTCTTTGGAACACTTGGTAACTTCATGTTCAATGGTTGATGCATTCTCAAGTTCTTAGTAATGATGTCACCTACATAAATGTTGGAAAAATTTCCAAGGCCTACTTTAAGCTCTTTTCTAGTGATGAACACACTATTTGGAATTTTTTCCTACATGTCTTTTAGTGATTCAACCATAGGGGGAATCAACACTTGGTGGTCATCAACAACATTCATACCTTTTCTCCTCAACTCCTTGTATGTATCAAAGTTGGTGGCATCTCTTGTAGCCATCTGTTTTTACTTTTTTTACTCTTGAGATAAAACCTATTCTATGGCCAAAATGTAATCAAAGTGCCTTACTTCCTTGAGTGAACCTTCTTATTTTGTAATGTTGGGCCAAGTAGATTTTCTTCACAATGATATAGGCTAAGGATATAAATGGAAGTGGTGAGTATGGATGGTAGGTAAATTAACAAATGTTGATAATTCTTATATTGAGGCTACAAAACTACATTAGGTATGATAACCCATGATTGTCACATGTTTTTAGGTTACATATAACTAGCACAATTATATTAAAGGTAGTTGGTTTATGTCTAATAGGTCATGTTAAAATTTTCACTTTATCTTTCCCACTTTATAATTTTGGAGAAAATTTCAAGTGTAGTTGAGTCAGTTATTTCTTAAAGTAGATATAATTTTTGTTTTTCACTAAGTTTCATTTATCAATATGAGGATAACAAGTTTATATTTAGCATTATTTTGTAACCATTAGTATCATTCAAATTKATAGTTTTTTAGAGAAGCAACTATAAATCAGGGTATCTATTCCATCAAAATTTCTCAACACTTCGCACTTGGYCCCAACCGTTGTTTCATGTAAGAKAACACCTACACACATGAGTGCATGGAMAAACATGTCATTTGGATAGATTTGAACTTGAATGGCACTATATTAACCACCCATTTTCATTGGCTTGGAAAAACACCATTGAGGGGAGTAGATACAATTGTAGTGCCTCCCTTACAAAGTTGAATATGCATAAYCAAATAAGAATCAATTTTAAAAATCCCCATGCTAGATTTGGTTTGACTAATTTTTAAATCAAACTACATGAGAACTCATGAAATCATGACTAAACACAAATTAATTACTAACTCGAACAATGAATGGCTTTAAAATTCACAGAGCACCCTTTGCATCTTCCCCACATTATAGTTTTGCAGAAAAAGCTCAGCCATAGTTCAACAAGTTCTCATAATAAAGTGGTATCTACATTCTACATTAATAGGTACAATCATAGTGCATCCCTTGAAAAATTGAATATGCATAACTGTTTAATATTCTTTTTTATAAATCCCCATGCTAGAGTTGGTTCAAAAAATTTTGAATTCAAATTGTATGAGAGCTCATGAACTCATGGAACAACACCAATTACCCATGGACCTTAACCAAGTCAAACATTGAATGACTCTATAAGTCATAAATCTCTCTTTGCATCTTCCCCACATTTACATTTTTTAGAAAAAAATCAACCATAATTCAACAAGTTCTCAAGAGAAGGTGGTACCTCGATGAGTAGGCACAATTGCAATTCCTCCCTTGCAGAGTTGAATATGCATAACCATGTAAGATTCAATTTTACAAATCCCAAGGCTAAAGTTGGTTCAACCAATGTTTAACTCAAATTGTATGACAACTCATCAACTCCAAGTAGCCAAGGACCTAAACCAATTTGAACAAAAAATTACTCTAAAAGTCACAACGCTCCATCTACATCTTCCTTACATAAACAATATTGTTGGAATTCAATGCCTCATAAGAAAGTGATATGTCCAAGTGTAGGTTCAATTGTAGTCCCTTAGTGAGAGTGGAATTCAATGACTCATAAGAAAGTGATATCTCCAGGGGTAGGTACAATTGTAGTCCCCAAGTGATTGTTGGTTCAACAATTTTAAACTCAAATCTTATGAAACTAATGTATTCTGTTGAAAGACTAGTTGTTGAAAGATTGGTTGTCATTTAATTGTTGAAAGATTGGTTATCATTGACGCCAACCCTTGAACAAGAATTTAAAAAGTTGCATGTGAATTTAACAAGTTGCATGTCAGTTGCATGTCATTAACAAGACATTATGAGTTGGACTTAAATTAGAAAAAGGTAAATTCTCGAAAAAAACCCGCTAATTTTAGAAAATTCTCGGATGAATCTAAAACCGACCAATGAATAAGATCTAACTAGAGTGACACTATTCGTCAAATCACTTTTCTGATTACAAGCATAAACAAAGAGATAACTGATAATTAAAAATTTAAAAAAACCCGCAAAAACACTAAAACTCCAATTTGAGGCATCATATGAAGGAATTTGGCTCCCGAAAAGTGTCGAAATGGATTCCGATCTTATAAATTAGATAGACATGGAAGTGAACTCTTTGAGATGCAACTCCCTGTAAAATTTCATCCCAATCGAATAACCAAGTCAAAAGTTATGACTCTCGGATATCCCTGGATTTTTTAATGAGATCCTCATTGGAAACACATATATACAAAGAAGAGTCAATTGAATATTTTTTGTGTGAAAATAGATTGGTAGATCTGAGGCAATGAGACGAAGGAAACAAAGTTCAGCAAAGGGAGAAGTTTACATGAGCCCAGTGTACATAATACAAATTACTGTAGAAATGTCTCTGAGGTAATCCCCGAGTTGCAGAAGGGAAAAGCACGAACATCCACAAGTGAACAATGTACAACTCGTGGATCTGTGAAGAAGAAAATAAAAAGATCATAGATCTAATTGGACAAATAATGAAAGAAGATATATGAAAAGGGATAAAAGTATTCAAAAGTGAGGATAATGGTTATTCATTCTACTTCTCCCCATGCCATATCCCCCTAACCAACCAAAAATCCATTGCTATCAGCCTTGAATTTAGTATTCCTAGGAATTGACACTCCTACACCCCTTATGATGCATCAAATACTTGTTTGATTGGTAGATTTCCTCTCAAACCCCACCCTCCCAACATGTGTCTTGTGATGGGACAATGTCATGATGGGACAATGTCAGACATTCCCATACTTGTCCCTCATCCAATGTCTTGTAGAAGATTCCAACAAAGAAATTGTTAAGTGCTGGAAGAGTTGGTGATAAGATTCCTGATGGTGTTCTGGTCTACTTCGACTAAGAGAAGAAGCTCCAGCAAGACATATGGATTTATCTGTAAATTTGAGAGGGTGATCTGTTGTTGGCTGTGTTGAAATTGCCAGAGTGAAGGGGCATGAGGTTGTGCTGCCCAAAAATTGTTGTGATAAGGATCCACCCATCGTAGATTGGTTGGGTAAGCTGCTTGGTTGAGGAACCGTTGTTATTGCTAAAGGATAACACTGTCATTTTTGGAGTCAGTGTGTGAGAGGAGTAGCTACCAAAGGGTGCTATCATGTGGGTATAACCACAAGGGTTTTGAAGAAGTGAGGGAAAAATTGCTATGAAAGGGAGGCCATCATTTCTTGGAAGAGCCACAAGATAAGCCACGTGATTAGATCAAATAGTTTCCACAGTGTTGAGCATAGTGACGATGAAATTGTTCTCAAATCTATTGAATTATATAATTATGAGCTACGCACCGACTGTTGAATGGTAGTTGCATAAACCAACGACCTTCAGAATTGGTGGAGAAAAAAAATTGTGGGCTATTGCTTGCTGCATGCGTAGTGCTTAGTGCATGGTGAAACAATTGTTGTCATGAATTCCAATTCATTAAAGATTTTGTTAGTTGTTGTACCAATTCTATGCCATTTCTTCCCAATTGACTAGTTGATACCATTGATGATCCCAATAGAGACCATAAGGGAATTTAAGGTTTGGAGTTTGGTTGTCCCACATATATCTTATAAATTCTCCTACTCATGTGGTTGATCTTTTGATTTTTGTTACCCTTGTGCAAAGATGCAGACTTGTAGTGCTGATGTTGAGTTTAAAGTTCCCATTTGTATATACATTGAAGCGAACTGATACGTGAAAATGTACCATATAGACATAAGGTTCCAATATGTGTCAGAGTGTGAGATTGCAATTTCCCTTTCCAATTGATCATGGTGGAGGATGATTCAATAGCCTATACAACTCCCTTAGGCTATAGTCAACAAGGAAAAAAGGGAGTCAATGGGATTTATTTGGTGTCACCAGGTTAAAATAATGACAAATCCTAAAGTGTCGTTAAATAAAATAAATAATTATATTTAAATGAAATTAGAGGGAGAAATGAAGTGAGAGTTTGATTTGGTCAAAAAGAGGAATGATCTAGAAGACCCGAGAAAGGATAAATAGAGGGGTAACCCTTCTCTTTGACATTATGATTTGATCTCTCATTTTGGAGTGCTCTTTGAGCCATTGTTTCGTTGGGGTTTAGAAAAACCCTTCCACTACTGTAGTTTGGTTTTGGTGGTGCAATATCAACCCTAGATAAACAAGAGGGGAATCCACCAAGGATTTCAACCCTAGATAGACAAGAGGGGAATCCACCTAGGATTTCCATTGGAGGTTTATGTTCAGTTGGAGGTTGTGTAGGAAGTTCACAAAGATATTTCAGGAGAGGCCAATATATAAATTTGTAGGTAATAGGAGGGTTTCAGAGAAATCGTGATTAAGGGCATCCCCACAGGTTGAGTACAAGGTGTTCCGCGATGCCCCGCTAGACATCCAACAATGGTCCCGTGAAGATCTTTGTGATTGGGGTTGCATCAAGCTGTTTGGATCGATTTCGTGAGGGTTACAGGAGGGATTGGAAGGCCGCTAGTAGAGAACACGCTATCAGAGAAGAGCATCATAGGGATTGGAGATCCTTGAAGTAGTGAGCATCATAGATTGACATCATCCCAGGTTTTCTTGTAATGTTTCTATTAGTAGTTTTGCAGTTTCCTTGCAACCATTAGACTTGTGTGTTAAGAAGTATTTTGCAGTTGTTATTACAACCATTATATATCATTGTATTGTTGTGATTTGAGGTTTCTATCCATAATAATATGCCAAGATTATTTGCTCTATTTTCTGTGCAATGGATGGATGTAATATGTTTGACAATATTCCTATATGAGGAAATTGTTTATAAGGAGTTAACAACAAAATTAATACAAGTGTTTGACATATTTAAACAAGAAGAAATAACAATTTTGGATAGAACACATAATATTCCCACCTAGCCTAGCTGGGGACATTACAGTGGTATCATAGTTGGTGATCTTTCCAGCTTGTGATTTCTTGAGTCATTGATGCCAAGGAATACTAGAGAACGAGGGAAACAACCCACCCTAGGATCAGAGTTAGAAGACATAGAAGTAGAGGGAGTTATGGGGGATCATCCTGAATATAGGACCATACAACTATTTGAAAACATAGCTAATGGACAACAATAATTAACAAAAGTCCCGTCACAGTTCTTTTTCGACAATCAAGCAAGCCAAAATCAGGGAGGTACCAAATGGGAACCATGCAGAGGCCATTCATAGAGGTGGTAGGACTCTTGAAGGGAGTAATACCTATGTACCGACATAGAGTGTCTTCCAGGAAGGTAGAAAAAAGGTACCTACACCATTCTTTCCACCATTCCTTGAGAAACAACCTACATGAGCACCAAAACAATAGGGGGTGGATGAAATTAACTCCTACTTTAGGGAATATCAATTGTTGGAAGAAGGAGCCTAGGAAAACATGTTTTACAATGACTACTACAACCTCAAGATGAGAAACAAACCCAGGGAAGGCCTGAATCACCAAAATTTCATTCTTCTACACAAATTGTGGAAGATGACTATCCCATCTTTTGACGGATTTGACAGGTGCAACACCCAAGCATGGGTACATAAGTTGGACACTTATTTCCAATGTAACCCGATGACAGAGGCAGAGGAAATCAAGTTTGACACCTTAAAATTGGATGGAGAGGCACATGAGTGGTGGTACCATGAGATATTAACATTGGGGAATTCCAACATCACATCATATGAGGATTTCACTTAGAGGTTGATGGACATGTTTGATAGGAAGGACCCTGAGATCCACTTCAGGGAGTTGGCACACTTGAGGAAGACAGGTACATCAAAGGCCTCTATCATAGAGTTATAGTGGATGAAATTCATGGTGACGGATGTTTCTAAACAGATACTGGTGATGCTTTTCACTAAGGGCTTGACTAAATCCTTAAAAGGTCTGGTAAATGATTTCAGGAAAAACATAATAAACAAAGCTATCATGAATACCTAGGATATGGAAGATATAGTCCCCAAGAAGACATCAGAAAAAACATTTATCCCACATAAGGGTCAGGTGCCAAAATCTCCCCAGGAAACAAGGACATGGAAGGATAGGTTGGATGAGGAAACTCAGAGAGAACTAAGGAGGAATAAGCTTTTCTACAGTTGCAAGGAGTCATGGGAACCAGACCATCGATGTATGGGCAAAGGTAAAGTCCATTATATTGAGGTAGTTTCAGACAAGGAGGATGACGGTGATGATGAGGGCATTGGATAGGACAATGGTGAGACATCACACCTTGATGCTACAGAGAAGTCACCATTGCAGGATAAATCCAAGGGAGTGACCATTCCCACACTTCCAGGTTTCCCTAACTACTACACCTTCAGGGTCAGAGACATTGTGTAGGGGCAAAGGGCTAAAACATTGATTGATGGTGGGGCCACCCACAACTTCATTGATGTTGCACTTGTCACCAGGAGACAAATCCCCATGCATGACTTAGAAGGATTCAATGTAGTAGTAGCATATGGGTACAACATGACATGTACTCAGAGGATCAGGGGATTGGAAGTAACATTGGGAAACTATACATTGACTGATGACTTTTATGTCATAGATTTAGCAAATACTCATGTGGTGCTAAGAGTTTAGTGGTTGTACTCATTGGGAGATGATGATGGAGTTCTAGGACAAGGGTGGAAAACGAGTCATCCTAAGAGGTATGTCGATAGGTGTCCTCCGAATCGTGTCTAGCCAATGCATGGAGGACCTTTTTAGACACATGGACTTGGCTTGTGCAACATAGTGCTTAATCACCATGGAGAAGCCATCACAAGATCACCAGCATTACCCTGCAGATATCCAAGTATTGCTTGGAAAGCATGAAAGAGTATTTGAACCATTTCCAACAAGGAGACCACTTGACAAAGGATTTGAGCATGTCATTGAGCTAGAAGAGGGATCAAATCCCATGATCACCACACCCTACAAGCATCTAAAGAGGTTCAAGGACGAAATAGAGAAGTGCATAAAGGAGTTTCTAGAGATGGGACATATCAGGCCTAGTTCTAGTTCCTTTTCTTCTTCAGTTGTACTAGTGAAGAAGAAGGATGACACTATGAGGATGTTCATATACTATAGGGAACTGAACAATAAGACCATAAAAAAATCATACCCAATACCCAGGATTGGTGAGATGATAGATGAACTGCATGTGGCAATGTACTTCTCATTCTCAAAGGTTGATCTGCAATCAAGATACCACCAGATTCAGGTTGTAGAGGAGGATATCTATAAAAAAACATTTAGGTGTCACTATGGGAACTATGAGTTTCTAGTCATGCCCTTCAGGTTGACTAATGCACCAACTACCATCCAGTCATGCATGAACCATATCTTCAATAAACAATTGCAGAAATTCTTACTGGTGTTCTTTGATGATCTTCTGATCTATAACAAGATGTGGGAGGAACATTTGAAGCATGCGAACAAGATTCTCACCATTATGGAGGAGCATTCACTTTTTTCCAACGAGGCAAAGTGCGAGTTTGGTTTGACAGAGATCCTTTATTTGGGGAATGTGATTGGTGTTGAGGGAGTAAAGGTAAATTAGGAGAAGATTCAAACAATCTTAGATTGGCCCATCCCCAGATCACTCAGAGATCTACGAGGATTATTTGGGATATGTAGTTATTATAGGCGCTTTGTGAAAGTATTTTCACAATTGGTTGCGCCATTGAAAAAACTCACCAAGAAGGGGGCGTTTTGATGGTCAGAAGATGCACATGTATCATTTTATAGAATGAAGAGGGTGATGAGAACTTTCCCAGTATTAACACTCCCATATTTCATGTAGCCTTTTGTCCTTCAGTGTGACACATCCGGTGAGGGGATATGAGCAATATTGATGCATAACCGACACCCGATAGATTTTGAGAGAAAATAAATAAGAGAGCTAGAGAATCTCTATCCAATCTATGTTAATGAGATGTTTTCCATCATGCATGCATTGGCCAAGTTCAGAAAATACTTGGTAGGAGGACGCTTTGTGGTTAGGACTAACCACAACAACTTGAGATTTTTCTTGGAGCAGTGGGATATGAATGAGAGACAACATAAATGGGTGAGTAAGGTGTAGGCATATGATTTTGACATTGCGTATGTAAAGGGGAAGAATAAAATAGTTGTTGATTCCTTATCTAGGAGACCTATATATTTCTTGATACTAGATATCTCAACATACTGGAAGTCCATTCTTTTGGTGGAATACTCCAAGAACACCTTCTCTTGTGAGCTGATGGAGGGTAGAATTCAGGATGATAGGTACAAGGCAGTGGATGAAATAATCTACTGCAAAGACAAGATCTATCTTGTCCCTGATTCCAAACTCAAGGATAATATTTTGAGGGAAGTACATGATGTGCCACTGGAAGGGCACCATGGGTATCTAAAGACCTATAGGAAGATGAGGGAAAGATTCTCCTGGAAGGGTCTCAAGGATGATGTACTTCATTGTGTGAGGGAGTGCATGACTTGACAACACAACAAGTCAAAATTTACACATCCTATGGGATTTCTTCAACCATTGTTGATTTCGGAGCAGAAGTGGGATAACAATTCCATGGACTTAATCACGAGATTTCCAAAGGTGCAGGGCAGAGAATATATCTACATTGTAGTGGACACATTGAATAAATATGTGCACTTATTTTCCATTCCTTCGGAGTACAATGCATCTCAGGTCACAGATATATTCTTAGGGAGGTGTTCAGACTCCTGTGGTCTTCCGAGGAACATAGTCAATGACCGAGATAACGTGTTTCTTAGCACATTTTGGCAGGATCTGTTCAGGTTATCCGAGACAAAGTTGACACCTAGTACTAACTACCACCCCTAGCAGATGGAAAAACCGAGATAGTAAACAAATGGATCGAGGGGTACTTGAGGAACTATGTTTCTAGGAAGCAACAAACATGGATAAAGTTCTTCCATCTCAGGGAGTATTGTTACAATACCTCTCATCACATGTCCATCGAGATGAGCCCATTCATGGCATTGTATGACTATGACGCTCCATATTTTTTGGATTTGGATTTTTGGGAGAGAAGATCTCCCAAGGCCAAATATTGGTTGCAGGAAATCCATGACATCTTGAGAGTCCTGAAGGAGAATTTGTAGGCTACTCAAAATCGACAGAAGATGTATGCAAACAAGCACAGGGTAGAACACAAATTTGAGGTTGGGGACCTAGTCTTTCTCACGTTGTATCCCTATAGACAACCGTTGCTGAAAAAGAGTGGTGCCGAGAAGTTGAAGCACCAATTTTATGGACCCTATAGAGTGATCAAGAGAGTTGGGGAGGTAGCATAACAGTTGGAGCTACTAGAGGGTTGCAAGATCGATAAAACCTTCCATGTATCCTCCCTCAAGAAGGCATTGGGACAACATGTCATCGCTTCGACATATATTCCTCCACCAGATGAGGAAGGGAAGTTGGTTCTAGCTCCCGTTCTATCTCCTGAGAGGATTGTTGATGTCAGGGAACAAAGCATGATGAGTGGAGTCATTTGCGAGTATTTGGTTGTATGGATAATATTTCCTACAAAAGATGCTAGTTAGGAAGGAGAGAATATCTTACAACACCTTTATTTGGAGTTGCTTGAGTACAATTGATCTTGGGAAGGGAAGACTAAAATGTCCCCTTCCAATTGATCATGATGACTCAATAGCCTATACGACTCCTGTAGGCTATAGTAAACAATGAAAAAAGGGAGTCAATGGGGTTTATTTGGTGTCACTAGGTTAAAAGAATTAAAAATCCTAAAGTGACATTAAATAAAATAAATGATTGTGTTTAAATGAAATTGGAGGGAAAAATAAAGTCAGGGTTTGATTTGCTCAAAGAGGGGAAAGATATAGAGGCTTAGAGGAAGGATAAATAGAGGGATAACCCTTATCTTTGGAATTATCGTTTGATATCTCATTTTGGAGTGCACTTTGAACCATTGTTTCAATGGGGTTTAGTAAAACCCTTCCACTACTGCTGTTTGGTTTCGATGGTGCAATATCCACCCTAGCTAGACAAGAGGGGAATCCACCTAGGACTTCCATTGGAGATTTAGTTGGAGGTTGTGCAGGGAGTTCGCGAAGATATTTTAGGAGAGGCCAGTCTATAATATTGTAGGTAGTAGGAGGGTTTCAGAGAAACCGTGATTGAGGGTATCCATGCGAGTTGAGTAAATGGTGTCCGTGAGTCCCCGCTAGACGTCCAACAATCGTCTCATGAGGACCTCTACGATTAGTGTTTCAATAGGCTATTTGGATTAGTTTCATGAGAATTACATGAGGGATTAGAAGGCCACTAGCATAGTGGATGATATTGGAGTAGAGTGTCATAGGGATTGGAGAGCCTCGAAGCAGTGAGCATCATAGATTAGCATCATCCTAGGTTTTCTTGTATTATTTATGTTAGTAGTTTTTCAACTGCCTTGCAACTATTAGACTTTTGTGTTCAAGGGTATTTTGAAAATATTATTAAAACCATTAGATATCATTGTAATGCTATGATTGGGGGTTTCCATCCATAATAAGATGCCAAGGTTATCTGCTCTATTTTCTGTGTAATGGATGCATGCAATATGTTTGACAATACTCCTATATGAGCAAACTATTTGTAAGGAGTTAACAACATAATTAATACAAGTGATTGACATATTTTCACAAGAAGAAATAACAATTTTGGATAGAACACATAATATTCCCACCTAGCCTAGTTGGGGACATTACAGAGATATGCAGGTTGAAGCGATTTGAATATCTGAGTGTGTAAGATGTTGATGCACCAAGTATTGTGAAACAAAACCACTACTTATTTGTATCATTCAGAGATTGTGAGTTGAATGCAAGAAGTTGGAGAAAGTCTAGACTGCTACCATGGAATAATGACAGTCGAGATGGAGAATGGAGATCTATAGTCTGTCTTTTGTTAGAAAGAAGAAGAAGGTTAGAGAGAACCCAAGTCGTATGAAATGCCAGCTGAGAGAGATAATTGTTGCATATGAGAAATGTAGGTTTATCTATTTTTATGCCGAAGGTGTTCTTTTAAGGGGACATTCTCCCTCCCAACCTGCGTCGTCTATCGAAAACCACTTGAAATTCGAAACATGTCATCTCAATATGCCATGTGTCAGACCTGTGGATATACCTATACTCCCTTGTTGATTCAGTCACCACCATCCATGATGCATTTGATATTATCCATCCACCTATATTCACTCTATCGGTCGTTCACTCAGTGGCCCGTCGATGCAAGAATTTAATTCGTAATCTACTGTTACTTTGTCAAACCTTGGATTCCTAACTGGTTGATAGTCTCCTTCAAACTGTGAATCCAATTTGAATTTATTAAGAAATCACTCCCTCTCTCTTGGACTTAATACACAATTGTTTCCTATTTAATAGCCTAAAAAACTGGCGATACAAGACTCGTC
>ML776723.1:1329210-1341758 GCA_009831015.1 Picea engelmannii
AGTTTTTATTGTCATGATTTGTTTAATAGGGTGATCGAAAGGGTAAAGACTCAAGAAGATATAGCTTTAACTCAGGAGACTGGGCTTGGTATGTAGAAAGAAATGGAGGTCTTGATCCAACTTCCGTCAGTAAGTTGATTAAAGGGTGGTAGATGGAAGACTTGTGAGAAGGGTGAGCAAGACTGCCTCGAGCAACAGGCCTTCAGAAGCTTGAAGAAGAAAAACTCAGAAGCCAAGATCCTCTTGGTCCAGAGTTTCAAGGAGCTGAAGGGTGACTTGACTGGATCCTCCAATTCCAAGCCATTCCAGCGCTGAGAAAACACAAGAACTGATTAGAAACGCTGTGACTGTTGCTGTGATCCAACCTACATCATCCTACAACAGCGCAACTCAACTGGATCCTCCAATTCCGAGCTGTTCTAACACAGTAAACAAAGAGATGGAAAAAAAGGATGACATCCATAAAGTAAGAAGTCTCAAATGCCTTATACATTAACCAGAGAGACCAGCGCTTCATCAAAACTTTACAATCGGGAGCTTTGCTCAACCATTGATCCTTACAAAATGGAGAAAATGCCTACATATATTCCAAAACAACAACAACAGCAAAAACAATACGCTGCATTAAAAACATTGCGTCTGCATGTCTTCTGACAGTCTGCCCATGCAGACTCAGGATGATTGTATGCCTATGATAGACGCTACCTTAACTTCGCATGGCCTTTGCAGGGGAGGTAGCCGAAACATTAAAGGCCAAAATGGCGTGTGTAGATTTCTTTATCCAATCGAGGACTTTGGCATGGCTCCTTTGAAAAATCGGTACACAGGACCCCTTTCGAGCAGACCGCTTGCCAAATTCTCCATACCTCACTTAAGGAGTGAAAGGAGGTTTCAACCACCCGCTTTGCCTTCATTTACTCCAAGCTGAAACCAAAAGAGAAATCGTATCCGATGGCATCTGGAAATTGCGATGATCCTTTCGGCGACTGGACTTGATGCTTTTGGCCCCTTTTGCTTAGCTCTTTTGTTTCCCAAGTGACCATGGGGTGTGACCATGTGATTGTCCCCAAGGTGCTTTCGACATTCGTGAATGGGAAGGAGCTAATCCCTGCTTTTTGAAATCGCGATGAGCGAAACGCCGAGATGGCTCCATATGGTGCCACGCGTCCCTTTGAGATCTGACGATTTGACACTCACTCGGTGATATTGTGGGGCCGAGTCTTGGATGCTCCCGGCACTTCGCACATCGGGAATATGACGGAGCTGCTCCTTGCGGCTTGGGGTCACGATGGACGAAACACCGAGAGGGCTCAATCGGCTGCCAGGTGTCCGCTTCAAATGGACGGCTGAGACTACCCCTTGATACTGTAGGCCCGACTTTGGGTGATATCGGCACTTCGGGGTTCGGGGTTTCGCGATACAGAGTGATATGGAACTTTCATCCTACAACTCGTGATTGCCGAAAAGTCGACGCGACTGGATCTCGCGCCACGCGTCCCTTGGATGGACAACCGCCATCCTTCCCTGCATACAATACGGGCGTGATCCACTGCACTAACCTCGGCGCAACTTCGCTAACCATGATTTCCCACCAACCATTGATCTATCCCTTTGGATGGATCTTGATCGTTAAAATCAGACTGCTTGCTCGCTTGATTTAAGCCCAAAATATATTTCTTCTGTGAACTATGCCCAACGCTCCTCGCGCCATTTTCAATCCTGAATACTCTTGTGCCTAGGACAAGAAATGTCGCTAACACATATTTTGAGTTTGTTAATACTAGAATGGGTTTAACAGGGTGAATTGGCACCGTTAAACCAGACAGAGGTCCTAAAACTGCACAACCCAACCGCACACAATCCTATACTATTCCCAGAGAATCAACCCTAGAGGTATTCTTATTATAGAAGCTACTAGCGTCTTCGACTCCACCCAAGGGTATGATAACATTTCAGATTACCCATATCAATAGTTATAATCAGACAAGTGCTAGACCCTTTTCTATTAGAAGCTCAAATGATGATGACTATGATGAGATGTGAAATTGACAGATACCCGGATACGCCTGGAATTTGGATGGAGGAGAAGGTGGAGGCGTGGAAGCCCATTGTCAATGATATCCACCAGAAAGGAGGCATTTTCTTCTGTCATATTTGGCACACTAGAAGGGCTTACCATGTGGGTAATTATTTATGCATTTCTATCCATAATTCCTTTCATGTAATGACTTGGTAGATCTATATGGGGATTTGTTATTTTTCCTTCCAAAGTACGATTCACATTATAATGCTAGATTTTTCTACCTTCCTTTGGACATGGCATCTGATAATGCGAAAATGGAAGAGACAACTCTTAATCTTTTGCACTAATAAATATGCATTAGGTAAGTTTTTTCATGGTTGGTATTACATGTTATTTTTTCTAGGAAAAAGGTGATTTGTTGTCAGTCTCTTTGAATAGAGATTGCTGAGATTGTTGAGAGGATTTATGGAATGCAAATTATCAACCCAATGGCCAGTCTCTCGTTTCATCATCAGATATAAAAATATCGAGACAAATTCTCCAACCCAATGACAATGATTTTGCATATTTTTCCTTCCTCAAGCTCTAAATACTAAGGAGAATCCACATATTGCTAATGATTTTCGTCTTGCTACTAGAAATACTATCAAAGCAGGTGAATGTTCCTCAAGAAATCGTAAATTTGGTAGTTATCTATTCGCACACATAAAACATAGGCCACATGAGCTATTTTATATAGGGGAGATCTGAAGTATTTTTTCTTGATAGACCATAGGGATTTTCTTATATAAAATTCTCACTGTATCTTTCCCACTTTATAATTTTGGAGAAAATTTCAAGTGTAGTTGAGTGAGTTCTTTCTTAAAGTAGATACAATTTTTGTTTTTCAATAAGCTTCATTTATCAATATGAGGATAACAAGTTTAGATTTAGCATTATTTTGTAACCATTAGTATCATTCAAATTGATAGTTTTTCAAAGAAGCAACCATAAATAGGGGTATCTATTCCATCAAAATTTCTCAATGCCTCGCACTTGGCCCCAACTGTTGTTGCATGCAAGAGAATACCTACAAGAATGAGTGCATGGAAAATCATGTCATTTGGATAGATTTGAATTCAAATTGCACTATATTAACCACCCATTTTCATTGACTTGGAAAAACACCATTGAGGGGAGTAGATACACTTGTAGTGCCCCCCTTACAAAGTTGAATATCCATAACCAAATAAGAATCAATTTTACAAATCCCCATGCTAGATTTGGTTTGACTAATTTTTAAATAAAACTACATGAGAACTCATTGATGCTAGGGTGTGGTGATCACAGGTTTTGATCCCTCTTCTATCTCAATGAAATGCTCAAATCCTCTGTCAAGTGGTCTCCTTGTTGGAAATGGTTCAAATACTCTTTCATGCTTTCCAAGCAATTCTTGGATATCTGCAGGGTAATGTTAGTGATCTTGTGATGGCTTATCCATGGTGATTAAGCACTATGTTTCACAAGCCAAGTCCCTGTGTCTAAAAAGGTCCTCCATGCGTTGGTTAGACATGATCTTGAGGGCACCTATCGACATACCTATTATGATGACTTGTTTTCCACCCTTGTCCTAGAACTCCATCATCATCTCCCAATGAGTATGACCACTAAAATCTTGGCACCACATGAGTATTTGCTAAATTTATGACATTAAAGTCATCAGTCAATGTATAGTTTCCCAATGTTACTTCCAATCCCCTGATCCTCTGAGTACATGTCATGTTGTACCCATATACTACTACTATATTGAATCCTCCAAAGTCCTCCGCAGGGATTTGTCTCCTGGTGACAAGTGCAACATCAATGAAGTTGTGGGTGGCCCCACCATAAATCCATGTTGTAACCCTCTTCCCCTGCACAATGCCTCTGACCCTGAAGGTGTAGTATTTAGGGACTCCTGAAAGTGTGGAAATGGTCAGTCCCTTGGCGTTACCTTGCAATGGTGCCTTCTCTGTAGCATAAAGGTGCGATGTCTCACTGATCAAAATCTGGACCAGGGGTCAAATTTTAGCTCAAAAATAAACGTTCTCGAAATTGCCTCAAAACGAATGAGAGCGTATTCCTCATCATCACGAACCCAATGCAATTCATTTCGTCTCAAACGGACGTCGGGAACGAAAGATACCGCGATCTGTTTGAATCGTCAAACAGGAAAGAAAAGGGGGACGCTGACTGTGTAGTCCGTATAGTCCGTACATGATGACGTGGCAGAGTCCGTACATGCTGACATGGTGGTTGTACAATGACATGGAAGTTGATGATGTGGCAGTTTCATATTGACATATTTGGGTGAATGGCGCTTCGACACGTGGCAATTTTTGGTTTGTGGTTTGGTGCCACGTGGCACCCCGTTATTGACAATTGGTTCAAAATTTTTATGGAGTCCATGGGATTCGAACCCCAGACCTCCCCACTGTGCAAATATTTGGCAATGGCCGCCCTACCAGTGCGCCATGCATTGTTTCTTGACAACTATATGTTTCAAAAATTATTTAAGTTTGAATGGTTGACATTTCGGTGGGTGGTCGGGCTGGGGCTTAGCCCCAACCCGTGGTTGTATTATTGTTACCATATGACCCTTGCTACATGGAGGCTGTGTGCGCGTGCGTATCCAATGGTTTTAAATAAATGACAAAGCCCCGGTCCTATATACAACACCATATGACCACACATGGGCGTACACATTGTTTATTCAAACAATTTGAAACGATTCAGTTTTAGCCCGTGGTTTTATCATATTACCATATGAACTTAAACCTTAGCGCAGGGGTTTGGTGTTGGTTTCAACGGTTGTGCAAAACGACCTGCCACTTGTCATTGTTATATTCGCCCTTGGAAACTCAGCCCTTTTTTCTTTTGCGAGAGGTCGTATGGAAGACCTTGTGACCGAGAGCTTGGCGGTTAGGGGCTGGAGGCGCCCTAACCGTCCTATAGTTTGTACCATTTTTCGGTTATGCGTGGTGCTGGGTTTAAACACGTGTTTTGGAGTGTGCTCTGAGTTCAAGCACACAGAGGTGCGTTTTGGCGAACCAGAGCCAGTAAGCTTGAAGCAAGAAAATGGCAGGAGGCCTATCTTCTTCATTTTTTGGCCGATTGAGGTGTCGTAAAAGACCAGCTAGGGGTTTTTGGACGTCCTGAATCCATTGGCACTGTTATCAAGGCCATTTGAAGACACATTTTTCATGTTTTTATCCATTTAAGTTTCAGCAAGCTCGAGGGAGCTTGAAGCCCTCATTGATTGAGGTCATGTTTTGTTGAGCCTATGTTTGTTTTCTGTGATTGAATAATCATTTTTGGCTAATTGTTATGCTCTGAACACATTGGGACAGGTTTCAGAGGCTTTTGAGGACTTTTATAGGTGTTTTTGCCAAAGAGAAGCTCAATGAATCTTATGGCCACATGTAGAAGAGGTCATGCCCGAATGAGCCATGATCCGTTTTCAGAGTTTTATTAGTCATTTTTGGGGTTTTTATGTGTTCTGATCCCAATGGTACAGTCTGATTTTCCATTGGAGTTGAGAAGCAACTTGTAAAAGAACTTTTGAAAAATTAATCCCAGAGAGCCAAGTCCATTGATGGAGGCTCAAGGAAATGTAGCCCGGAGGGGGGTGAACTCCTTTATCATGTTGTTATTGTTGTGAGTTTGATGGTTTATTTGTTGCAAGTTGTGTTGCTGTGTATTTATTTAAAGTACATATTTAACCATCTAAAAGAACAATTCCTCACACATAAACATTCAAAAGAAGATTCATAAACTTGGCACATAATTTTGTTCTTGCATATTTTAACGCATGAAGCAAGGTCCTGTAAAGTTTATTTTAATGAAGTAGAGGGTGCTTGCATAGCATAACAAGTCAGCCTTCTATTTTCATTTCACTCACCATTGTCCTGTTCAGTGCCCTCATCATCATCGTCATCCTCCTTTTCTGAAACCACCTCAATATAATGGAATTTAACTTTGCCCATACATCGATGGCCTGGTTTCCATGACTCCTTGCAACTATAGAAAATATTCTTCCTCCTTAATTATCTCTGATTTTCCTCATCCAACCTGTCCTTCCCTGTCCATGTTTTCTGGGGAGGTTTTGGCACCTGACCCTTATGTGGGATAAATGTTTTTTCTGATGTCTTCTTGGGGACTATATCTTCCATATTCCGGGTCTTCATGATAGCTTCGTGTATTGTGTTTTTTATGAAATCATTTACCCTACCTTTTAAGGGTTTAGCCAAGCCCTCAATGAAAAGCATCACCAGTATCTATTCAGAAACATCGGTCACCATGAATTTCATCAACTAGAACTCTATGATAGAGGCCTCCGATGTACCTATCTTCCTCAATTGTGCCAACTCCCTAAAGTGCATCTCAGGGTCCTTCCTATCGAACATGTCCATCAACCTCTAAGTGAAATCCTCATATGATGTGATGTTGGAATGCCCCAATGTTAATAGCTCATGGTACGACCACTCATGAGCCTCTCCATCCAAGTGTAAGGTGTCAAACTTTATTGTCTCTACCTTTGTCATCAGGTTACATTGGAAATAAGTGTCCAACTTATGTACCCATGCTTCGGTTGTGCACCTGTCAAATGCATCAAAAGATGGGATAGTCATCTTCCACAATTTGTGTAGGAGATCAAAATTTTGTTGATTCAGGCTTGCCCTGGGTTTGTTTCTCATCTTGAGGCTGCAGTAGTCATTATAAAACATGTTTTCCTAGGCTCCTTCTTCCAACAATTGATATTCCCTAAAGTAGGATTTAATTTCATCCACCCCCTGTTGTTTTGGTGCTCTTGTAGGCTACTCCTCAAGGAATGGTGGAAATAATGGTGTAGAAACCTTTTTGCTACCTTCCTGGAAGACACTCTATGTCGCTACATAAGTGTTACTCCCTTTAGGAGTCCTACCACCTCTATGGATGGCGTTTTCATTGTTCCCATTTGGTACCTCCCTGGTTTTGGTTTGCTTGATTGTAGGAAAATAACTGTGTTAGGACTTGCGTTAATTGTTGTTGTCCATTAGCTATGTTTTCTAATATTTGTATGGTTCTATCTTCAGGATGATCCCCCATAAATTGCTCTACTTCTACCTCTTCTAACTTTGATCCTATGGTGGGTTGTTTCCCTCGTTCTCTAGTCTTCCTTGGCATCAATGACTCAAAAAATCACAAGTTGGAAAGATCACCAACTATGATACCACTATAATGTCCCCAACTAGGCTAGGTGGGAATATTATGTGTTTTATCCAAAATTGTTATTTCTTCTTGTTTAAATATGTCAAACACTTGTATTAATTTTGTTGTTAACTCCTTACAAACAATTTCCTCATATAGGAATATTGTCAAACATATTACATGCATCCATTACACAAAAAATAGAGCAAATAATCTTGGAATCTTATTATGGATGGAAACCTAAAATCACAACAATACAATGATATCTAATAGTTGTAATAACAACTGCAAAATACTTCTTAACACACAAGTCTAATGGCTGCAAGGAAACTGCAAAACTACTAATAGAAACATTACAAGAAAACATGGGATGATGTCAATCTATGATGCTCATTGCTTCAAGGATCTCAAATCCCTATGATGCTCTTCTCCGATAGCGTCTTCTCTACTAGCGGCCTTCCAATCCCTCCTGTAACCCTCACGAAATCGAATCAAATGGCTTGATGCAACCCCAATCACAGATATCTCTTAGTGATTTTGAAGAAATTAGGAACATATATGTCTTCCTGTGTGTGTTAGGGTGTGTATTTTGAAGAAATTAGGAACATATATGTCTTCCTGTGTGTGTTAGGGTGTGTATTTTGAAGAAATTAGGAACACATATGTCTTAGTGACTAATAAGCATTTGATTTGGAGAAATCTCTTGTGGATCTTGGTATGAGGTATATGTGGTTGTAGTCTTGATGAGAGATCAAAATCAATAGAAGCATCAAAAGTATTAGAAACAACACCAACAATAGGTTATCAGTTACAATGACATAGGGAGTTATATATTGGTCTACATTTATATTTCAGGGTGGTTGGACGGGGCAATGAAAGGGGGTTGTAACCTCCTTCCGATTGGAGCTGATAAATTAGGGAGTTGGAGCTTCCTTTAGGTATAAGCCTGTAAATAAGGGGTTGGAGTCTACTTCTAGTTGTAGCTAGAGAAATAGAAAGTTGGTGCTTCCAATGAATGTACTATTTGATAAATAAGAAAGACATTTCATGGTTTTTTCCTGCATTGGGTTTCCACATAAAATTCTAGTGTACTGTGTTTATGTGATGTTTATGCATTGAATTATGGTTTGAATGCTATTGATAAACTATTGAACATTATTGGAGGTTTTATATTGTAATTAAAAGTACTAATTGTACTCATACTAATTCACCCCCCCTCTCGATATTCCAACATATTCATGACACAACACCAAGTAGCTAGAAAATTTAACCATATTGAAGAGCGAATGACTCTAAAATTCACTCAATGAAGAGTGAGAAGGCCTCCCATAAATAAACTCTAGTCCAAAAAATGTAAGAAATTATCAAACTATGATGGGAATAAAACTCATGACACAACACCATGTAGCTAGGAACCTTAACCTCATGACATGACACTCCTACACCCCTCATGATGCATCAGATACTTGTTTGATTGGTAGCTTTCCTCTCACCCCCCCGCTCCCTAACATGTTCCTCATGATGGGACAATGTCAGACATTCCCATACTTTTCCCTCGTCCCCCCTTCCCCCCATTCATTTCACAAAATCACCAGATTAAGTATAATCCCATATTGATCATGGTTCAACCTCCCTTTTGGTTTCTTCTTACATGCCTTTCCCTTCCATTAATGACCCACTAATAGGCACTTGGGGGACTATACAATTCAATGAATCTTGGATCATCTCGTTGCACTAGCAATTGACCACCATGCCAATTAACCCCAAGTTAGAGCGAGAGTTCACACTGCTAGTAATTAGATTTGAACTTGTGACCTCCTGAGGGAAATTGTGCACTATATATTCAATAGAGAAAGTGTAAAGAAGACCAAATTATTATTACAATGATTATTGAAATTAAATTTAATGTTTATTTCATACATATAATTGTTGTGATTTGATTGATTGAATTCAACAATGTTTGATGAGTTTTCTTTCTTTTGGTTAGTTATTTTTCTTGGTTTGGTATATGTAATCCAATGCATGTTGGAATATGTAAATCCTACTTGTATTAATAACGTTTGAGGAGAATATGTTTGCTAATGTATATAGTTATCGAGAGGTATATGAAATATTGATGTGAGTTGTTTGAGTCTATTATTTAGGAGGCTGTTAGTTAGTTGGATTTGAGAGATTTTGTTCAACTAAGTTTGCTCCTAGTTTGGTGTGTGGTTGACATTTTCTTTCCATCTCTCCTTTGATATTGGGAATAAGTTAGATCTGATAAAAAAATGTGAAGTCTATATAATGTGAACATGACAGTGTAGTTGTTGCATGAAAGAATGTTGTTGTAGCTGTGTGAAGTCTCTCTGATGGCGTTCTGGTCTACTTTGACAAAGAGAAGAAGCTCTAGCAAGACATATGGATTTTTTTAGTGCTTGAAGATCCGTTGAAAGATCGTGTTGACTATAGTGTTCATCTATAAATTTGAGAGGGTGATCTGTTGTTGGTTGTGTTGAAATTGCCAGAGTGAAGGGGCATGAGATTGTGCTGCCCAGAAATTGCTGTGATAAGGAGCCACCCAACGTAGATTGGTTGAGTAAGCTGCCTGGTTGAGGAACCGTTGCTATTGCTAAAGGAAAGCACTGTCATTTTTGGAGTCAGTGTGTGAGAGGAGTAGCTACCAAAGGGCGCTATCATGTGGGTATAGCCACAAGGGTTTTGAGGAAAAAGTGAGGGAAAATTGCTATGAAAGGGAGGCCATCATTGCTTGGAAGAGCCACGAGATAAGCCACATGATTGGATCAAATAGTTTCCACAGTGCTGAGCATAGTGACGATGAAATTGTTCTCAAATATACTGAATTATATAATTATGAGCTACATACTGACTGTTGAATGGTGGTTGCATAAATCAACGACCTTTAGAACTGGGTGGAGAAAAAAAATTGTGGGCTATTCCTTGCTGCATGCGTAGTGCTTAGTGCATGGTGAAACAGTTGCTGTCATGAATTCCAATTCATTAAAGATTTTGTTAGTTGTTGTACCAATTTTATGTCATTTCTTCCCAATTGACTAGTTGATACTGTTGACGAGCCCAATAGAGACCATAAGGGAATTTAAGGTTTGGAGTTTGGTTCTCCCACGTAGATATTAGAAATGTTCCTACTCACATGATTGATCTTTTGATTTTTGTTACCCTTGTGCAAATATGCAAACTTGTAGTGCTGATGTTGAGTTTACGTGTTTCCATTTGTATATACATTGAAGTGAACACTAATATGATACTTGAAAATGTACCATATAGACATGAAGGTTCCAATATGTGTCAGAGTGTGATATTATAATGTCTCTTTCCAATTGATCACGATTGAGGTTGACTCAATAGCCTATATGACTCCCTAGGCTATAGTCAATAAGGAAAAAAAGGAGTCAATGGGATTTATTTGGTGTCACTAGGTTAAAATAATGACAAACCCTAAAGTGTCATTAAATAAAATAAATAATTATATTTAAATGAAATTAGAGGGAAAAATGAAGTGAGGGCTTGATTTGGTAAAAAAGGGAAAGATCTAGAAGACCCTAGGAAGGATAAATAGAGGGGTAACCCTTCTCTTTGGCATTATGATTTGATCTCTCATTTTGGAGTGCTCTTTTAGCCATTGTTTTGTTGGGGTTTAGAAAAACCCTTCCACCACTATAGTTTGGTTTTGGTGGTGCAATATCAACCCTAGATAAACAAGAGGGGAATCCACCAAGGATTTCAACCCTAGACAGACAAGAGGGGAATCCACCTAGGATTTCCATTGGAGATTTATGTTCAGTTGGAGGTTGCGTAGGGAGTTCACGAAGATATTTTAGGAGAGGCCAATATAGAATTTTGCAGGTAACAGGAGGGTTTCATAGAAACCGTGATTAAGGGCATCCCCGCAGGTTGAATACAAGGTGTACCATGATGCCCCACTAGACATCCAACAATGGTCTCGTGAAGAGCTCTGCGATTGGGGTTGTATCAAGCTGTTTGTATCGATTTCATGAGGGTTGCATGAGGGATTGGAAGGCCGATAGTAGAGAAGATGCTATCGGAGCAGAGCATCATAGGGATTGGAGATGCTTGAAGCAGTGAGCATCATAGATTGACATCATTCCAGGTTTTCTTGTAATGTTTCTATTAGTAGTTTTACAGTTTCCTTGTAGCCTTTAGACTTGTGTGTTCATAAGTATTTTGCAGTTGTTATTACAACCATTAGATATCATTGTATTGTTGTGATTTGAGGTTTCCATCCATAATAAGATGCCAAGATTATTTTCTCTATTTTATGTGTAATGGATGCATGTAATATGTTTGACAATATCCCTATATGAGGAAACTGTTTGTAAGGAGTCAACAACAGAATTAATACAAGTGTTTGACATATTTAAACAAGAAGAAATAACAATTTTGGATAGAACACATAATATTCCCACCTAGCCTAGCTGGGGACATTACAATGGTATCATAGTTGGTGATCTTTCCAGCTTGTGATTTTTTGAGTCATTGATGCCAAGGAATACTAGAGAACGAGGGAAACAACCCACCACAGGATCAGAG
The DNA here is from genome assembly GCA_009831015.1 of Picea engelmannii. Lineage (NCBI taxonomy): Eukaryota > Viridiplantae > Streptophyta > Pinopsida > Pinales > Pinaceae > Picea > Picea engelmannii. The sequence goes on from ML776723.1 coordinate 1,341,011, forward strand.
TTAGAAGAGGTATAAGTAGAGTGAGTTATGGGGGATCATCCTAAAGATAGGACTATACAACTATTTGAAAACATAGCTAATGGACAACAACAATAACACAAGTCCCGACACAGTTCTTTTTCGACAATCAAACAAACCAAAATCAGGGAGGTACCAAATGGGAACCATGTAGAGGCCATCCATAGAGGTGGTAGGAATCCTGAAGGGAGTAATAACTATGTACCAACATAGAGTGTCTTCCAGGAAGGTAGAAAAAAGGTACCTACACCATTATTTCCACCATTCCTTGAGGAACAACCTACAAGAGCACCAAAACAATAGGGGGTGGATGAAATTAACTCCTACTTTAAGGAATATCAATTGCTGGAAGAAGGAGCCTAGTTAAACATGTTTTACAATGACTACTGCAACCTCAAAATGAGAAACAAACCTAGGGTGGGCCTGAATCAAAAAATTTCGATCGTTTGCACAAATTGTGGAAGATGACTATCCCATCTTTTGATGGATTTGACAGGTGCACAACCCAAGCATGGGTACATAATTTGGACACTTATTTCCAACGTAACCCGATGACATAGGTAGAGGAAATCAAGTTTGACACCTTACACTTGGATGGAGAGGCTCATGAGTGGTGGTACCATGAGTTATTAACATTGGGGCATTCCAACATCACATCATATGAGGATTTCACTTAGAGGCTGATGGACATGTTCGATATGAAGGACCCTGAGATCCACTTCAGGGAGTC
>ML776724.1:0-13044 GCA_009831015.1 Picea engelmannii
ATGGAACAAATTCAATTTTTTTTCTTCTTGCAAACCATGTCAATATTTGAAATCTTTTATAGTTCAAGTGATGTAAACTTTCACAAATGACAGAATTTCCCATAATATTTCTGGTTTCGAGGTATTTTAAAATTTAATAAAAACATAGAATAATACTATTACCTGTCATTGTTGAGAAGGTTACTAAAATAAATAGACTAATCATAAAATAGTTTAGACTGCAATCTCTAAAAAAGAGATGGCGTGGTGGCAACAGTGGACATGGCATTAATCAACTAAAAATGATGGTGTGGTAGCAACAATGGACGTGGCATTAATAAACTCATTCTCTAGGTGGGATCTAATGGACTGGTTCGGAAACTGTCTTTTTCCCTTTTTCCGATTTAATAATTTAATAAAAAATTGGGTTTAATTAATAAACTCATTCACCAAGCGGGGTGTTGCACCTCTTTCGTCACCTTGGTGAGCAAATTAGAGGTGCTTGCAAGCTCAGTTGGGTCTGCTGAGCAGGACAGCTGTAGAGAAAAGAGTCAGGGAAAGAAAACAAAAACTATAATTAAGAATTAAACTAATAGATGCAATAAAAACTAAAATCATGAGCATAGGGACATAGAAACAAGAAGAACCATAAGACCCATGTCACCAATGTTTGAGGCTGATCTATTGATGAAAACAAAGCACCAAGAAGAAAGGGGACTATGAGTCCCTTCTTCCTCCAAGGGAAGGCTCTTGGACCCTCACTAGCTAGCTCTTCTTACAACAAAGAAAATGGAAAATGGTGATGAAAGAACTCTTTACAAATCCACTCAATGGTGAGGTGGATTGTCTAATGTAATGGTGCCAATATGCTTGTGTCAAGGATGGAGTCCTCAAAACAATATAGGTAGCATAACATTACTTTGAATTCCTTGAGAAAATGAGGTGCATCCATGTCTTTTTATAACATTCATTTGGGTTATTGTTTAACTGCTTTGTAGTGTGAAAAGAGGCCAATTAGGGCATTATTAGGTCTTTGACCAGACCACCAGTTGGATCCATCCCAGATTTGAGGGTCAAATCGGCTTGGGAGCTGGACCATAAGTGGTTGGGAGGCCGACCACTTCCATAAATGCGCCGTTTAGCAGGTGCGCGGATTTTTGCGCTAACAGTCGCGCATCGTGCACTTGTGCGCGATTTCTACATTCTTGTTCCGCGCATGCGCGCGCGTGCCCAATGTCTGCAAAGCGCTCTTCAATTTTTCACTACTTTGTATAGTTTTTGACCTTTTTTTAATGCTGTGGTATTAATTCAGGTCCATGGATGCCTTCATCATTGTTTGACGATGCTGAGCTCTTGTAACCATGTGCGGACGAAATTTCAGTGATAACAGATGCCCCCTGATGGATGAGGTTAGGAGCATACGTATAGCCGAAATCCATCAATGTTTCTTCTACTGAGAATGTTTTTGTAAGATAGAGCAATAGTGGGATCGTTTAGAGTGATCCATTGGAGGAAAAAAGGAACCGGTAGGACCTGACCTTCTATGAGGTGTTTAAAATAGAAAATTGTGTACAAACGAGGCGGGCATGCCCCATGCTCATGTCATGTAACTTTGAAAAAATATGACTGAAGTGTTGGTGTAGACAACTGCAACACCCTCAGGGGCGGTCATGATAGAGGCAGAAGACAATTCTGCAAATGAACATGCTCTGAATAGTAGGCATTGATCGCGGTAATAAGTAGCAACGATGATGTGGGCATTGATAGCCCTGCCAAGTTCAGAGGTCTTCGGAAAATAAAAGAACTAACTGCAAATAGTCGCAAAGTAAGACCCACCATAACATGAGAAAGTGTTGGCGTCGAATGTTATGGGGGCCAACGATAGCAGGGAGCAATGGTGTTTCACCCTATATCATCCGAGATCTCTCACTGAATGGATAATGAGAATCAAGATACTGTCGCCCTTCTTGGAAAGCCGTGCTGATGTCGACAAAAGGGGGGACACGACTCCCAGAAGCAAATGGCTCCATAAAATCTACTAGGTGAGGTGAGGAAGTGGTAGAGGTACATGGACGAAGTCAAGATGTGGGAAGACTCAAGACTTCCCTTGGTTGGAGGATGTATGAGATAAAAAGTGGCCACAACCGTTCAACGAGGTCGAGTGTCAAGGGGACGACAAGACCGGGGATAAGTTGTGCCAGAGGCAGGACAAGGTGAACAAATTCAGAGGATAGAGGTAAGTGACCTGTGGGGTACTCTGAAGATATGGACGATGTCGGGCAAGGGAAGATGATAAGTAGTGCTCCAACCAAGGGTGACATGGGTTGCGGTTGGCTAAAAAGAGGGAAGTAGGTCGCCAAAGGTGATGACAAAAAGGGTAATGTAACGACTAAAAATAAAGGCGTTTGTACAATAAATAACGAATAATTGGGGAGAAATGTACAAATAAAGAAATGGGTGCCCCAGTGTGATATGGGTGGCCCATGTAGGGCATAATTTTCTTGGAAAACTGATGAAGGGTGGGGGCCCGATTGGTGAGTTTCTGTATGAAGTAGGTGAAATGAAGGTAGGTTCGCAGATGGGCAAACTGATTGTGGATGAAATGGAGGGTTCATGATACTGCGGAGGTGCAGGTAAAAAATAGAACCGAGAAGAGATAATCTGGGAGTCTGTGTGGGAAAGCTAGCAAAATGAGGAGAAGGAGTATGTGGTTGATTCACGACATGATGAAAGACTATCGGGACTCCCATCCCTAAAGGGTAATGAAAAATAGCATGAGTGTCAAAAGTGTCAAAAGGTGCTATGAATGGGACAACTCATGTGGGTAAGAATGCTACCGGGTAACAGTACCGAAGATGCAAATGGAGGTGTGGGTACTGCAGAGCCGGGAATGGGGATCCTAGAGGCAAATATCAGATGGTGTGACTGGAAATGTAAGTGCGATACAACTGGAAAGACTACATGCCAGTGCTGAGTATATACCTGAAGGGGTTGTGCCGATGTATAATGATCAAGTACCTGCACACATGAAAACCAAATACCCAAAGTGAACAATATCTGAAAAGAATCGAAGATATGAGCATGTATTTGATAAGCATGAATATGTGCATGCGTACCTGACCAGGGATGAAAAAAAGGTGTCTCGGGGGCTCAGGATGAAAAGAGGCCCAGGGACTGCTGTGATGTAGATGACGGGATGCTGATCCCGTGGCTGAAGACGAATTGAAAAATGGACACAGTGGGCTCCCGAAATGGTGAGTGGAAGTTTGGAAAAAAGGCCTATATATAGCTGTAGGGTCCACATTGCCACCTCATTTGTACCTGCTGCAATAGTGACTGGACGAGCAGTTTTCAGAGGAGATTTGGAGATTCAGAGAGGACGAGGCATCCGATTGGTGATTAGCGAGCTTCAGGTTAGCGAGCACATGAGTATCTCTTACAGTTCCTGATCCAGATGTGAAGTCTGGAGTTGCACTGCTTCCTCGTGTGAGGAGAGTAGATCCCCTTCACTGTGGTGGAGGATGTATATTTATTGACTGGGGTTCCCTTTCGGGGAACCCCCCTACCGGCGGAGCCGGTGCTGCCTAGGGATATGCAGCTCGCGACTATTGGCCAGAGATATTGTTCGGGTCGAAACTTTATGTCTGGGACGGTTGTGAGCATTGCGGCTATAGATTCCCTGGCGCATCGCTATATAGCAACAATGATTGTGCAAGTATATGGGTCACTGGCAACCCAGCGGATCAGTGGTGGCTAGCTTCTGGTGTTGGAGAGAGTGTTGGCCGATGAGCGTTTCGCTTGGGGGCTTACGCTGTATGCAAGGATGGTGGGGCAGTTGGACCACTGTCGATCCACTGATACGGGGGAGTTTGCCTTCGGGTCCATCCTAGTGGCCTGGTTTCTAGAGAGGGTGCCGATGTTGCACCCGAGGATTCTATTGGGGACGCCTGGGGTGTGAGAGTCGCGGTTGAGGCGGTGGTCGACTATGTTGCTTCGCCATGGTGGTGGCGAAGGTGGCCACTTCTTTTTTGCAGAGGCGACGCAGGTATGGCGGCAGATGCCGCAGGTGATCTTACGTTACCCCTATGCTGGGGTGGACTTCGGGATGATCCGGACATGGTGCTACCTCCAGGGGAGGTTTTTGATCATCGAGGTATGTTTCATGTTTATGTGTATGTTTTTGCTATTTTGTGTTTGAGATAGCAATCCATATGTATATGATATAGATGATGATACTATCTGTTGTTTCTTTGCATGTGTAGATGTGGAACCTTGCAGGCACGAGGTGGAGTTGCAGTGAGCACCAGAGAGACCGCCGCGGGGAGAGAGACGTCAGTGTGATGAGGCTGCGATGCGACCAGCTGAGCCAGAGAGGGCAGCGAGGAGGTGCCAGTTTGATGACCCTGGTGCTGGGCCATCACATGCCCCTCCGGCGGTGGCCAGAGATGATTATGAGGACATACGCCGACGTCTGGAGACGATATTACAGGAGGTGCCAGAGGGCATATGGTCTCGCATCCAGGACGAGACTTTCCTGGAGCAGTGTGTGGGGGTGCCGCCACCATGGCGGGCCATAGTACGACGAGCAACAGTGGATGCTACGTTGACGACCGGATGACTTCCACCAGGGCAGGAGGGGCCGGCAGGGGGTGGACCACCACCGCCTGGGGCAGGAGGTGGTGCGCCGTCACCACCTGAGGGAGGAGCAGGCGGTGGTGCTCTAGAGGCACTGTGAGTGGTGCTCTGAGGCATTTGATGTATATATATATTTTTTGTATATAGGCTGGTGAGCCCATTTTGTACCAAGGTGCTGTATTGGCCTGTGGATACGTGTATTTTTTGTATGTAAACATTCAGATGGCACTGTGAACCTATATATATACATGAGTATACTTTTTGAGATCTATGTGGTGTTTACATGTTTTTGGCTAATGGTTTGATGATGTCTATTCTATGTATATGCTGTGACAGGATTGTGATATGTTTATGTATGTGTAGAGGTAGCTTGATGTGATATATGCCAGTCTAACACAATATTAGCTAGGTTATCTGTAATTTGATTCAATTGTCTTGGAATATGTGTAAATGTAATGGAATCAAAATGTCGAGATAAAAGCCTAACCTGCAGGTATTTGTGAAAGAGGCAAGGATCACAGACGCGGTACACATTGTTGAGCTGGAGAACGACTAGTTGAGAGTCGAGGAAGACGCTAAGGTGATGAATATGATGATGCTGGGCATCGGCCAGGAGGCCAATGACAGCAGTGTATTCAGCTTGGTTATTGGTTGCTGACCCCAAGCATAGGCTGCTCGAATGGAGCATTTCATGTGAGGGGGTGTAGAGAGCCCAAGCAACCGAAGTGAGATTTTGTGTCCAACGGCTGGCACCGTCGATGTAACCGATGTGGTAGGATGGTGGAGGAAGCATCTCTCAATAGCACAAACAATAGTTTAGACGTGAGGGAAGGAGAAAAAGACTAAAAACGCTAGAAAAGAAATAACCTAAAGTAGAATGACTACGTTTAAGTGTAAAATTTCTTTAAGTATAACCCGTTGACGGGTTCTTTGAAAGAGAGGCCTTTGGGGGAGGCCAGGATGTATGCGCCTTTGGTGAGGCAATGTTGGATAATGTATGGGCCATGCCAGAGTGATTCGAATTTGCCGTGGCCAAAGGTATCATGAGCAATATCGTAAGCTAGGATGAGGTCGCCTTCGCGGAATGATCGAAGGTTGACATGGCGATCAAAGGTAGCCTTGGATCATTTTTTAGCTACCTCGTTGTTCTGTAAGGAAGATCGATGATCTTCATCCAGAGACTCCAAGTTCAGCAAGCGCTGCTCCATTGGAGCAGTGTCGGGTAATAGCTCAATTGCGGTGCGTAAGGTGGGAATTTCACACTCGATGGGGAGAGTGGCCTCAACCCCATGGACTAAATGAAATGGTGTGAAACCAATAGCGGTTTTCACAGCCGTTCGATAAGCCCATAGCGCAGAAAATAACATATGATGTCAATTGGTTTTATGTTTATTAACCGTGCGCTGTAACATGGTCTTGAGGACTTTGTTAACTGCCTCGACCTGTCCGTTAGACTGAGGGTAATATGGTGAGGCAAACTCGTGAGAGAAGCCTAACCGAGATGAGAGTTCGACAAAGATCTCATTCTTGAAGTGTTTCCCATGGTCGGAAACAAGTTGGAGGGGTACGCCAAAGCGGGATATGACGTGGTTAAAGAAAAAACGCGCTGGAGTGTCAGCGGTGTTGTTGAAAGTGGGCATAGCTTCTGCCCATTTGGTGAAGTAATCAACGGCGACAATGATGTATTTGTAACCATTGTTGGAGGGGGGATTACAAGTCATAAAGTCGATGCCCCATTTTCAAAAAGGGTCGACTGTAATGACAGGGTGAAGAAGAGCGGGGGGAGCTCGGGCTTTGTTGGCGTAAAGCTGACATTGCTCACATCGTTTCATGGCATGAATGCCATCATGAAACAAGGTAGGCCAAAAGTAACTGGCTCGGATAATCTTTTGAGCAGTGGATATACCTGAAAGATGGCCCCCACATGTGCCGTTGTGGCAGTCGTTTAAGATTCTATCAGCCTCGTCAATAGTTAGGCATCAACGAAGAATGGTGTCGACGCCCTACCGGTATAGGATGTCTCCGAGGAGAAGGTAGCGGGGGCCTGATGGCAAATATGACGATGATCATCTCGTGAAAGGTGGTTACCGAACTTTTGGGTTCGGAGGTAGACGAGAAGGTCGTCGTACCAAGGATCATCCGAAGTGATGTAAAAGTGATGTTCGTTGGGAAAGTCGGTGTTGATGGGGGCACTGGTGGTGTCAGAGGGGAGGGTCATGACAAGTTCAGTGAGAACGAGGGCCTTCTTACTCTTAGGTGTTGAGAACTCGAGGTCGTATTCCTGAAGGATAACGATCCATCAAGCGAATTTGCCATTAACTTGCCTACGCCTGAGCAAGTACTGTATAGGGTTGGAATCTGCGACGACCTTTGTGGTACGAAGGAGAATGTAATGGCGCAGTTTCTGGACTGCGAGGACAACTACAAGAGCAAGTTTCTCTTCGTGTTTATATTTCAAGGGTGGCCCTGAGAGGTTTTTACTAACGTAATAAATGACATGTTCACAATTGTCATCTCTGAGCTGGACGAGGACGTCGGCTACTGATACAGTTGATGCTGATACGTAGAGGATATAGTCGCGATTATAGTCAGGTGCACTAATTAAAGGTGCATTTGAAAGCGCTGCTTTAAGATCGTCAAGTGACTGTTGGGCGTGGTCATCCCAGTGAAATGGGATGTCGTGGCATAGTAAGTGAAGGAAACCGTGTGCGCGTATGGCGTAATCTGGGACAAAGCGTCTAAGAAAGTTAGCTTTGCCCTGTAGACTTTGAAGTTGTCGTAAATTCCGAGGAGGTGGAATTTCGGTGATAGCTTGGACTTTGAGGGGGTCCATGGTAATACCACTTTGGGAAACAATAAAACCAAGGAGGCGCCCTGCGGTGACACAAAACACACACTTGAGAGGATTCAAGCGGATGTTGTACTGACGACACCGTTGAAAGATGATTCGTAAATCATCGAGATGCTAGGTGTGTTTCTTGGATCGAGCAGTGAGGTCGTCCAAGTAGGCGAGAATGATGTGGGCCAGATCATGAAAGATGTATGTCATAGCCCACTGGAAAGTTGCACTGGCATTCTTTAAGTTGAAAGGCATGACACGATATGCAAAAGTACCCCACGGGGTAGTGAATGTGGTTTTATATTGATCGGCGGGGTGAATTTGAATTTGATTATAACCAGAGAATTCATCCATAAAGGAGAGATCCTCGTGGCCCGCGTAATCGTCGATAATTTGATTGATGAAAGGCGTTGGAAAGTTGTCTTTGTGACATGCGTGATTGAGATCGTGAAAGTCTGTGCAAACGCGGATGGTGCCCTATTTTTTGTTAATGGGTACAGGGTTGGAAACCCATGAGGTATAGGCGATGGGGTAAATGAAACCGACAACGCGTAACTTGTCAATTTTGGCTTTGATAACCACGACTTTGGATGGGTGTAGCGGTCTCTGTTTTTGGCAAACTGGTGTGATGTCGAGCCAGGTGTCGATGCAATGTTCAACAATAGAGGGATCGAGGCCAGGCATTTTTGTGTGTGACCAGGAAAAAATATCCCTATATTCTTGGAAGAGGGCTTTATATGGGGCGATTTCCTGAGGAGTGCAAGCAGCTCCAATGGTGATTGCTTTGACAATGCCATTTTTAATGGAAATGTTGATTTTGATGGTGGGGGAAATGTTGGCCATATTGCCTTATTCAAAAGCATCAGGGGCAGGAATGGGATTGTTGAACTAGTTGATAGGCCCTGATGGGATAAAATCCTTGGTTTCGACCGCGTAAATGGGGTTTTGGTTAGGAGGCACGGGGGCTTCTTGTGGAGAGAAGAGTGCACGATGGTGTAGCGCATCCAAGGGAGAGTCCGGGTGGTTTAACTTTTCAAGTATTTCTTCGTCGCATTAGAAGTGACGGGAATACAAGGGGTCGTGAGGAGTGATCTCGGTGACAGTGGTCGTGTGGTTGCCCCCTGGTGAAGAAGCAGGGGGAACATTGTTAGGAGATGGTAAGGGTTCACTCGACATAAACCATATATTGAAGTACTGGGGGGTACCCATGGTGGTTGGGTGGAGAGTGTCCATAGGGGAATGAGCGGGAGAGTTGGGGGGCGAATCCTCAGATACGTCATCTAAGAACCATGGAGGCATTGGGAGTGCCTCGGGTTCGGGAGAAATGACATGAAGATCCTCTAGTGACGAGGTAATGTCAATTATCGCCTCTATGGGTCGATGAAGCAAGGTCAATTGATGTTGCCTGTATTCAAGGATCATAGGACACTAGTATGTAAAATGAGCTGATGAATCACAGAGAGAGCAAGGGCATATCATGCGTTCATTGACAGAAGTGGTGACATAACGGATATCAGTGATATTTGTTGAGGAGAACGTAGCAGGACTGGGGTTGTTCTAGAAGTTCTGGTGCACTATGGCTAATGTCTGCCGAAAGAGTGGCAGTGCTGGGCAATGGTGGGTATAATGGCCATATTCGAAACATATATCACAGGTGTATTTGGTCCTCAACCCTTTACTACTGGAAGAGTGGGTGGTAGTGGTGGGACTAGTAGTAGTGGTAGGTGTTGTGGGAGTTTGATTGAGGGGGATCAAATTCTGTAGTTCAGGTAGTGATGGATAGTTGTTGGTTTGGTGGCCCTCTTTCTCACATAGTGTGCAAGGTGGTGGGATGCGTGGAGGAAGTGGAGCGGTGGGCTCCTTCTTCTTTCTCCTTCCCCCAGCTATAGCAGGGGGGTTAGTGAGTGGGGGGGTGGTGGGGGTAAGGATGGGAATCTTCATGAAGATTCCTTCCTGGGGGGAAGGGATGGTTGAGGGACCATCTCTGGTGGGTGTAAATACTAAACTGGGATTGCTAACACCATATTAGGTAGTGTGAGCATTGCGGTTACCTGAAAAGCTTCGATACCTGGTGGAGGGTAAAAGAAGGGAATTTGAGTGAGGGGTTGGGGAACTGTCTCCCAAGCTGGACTATGTCCTTGGGGAGAGGTGGAATCATGGACTGGTGGGGTCGACGAGTGTCCAAGAGGTTCTTTAGGTGGGGGTTCTACGACGAGTGGGACGTCAGGTATGATAGAAGCCTCTGTAGGAGGAAGGGTATCCTCTGTGTGAGTTCCATTAGATGATATGACACACACTTGATTGGAAGGGTGTAGGAGTGGTGGAGCTCCATGATATGTTCCTAATAAGGATGGATCTTTAAAAATCCCAGGACCCATCTCGACAAGTGGATATGTGTCATGGCATGTGTGGATGAGAGGAAGAATGTTATCGATGTTGGCAGATGGATTAGGCTCATAATGTGAGACTTGGTCAATGGTAACGATCTTCCCATTGTGAGGGAACATCATTGTCTGAAAGACGGAAGATGCCAATGCCTTCATAGCATACATGTAGCTACGACCAAATAGGATATTATAATCGAGTGGGGTGTCGATAACTTCTATATCGATGAGAATAGTCTTGCCCCCGAGTTCAACGGGGAAATTTTGAAAAAACCCTTCAGGAGAGGATGGTCATCCGTTATAAGCTCGTAAGGTGATGGCAGAGGGAATGAGTTCGGGGGAACCAAGTTTCTGCCATACCATTTTGGACATAATGCATGTAGATGCACCTTCATCGATGATACACCGATGAACTGTGATGTTCCGTATTTTCACTGGTATTTGAAAAGCGATCAAGGTGGGAAGACGAGGTTCTCCGCTGTCAAGATCAAAGGTAATGAGTCGAGTATCTACGGGATCGACTGCCCCCAAAGTGGAAAGTAGTGATTTCTGCTGAGTAGGACAAGTCTGAAGGACTTCCAAGACTGACATGGAAGCCGGGGATTGTGCTAAGTCATCAACCAAACTATAGTTATGAGCTTCCCTAGCCTGTGGGTTGTGGACATTCCTGCGCAATGGGATGCGAGGGATGCAAAGCTGTGGTTCGACGGAAGGGCGAGGAATCACCAACGGGGGTCCCATCGGTGTAGGGTTTGTCTCTGGAGGGATGGAAGTAGACTCAGCGGGGGTATGATACTGACGATTACGCGTTTGCAGAAGGATTTCTTCCTCACTGGTGAGGAGAATTGTACGATCTACTGGATTGTTGGGGTTAAGGTATTGTCCCACCTGAGGTGGGGGATGCTGTGTGTCCTATTGGGTGTTTATCACACCTTGATGTGGAATAGGATTTGGCATCACGGCGGGAGGGGGTTGTTTCACATATTGTTGTGGTGCCTGCTGAGGGGCAGGCTGTGCAGGAGAATGGGGAAGACTACCAGAGTCTTTCAACTGTTTGAAATCGGTGATCTAGGGGAAATGATGAGTGTAATGGCCGAACTCACCACAAAGGGCACAAGGGAGGATGGTTTTAACATTATTTTTCCCTTGGCATTTATTATTATTATTGCCCCCTTGGGGGTTTTGGTTCCCTTGGTTCTAGTTGCCCCGAGTGGGTTGGTGCTGTGGGGGTTGATTCCTGCCTTGACCTGGGTTGTTGTTATTCCTATTCCATCCTTTCTTCTTGGCATTGTTCGATGGATGGGTTGGATTGGTTGTATTCAACTGTTCAAAACTTTGGTATTGTTGAACAACAAAGGGTTGAACAAAATTAACCCCCGCATGAGGATGTGGGGGAGCCATGGGTTGTGGAGGACTAGGGAATGGGAAGTACGGATTCTGTGGTGGTACCGATCCATAAGGTACATAGGAAGGTGTAGTGCTTTCTCTAGTACTATAAGCCGAGGTTGAGGGAGTACCACTGTTTGTTGGAATAGGTGGATGTATGGGAGGTGCCGACGGTGGTCCACTGATGGGTGGAGGTATAGCAACAGGGTATTGCTGTTGATAAGGGGGTGGGGGGTAATAAGAAGTGCCCCTGTATGCCGACGGGTATTGAGGTGTTCCATACATCGGTGGTGGTTGTGGTTGTGGACCGTGGTGAGTAGTGGCACCAATCAGTCCGTCTGCTAAGTGAGACATCCTAGGTTTGTCTTGGCCAAATGGTACAGGTTTGGGAAGATCAGGAAGTACAGTGTATAAGTACCCTGACTGTGCATAGATGAGGTCATACTATTGGGCCTTACTGATGGCTTCCTCTTCAGATTGAGGGAAGGTGGAAGCTACATCCTTACCAAGGAGAGAGACAAGTGATCTAAGAAACCAGTCGAGACACTGTTGCTTGGTGGTTTCTGCTTTGCACAAACTACGTCGCCTACACCACTCGTGAATGTGGTCAGTGATGTGTGTGGCTGAGGTTTGTTTGAAATTAGAAAGTAGTTCTAGACCATTGTCATGGCGGATGGGTAATTGGAAGAAGGTCAAGAATGCTTTGGCTAATGACTCAAAAGTTGCATGGGATCCTGATTTTTCTTCGACATACCATTTAGTCGATGGGCTAGTGAGTGTGCATTGAAATAATCGCAGTCTGATGGAATCATCCATAATGCTATTGGAGGAGCACCATAGGTGAAAGGTCATGACATGGTTGGCAGGGTCATCGCCTACCTTTCCTTCAAACTTGGGTATGTCTGAAGGTAGTTTGGTTGGCATTGCAGGCCATGTGGGATCATGCAATATAGGATCATTGGTGAGTTTGGTGAGATCCGATATGTTGAGAGAGGCCAAATATGGCATCTACAGTGGGGGGGGGGAGGATTAGCTCCAACCATAGTGTGTTGTGAACTTGACCCTTGAGAGGGGCTAGGTGGGTTGGTGCTCCCTCCTTGAGAGGAAGTGGGTCCCCCGCTTCCGTGTAAAGGAGAGCGAGTGAACAAATGACCTTGGGAAGTTGACCCAAGTAATGTAGAACCAAGCAAAGCTGATCCTAAAATAGTAGCACTCACAGGAGTGTGTGAAGGAGGTGCCGATGAGCGGGCACGACCAGATACTCCCCCTAAGATAGGAGGAAGGTTTAGCAAGCGTTGTGAACGACGGGGGTTCTGTGGTTCCCCTATGATGTCAAACTAGCTGTGTGAATGTGTGCAAAAAATGGTGAGAGTAATATAGAAACAAGAGCCTTTGCGTTGAATGTTTACACAATATATATATCCAAATCAAACTGTAATTAGATGTGCATCATACATAAAATGAGAAAGAAGCATATATGTGGGTAAGTGGGTTTTGTCCGCATGGGGGAATAAAAAAGAAAGCAAATGCTCGTGTCCTAGAAGACGTAACGTCCTTCCTCTCAAATAGCACTGGACCTTCCAATAGTACTCAACAGTGGGGTCTGTAGTCATTGGAAGAGAAACTAGTGAAGGATGAAATAATCGGTTATAATGAGGGGTAAAGGGGGCATATCCCAAAAGAGCTAGTGATATTTCCCAATAGCCACACAAAATCCAATCAAGGTGCAATTGCAGCCCACAATTGCCACCTGGGTAGATGTCCTAAAGTTGGTCACTAGGTACCTCAGTCAAAGTGCGGCATTTAGATTTTCGGCCTAAG
>ML776724.1:56006-74592 GCA_009831015.1 Picea engelmannii
TAGCGGTCAAAGCTTTTCTTCTTTCTTGTTCTAGTTTTTCAATTTCATTGTAGATGATCAAGTTACAGGAATCACGAGGGTTTGATTTATTTTTAACCACATTTCCTTTTTCTACATTCATTGCCAAAGTATTCCCTTCAATGCTCACACTCGATGCCTTTTTAACCAGCTCCAAACTTTGCTCATTATCAATGTTTTATGTATGAAACTTAAATTCCTGAACAAGAACTTTAATACCTCCATGCTCACCTAATGTTTTATCCAACTGCATTTTGCATACAACCTTATCTTCTTGTGATTTTCAACTAGGATATATCTTTCGGTATACTGTTGCCATCCAAGACTCATAGTTTCAATTATTAGAACCAAAATCTGCTCAAAATAAGTATGTTGATTACAAGTATCAGTGTGTAAATAATTTTCTAATTGAAACCTTGCACCATGGGCATCTTTGACAAAGTGTTCACTATTGGTTTTGGGATGAGCTTCACAACACTGCTGGTTTTGAATATTTCCTTGAATTAATTTCTCAACAAAGTGAACATTTTCCAAACCTTTATGTGCATTCTTCCTCTTCAAAAAATTTGCAAAGTTGATTTTGTGTGTACCGAGTTGTAATATTATCAAGTATTTTCTCTTCTTCTAGGTCTACTTCGACAACCATGTCTTTATTCTTATGTAATATTTCAACTTGATTATGAAAATGTTGGTTTTTATCCCCTGAAGAAACAAAGAAGATTGTATCTTCACGAGACTCTTCAAAAACATTTTCAGAAATACTATACTAAAAAACAACAACATTGTCTTCTTCATCCCTACTAAATCTCTGATTCAAATTACGGTTCAACTCTTCTTGACTCTGGAATTTTTATATTACTCATTGTTGTTAGAATCATGAGAGGAAGAAAAATTCGAACCAACACTACTAAACTGATTAGTACTTACCAAATCCTTTGTTTCTCCAGATGGAAATTGTATTACATGATCTTTTTCTGGGACAATGATTTCTTTACATTGTACAAAGATATCTTTATGTTGTTTCGGGATAGTAGCTACGAAGAATTCTTCATAACAGCTTGGGGCAACAACTTTCTCATCCAAATCATGATATTTTTCTTCTAAGAAATTTTTTCACTCAGTACTTTGGTGGCCCACCCTTCATAAGGATTCTAAAGAGTTATGCCAGACCTGTGATGTTTGTTCGCGAGTTGGGAAGCCATCCAAAAGAGATGAGATACCTTTAATACCACAAGTTACATTGCAATATTTTGATAAAATGGGAAGTTGATTTGATTGGTTCGATCAACCCACCAACAAAAAGGTTAGGAGCAAGATATATAATCACTGTGACATATTACTTGACCTGATGGGCTGAAGCAGAACCTATTAGAGATTGCAACCCAGAGACTGTTGCGTGGTTTTTATTTGAGAATGTTGTTACAAGGTTTGGGTGTCCGAGAATCCTTGTGAGTGATCAGGGGACCCATTTTTTGAATAATTTTTTTTATGTTTGGACATAATAATTTCATATCTATCAAAAAAAGAGCATGCCTTATCATCCTCGAGAAAACAGAACAATGGAAGCGTTTAACAAGATCCTAGAGCATATGGTGACGAAGTTATGTAATGTAAATCGAGATGACCGAGACCTGAGGATTCCTGCAGTACTATGGGAATATCAGACCACATGTAAGAAGTGGACAGGAGAAACACCATTTCGATTAGTATATGGCCAAGAAGAAGTTATGCCTATGGAGTTCATTATGTCGATTTTGTGCATTTTCGCCCTGACTGATCTCACGGATTCTAGCACAGTAGAGAACATATTTTCAAATATAGTGGAGTTGGAGGAAGAATGCTTCATCGCAGGATTTCATCAGCAAGTTTAGAAAGCGCACAAAAACACATGGCATGACAGACATATTAAATAGAAGAAGTTCCAGATGGGAGACCTAGTTTTTCTCTATCACAACAATTTTTTGCAGCACCCTGGAAAGTTCCAAATGCACTGGTTGGGACCGTATGTGATAAGATTTGTGACAGAGGCAGGTGTCGTTCAGTTGGAGAAATTGAATGGGGAAATCATGGAAGGACTAGTCAAAAAAAGTCACATGAAACTTTATAGGGACAACCTTCGTTCCTCGTTCTAGCTTGAATGCACAATACGTGTACTACAGTATATGTATTACACACACACACACACATATATATATATAATTTTTTCAAAAGCAATGAAAGAGCTTGAGGCAAGCCACAATCAACATTTGAAGAGACATGAGGCTTGAAGTTCTGAATCAGGCATTGTTCAAAGAGTCAAATTAGCACAAAAAGAGATGAAAAATAAAATGTCATAGAAATAAAGACAGAAAGAGGAAGGTGCACATGAAGGATAATTGAATTGTGCACAGAAAGGAAAATTGAATGGTGCACAAAGAAAGCCAGAATAAATATTTGCACAGATAACATGAAAAGCATTAAAGAGAAAACATGATGGCGAGACAGTGGAAACACGTCATCGTAAATGAAAATTGACAATGAGATTTTGATAGGCTGGCAAATATAGACCACGATCAACCAGAAAATACAAAATTAATGCAGAATCTGCACAAGAATGGAATGTGAACAAAATTGAATTGGATTGTAAATTTTGGTGTGAAGAGGAATGAAACAATCGACAACAACCTATAAAAGCATATGAGGGGCGATGAGAAAGGGTCATAGTGTTTGGAAATTCAAAGAAAAAAGAGAGCCGAGTGAGTTACGCACATAGCTAAACTGCATAAATCCATGGCACCACCAAATCGCAGATGGAAAAAACATGCACGAAGCAGGCATCGATACCTGTATAGGAAGAAATCCCAAGAGCAGAAGCATCAGATCTAAGCCTGGGAAACTTTCCAAGGGCATATGTGTCTCCCAGGAAGCCAACACCAAAGCTAGTTAGTCTACCCAGAGAGTCGAAGTATGACCTTGTCGCACTGGAGATTCCACCTGGGGTCAGTATTGAGGGAGACATGTTGGGTGTAGTAGGAAGTTTGCGGTATGCAGACCATGATCTTGTAGATATGAAGAAATTTTTGGAGTTAGCACCACAAGAGTATATGCGCACAAGACTCAGCCCAGATTCCTTCATACTCACAATCGAGCCACAGGAGTGGGCAACAGGACTACAATGAATAGGCATATTGAAACGGTTGGAGACCCCACACTTTGGAAGAAGCGAAAAATTAATGCCTGTGTCAAGTTACTGTTGAGTTTCTTCCATGGAGGTTTCCTTTTATTAGACAGGCTAGTGTCAATCGACACTCAACTTATTATGCATATTACAAGATTTCTGTTAGCAGAGGAAGACCCGCTACTTTTTTTCGTGGATAAGACTAGAGAGAAAGCATTAACAGAAAAAATGAAGGAAAAATACAACATGCACAAAGAAGCGCATGGTGTTGGAGCAAGATTGTAAGACCCTAGGTTCAAGTTATCTTAACCATTAAAACCCTTTAGACACCGGCCCTTTCGACATCACCTACATGCAAGTGAAGTCTCACCCAAAGCATCTATTGGGGCTGCAGGAACCAAGTTTCTGCAGTAGTGAGGGGATTGGAGGTGATCTTCATATTCATTCTTACTTATCTACTATGTGTGAATTATCTTGTTTATGTTATTCCTTGATTTAATTGGTGAATTTAGTTATATAGCACCATTATACTGCAAATTGCAACATAAACTATTCACTATAACATTCATAACTACTGCGTAGTGATCATATAGTAAGCAGATCTAGTCTAACATGCATAAAGAGAACAATATTCATGATCAATCACATAAAAAGACAAGAAGATGCCATAATTAACATGGTTCACCCAACTTTGGGCTACGTCCACAACCACTGGATTCTTTATTATTCTTTTTGTAATCATCTCATGCTTGCGCATTGCGCTTACAATAGATATATCATGATATATCTTTCTCTATCTTTCCTAGCCACTCTGCAGTGAAATCCTCTCTCTGCAACTCTCCTTCTCCACTCAAACATAGACTCTCTCACCCCAAAACCCAATTAAAACTCATTCTGACTCATTACAACTCATGTTTCCTCGTTGTTTGGGTGTGATTTTCCTTCTTTCGCTTCTGCATGTTGCTTTTGCATTCCTGATTGTTCTTTTTCCTTCTTTTGCGTGTCTTTCTTCTTTTGCATGCCGAACTGTTGCCCTTCCTTTTTGCCCACTTTATCCTCCTACTTTATTCTCTTTATTTTACTCTCCCACTTTATTCCCTTGCTTTATTCTCTTGCTTTATTCTCCACTAAGTATGCTTTTACTACGCACTTCAATCCTGAATGTGCATTTACTACGCACTCTGCTCCTGCCTTCTCTTTTTTCTTCTGCTACTGTGCACATCCTCCATACTTAGTATTTTCCTCAAAATTGTATCTAAAATTCTTGTTGAACATGTCCCCAACACTCACCTTTAGCTCATCCCAAGGCACTCGGGCTTGTTGCATTGTGCTCCTCCATGCCTCGATGAACTTTTGGGAGGTTTCCCTTGCTGTCGCGACTTCTTTTGTTACTTTTTCTTCTTTTCCCAAAATTTCCTCTACACCCTGCATAGTCACGGTCGTGAGTTTATCCTCATTCTTATGCATTGCTTTCTTCACTTTTCTCTGCGCAAATGCCAATTCCCCTATCATCCTTAGTTCTTAATCTTTCAATGGTCCTAATCGTTGCTGAAGAATATTATGTTGGTCCCTTATTTTTTCTAGTTCATTGTATGACTTCCTTTGTGCTAAAATAGTTGGCATTCATTCAACATGTGGTAGAAGTTTCATACTCTCTTAATCCTTCTACGCCTTTTGTTTGCACCCAATTCGTCACTTGGTGAGCAAATAAAGGGTGCTTACATGCCCAGTTGGGTCTTGCTAGGCATGACAACTGTAGAGGAAAAGGTTAGAAAGAGAAACAACAAAACTATAAACAAGAAATAGATTAAAACAAACTAAAACTATGAGCATATGAAAAATAAATAACAAAGACAAAAAAACCGATATCACCAATGTTTTGAGCTGGTCTATTGATGAAATCCAAAGCACAATGAAGAAAGGGAACTGTGGTTCCTTCTTCCTCCAAAGGAAGGCTCTTGAGGCCCTCACAAACTTGCTCTCCTTGCAAAGAAAAGATGAAAATGTGGGTGAAAGAACTCCTAGCTTATCCACTCAAGAGAGAGGTGGAAAGATCTATGAAATGATGCCTATGTGTTCTTGTCAAAGAATGAGTCCTTAATAATCTTGGCAGCATAACAATGCATGAAATTCCTTGAGAAAGTGATGGTTCTTCATGGATTTTTATAGCATGGCATTGGGTGATTATGTAACCCTTTTGAGGTGTGAAAAGGGGCTCTTTAGGGATCAATTAGGTCTTTGACCAGCCTACCATGCGGATTCAGCTCAAATTTGATGTCAAATCGGCTTGGGAGCTGATCCATTAGTGGTTGGGAGGCCGACCAATTTCAATAAATGCGTCGTTTAGCAGGTGCGTGGGTTTTTCGCCCAACAGTCGCGCATCGTGCGCTTATGCACGCATTGTACGTTGTTGTTACGTGCATATGCGCACGCACCCGGGTTCTGTAAAGCGCCCTTCAATTTTTTGGTCATTTTGTATAGTTTTTGACCCTTTTGCCATGCTGTGGAATTAATCTTGTGCCATGAATGACTTCTTTCCTGTTTTGACGATGCATAGTTCTTGTCGCCATGTGCGGATGAAATTTCAGTGATAACAGATGCCCCCTGATGGATGAGGTTAGGAGCAAAACATATAGCCGAAATCCATCAAAGTTTCTTCTACTGAGAATGGTGTTGTAAGGAAGAGCAAGAGTGGGACCGTGTAGAGCAATCCTTTGGAGAAGAAAGGAACCGGTAGAACCCTACCTTCCATAAGATGCGTAATAATATACAAGTGTGTACAAATGATGCGGGCATGCCCCATGCTCGTGTAATGTAACTCTGAAAAAAGATGACTGAAGTGTTGGTGTAGACGACTACAACACCCTCGAGGGCGGTAATGATAAAGGCAAAAGACAATTCTGCAAAGGAACATACTCTGAACAATAGGCAATGATCGCGGTAATAAGCAGCGACGATGATGCGGGCATTGATGGCCCTACCAAGTTCAGAGGTCTTCGGAAACTGGTCATAAAAACTGCAATAGTCGCAAAGTAAGACCCACCACAACATGAGAAAGTGTTGGCGTCGAATGTTATGGGGGTCAACGACATCAGGGAGCAATGGTGTTTCCCCCTATGTCGTCTGAGATCTCTCATTAAATGGCAAATGAGAATCAAGATACTGTCGCCCTTCTGGAAAATTGTGCTGATGTCGACAAAAGGGGGACGTGACTCCCTGAAGCAAAGGGCTTCGTGGAATCTACTGTGGTGAGGAAGTAGCAGAGGTACATGGACGAAGTCAAGAAGTGGGAAGACTCAAGACTACCCTTGGTTGGAGGGTATATGATATAATGAATGGCCGCAACCATGTGACAAGATCGAGTGTGAGGGGGAAGACAAGACCAGTGATAAGTTGTGCCAGAGGTGGGACAAGGTGAACCAATTCAGAGGGTAAAGGTAAGTGACTTGGGTAGTGCTCTGAAGATATAGACGATGCCGGCGAGGGTAAATGAGAAGTAATGCTCCAACCAAGGGTGACATGGGTTGCGTGTGGCCAAAAGGAAAGCAGGTCGCCAACGGTGACGACAAAAGTAAATAACCAGAAATACAGGCGTTTGTACAATAAATAATGAATAATTTTGGAAAAATGTACAAATATAGAAATGGGTGCCCCAGTGTGAAATGAGTGCCCTAGTGAGGGCATAAATTTTTGGAAAACTGATGAAGGGTGGGGGCCCCATTGGCGAGTTTCTATATGAGGTAGGTGAAATGAAGATAGGTCCGCAGATGGGTGAACTGATGGTGGATGAAATGGTGGGTTCATGATCCTGCGGAGGTGCAGGTAAAAAATAACATAACCATAAAGCGATGATCTGGGAGTCCATATGGGAAGCTAGAAAAATGAGGAGAAGAAGTATGTGGTTGATTCGCAACATGATGAAAGACTACCGGGACTCCCATCCCTAAAGGGTAATGAAGAACAACATGAGTGTCAAAAGTGCAAAAAGGTGCTATGAATGAGACAACTCATGTGGGTAAGAAAGCTACCAGGTACCAGTACTGTAGATGCAAAATAGAGGTGTGAGTACTGCAGAGCCGGAAATGGGCATCCTAAAGGCCAATATCAGAGGGTGTGACTGGAAATATAAATGCAATACAGCGGGAGATACTACATGCCAGTGCTGAGTATATACCTGAAGGAATGATGTGGAGAGATGAGGAGCAAGTACCTGCACATAGAACAACCAAATACCCAAAGTGAACAATATCTGAAGAGAATCAAAGATATGAGCATGTATTAGATAAATGTGACAATGCACATGCGTATCTGTCCATGATAAAAAAGGTGCCCCGGGGGCTCATAATGAAAAGTGGTCCAGGGACAACTGTGACGTAGGTGGCGGATACTGATCCCATGGCTGAAGATGGTTCGAAAAATGGACACTTTGGGCTCCCAGAATGGTGAGTGGAAGTTTGGCAAAAGGCCTATATATAGCTGTAGGGCCCACATTTCCACCTCATTTGTACCTGCTGCTACAGTGACTGGACGAGCAGATTCAGAGGAGATTGAGTGATTCAGAGAGCACGAGGTATCCGATCGATGGCGTGCAAGTTTCAGGTTAGTGGTCTGATCATCCTGCATAGAAATAGGTTTCCAATTTTTGGGCAGGGTAGGTATGGGGGGCTGTACAGGGGTTTTGAGGGGTTTTTTGGTAGGATGTGGGCCCACATGCGTGGGCGATTCAGTGGAAGGTGCACATGTGTGTGCACCTATCCACTGAATAAACATGCATTGGTGTGCGTGAGGGGGAATTTAAGGCGCGCCTTAGGGGCGCGCTTGTGGGTTTGACAGGCGCGCGCCAGTGCGCGCCTGTGGGATGAACAGGAGTGCATTAGAGCGCAACTGTGAGTTTGACAGGCGCGCACTAGCACGCACTTGTAGAGTGAACATGCGCGCTCTCGAGCGCGCCTGTGAGAAAAACAGGCGCGCATACGTGCGCGCCTGTATAGTGAACAGGTGCGCACGTGTGTGCGCCTGTGGGTGGTAAAACCACGCCTAAGAGGCAAGGTTGAAGGGTAAAAAATGAGTCTTTTTGATGCATCGGAGGGTTTCCTAAGCTGATACAGGACTTTGTGGTATGTGCAGGTGGCTAGCAGTGAGCATGGATGTATGGTGGCGTGAGCGAGATTGGTCGCAACTACAAGATGCTGTGGCCAATGCAGGGCCTGCGGTTCGAGCAGCTTTAGCAACCAGTGGGTTGCTAAATTTTTTTGAGTGCCCGTTGATACAGGCACAAGAGTAATTACTCCAGTTCTTGCTCCAGATGTGGAGCCCAGATCAGCACTGCTTCCTCGTGCGAGGAGAGTAGATCCCCTTCACGGCGGTGGAGGATATATATTTCTTGACTGGACTCCCCTTTCGGGGCACACCGTTGTCGGCAAAGCCTGTGCTGTCGAGGGGTACACAACTCTCAAAGGTCGTCGAGCGATATTGCTCGAGTGAGCACTACATGTCTGGGACTGTAGTGAGTATTAGTGGTATAGATGCCCTGTTGCATCGTTTCATAGCGGCGATGATTGTTCAGGTGTATGGGTCACTAGCGACCCAACGGATCAGTGGTGGCCAGCGACTGGTCATGGAGAGGGTGGTGGTGGGCCGTGAGCGGTTCGCCTGGGGTTTGACATTGCACGCATGGATGATCGCGCAACTAGACCATTGTCAGTCCATAGGTATTGGGGAGTTTGCTTTCGGCTCTATCTTAGTAGCTTGGTTTCTGGAGAGGGTGCCGATGTTGTGCCCGCGGGTTCTTCTAGAGGCGCCTGGGGCGTGAGAGCCTCGACTGAGGTGGTGGTCTCAGATTTTGGTTCGCCATGGTGGTGGCGAAGGTGGGCATTACTTTACGGTGCAGGCGGCACAGATCTGGCGGAAGATGCCGCAGGTCATACTTCGATACCCCTATGCTGGGGTGGACTTCCGGGGGGACCCGGACATGGTATTGCCTCCTGGGGAGGTTTTTGATCACTGAGGTATGTTGAGTTATGTATATGTTTTTGATTTATGTGATGTTTTGATATATCAGTTCATATACATGTGATATAGATACTGATACGATCTGCTATTGTTTTTTTGGTGTATGTGCAGATGTGGCACCTCGCGGGCGCGAGGTGGAGTGGCAGAGAGCGTCGGTGCAGAGACAGCCGGAGAGGCTGCCGCATGGAGAGAGGTGTGGGCGAGATGAGGCCGCGGGGCCCCCAGCAGGGCCCGAGAGGGAAGTGAGGAGGCGCCGATTCGATGACCCTGGCGCGGGACCATCACATGCTCCTCTGGCGGTAGCCGGAGTAGACTTTGATGATATATGCCGTCGTCTGGAGACGGTGTTATAGGAGGTGCCTGAGGGCATGTGGATCCGCATCCAGGACGAGGGGTTCCTGGAGCAGTGCATTGGCTTACCGCCACCATGGTGGGGGATAGTGTGATGAGCAGCTGTGCTCGCCGCGATGACGAGTGGACGCCTGCCGCCGGGGCAGGAGGGTCCTGCGGATGTTCCACCACCACCGCCTGGGGCAGGTGGGGGTGGGCCACCACCTCCTCCTGAGGGAGGGGCATCCGGGGGTGCGATAGAGGCACCCTGATGTATGTATGTATATTGTAGACTGTTTTGATAGGCTGGTGAGCCGATTTTTGTACCGAGATGTGGCACGGGCCTGCGGGCCAATGTATATTTTTTGTATGTAAACATTTGGATGGCCTGAGGGGCCCGTATATATATATATATATATGATTATACATTTTTTTGAGATCCAAATGTGGTTTACATGTGTTTTGTGTTGATGATGATGGTTTCTATTCTATCTATATGCTGTGGCAGGATGTATGAGATGTTTATGTATGTGTAGCTTGATGTGATATATGCCAATCTAGCACCATGTTAGCTATTTCATCAGTTGTTTAATTCAAGTCTCTTGGAATATGTGTAAATGTAATAGAATCAAAATGTCGAGATAATAATCTAACCTGCAGGTATATGCGAAAGAGGCACGGATCGCGTACACGGTACACATTGTTGAGCTGGAGAACGACCAGTTAAGAGTCGAGGAAAACGCTAAGGTGACGAATATGGTGATGTTGGGCGTTGGTCAGGAGGCCAATGATAGCAGTATATTCAGCTTGGTTGTTGGTTGCTGGTCCTAAACATATGCCACTAGAATGTAGCAGTTCATGTGAAGGGGTGTAGAGAGCCCAAGCAACCGAAGCAAGATTTTTTGTCCAACGGCTGGCGCCGTTGGCATAACCAATGTGGTAAGCTAGTGGAGGAGTCATCTGTCAATAGCACAAAGGATAGTTTAGATGAGGGAGAAAAAAGATTAAAAATGCTAGAAAAGAAAAATAACCTAAAGTAGCATGACTACGTTTAAGCATAAAATTTCTTGAGGTATAACCCATTGACGGGTTCTTTGAGCGAGAGGCCTTTGGGGGAGGCCAGGATGTATGCGCCTTTGGTGAGGCAATGTTGGATGATGTAAGGGCCATGCCAAAGTGATTTGAATTTGCCATGGCCAAAGGTATCATGAGCGATATCATAGGTTAGGACAAGGTCGCCTTCGCGAAATGATCGAAGGTTGACATGGCGATCGAAGGTAGCCTTGGATCGTTTTTTGGCTGCCTCGTTGTTCTGTAATGAGGATCGACGATATTCATCTAGAGACTCCAAGTTCAGCAAGCGCTTCTCCATCAGAGCAGTGTTAGGTAAAAGCTCGATTGCGGTGCGAAGGGTGGGAATTTCGCACTCGATGGGAAGAGTTGCCTCGATCCCATGGACTAAATGAAATGGCGTAAAACCCGTAGCGGTCTTTACTGCCATTTGATAAGCCCATAGCGCGGAAAATAACATATGATGCCAATTGGTTTTATGTTTATTAACCATGCGCTGTAACATGGTCTTGAGGACTTTGTTCACTGCCTCGACCTATCCATTTGACTGAGGGTAGTATGGTGAGGCAAACTCATGAGAGAAGCCTAACCGAAATGAGAGTTCGACGAAGATCTCATTCTCAAAATGTTTCCCATGATCGGAAACTAGTTGGAGCGGTACTCCGAACCGGGATATGATGTGGTTGAAGAAAAAACGCTCTGCAGTGTCAGCGGTGTTGTTGAAGGTGGGCATAGCTTCAGCCCATTTGGTGAAGTAATTGATGGTGACAACAATGTATTTGTGACCATTGCTGGAGGGGGGATTACAAGTCATAAAGTCAATGCCCCATTTACAAAAGGGTTCTGCAGTGATGACCGGGTGAAGAAGAGCGGGGGGAGCACGGGCTTTGTTGGCATAGAGCTGACATTGCTCACATCGTTTCACGGCATGAATGCAATCATGAAACAGGGTAGGCCAAAAGTAACCGACCCAGATAATATTTTGAGCCGTGGCGATGCCCGAAAGATGGTCCCCACAGGCACCGTTGTGGCAGTCGTTTAAGACTCTGTCGGCCTCGTCAATAGTCAGGCAGCGATGAAGAATGGTGTCGACGCCCCACCGATATAGGATGTCACCGATGAGGAGATAGCGGGGGGCCTGATGGCGAATGCACCGACGATCATCTCGTGATAGGTGGTTACCAAACTTTTGAGTTCGTAGGTAGACGAGAAGGTCGCCATACCAAGGATCATCTGAAGCGATGTAAAAGAGATGTTCGTTAGGAAAGTCAGTATGGACGGGGGCACTAGGTGTGTCAGAGGGAAGGCCCGTGACAAGTTCAGCGAGAACGAGGGCCTTCTTACTCTTGGGTGTTGAGAACTCGAGGTCGTACTCCTGAAGGATAACGATCCAGCGAGTGAATTTTCCGTTAACTTGGTGACGACTGAGCAAATATTTCATAGGGTTGGAATCTGTGACGACCTTGGTGGTACGAAGTAGAATGTAAAGGCACAGTTTCTGAACTGCAAGGACAACTGCCAGAGCAAGTTTCTCTTCATGTTTGTACTTCAGGGGTGGTCCTGAGAGGTTCTTACTGACGTAGTAAATGACATGTTCACGATTGTCATCTCCGAGCTGGACGAGGACGCCGGCTACTGATACAGTTGATGCTGATACATAGAGGATGTAGTCACGGTTGTAGTCAGGTGCACTAATCAAAGGTGCATTGGAAAGCGCTGCTTTAAGATCGTCAAACGACTATTGGGCATAGTCGTCCCAATGAAAAGGGATGTCGTGACGTAGTAAGCGAAGGAAACCATGTGCGCGTATAGCGTAATCAGGAACAAAGCATCTAATAAAGTTGGCTTTTCCCTGTAGACTCTGGAGTTGTCGTAAGTTCCGAGGAGGTGGAATTTAGGTGATGGATTTGACTTTGAGGGGGTCCACGGTGATACTGCTTTGTGAAACAATGAAACCGAGGAGGCGCCCGGCGGTGACACAGAACACACACTTGAGAGGGTTCAAGCGGATGTTGTACTGACGACACCGTTGAAAAATGATTCGTAAATCATCGAGGTGTTGGGTGCATTTCTTAGATCAAGCGGTGAGGTCGTCCAAGTAAGCGAGGATGATGGCAGCTAGATCATGAAAGATGTATGTCATGGCCCACTGGAAAGTTGCACCAGCATTTTTTAAACTGAAAGGCATGACATGATATGCAAAAGTACCCCACGGGGTAATGAATGCAGTCTTGTATTGATCGGCTGGGTGGATTTGAATTTGGTTATAGCCAGAGAATCCATCCATAAAGGAGAGAGCCTCATGGCCGGCGCAATCGTCGATAATCTGATCGATGAAAAGTGTTGGAAAGTTGTCGTTGGGACATGCGTTATTGAGATCGTGAAAGTCGGTGCAGACGCGGATAGAGCCCTATTTTTTGTCAATGGGTACAGGGTTGGAAACCCATGAAGTATAAGCGATGGGGTAAATGAATCCGGCCATACGCAATTTGTCAATCTCGGCTTTGATAGCCACGACCTTGGATGGGTGTAGCGGTCGCTATTTCTGGCGAATTGGTGTGATGTCGGGCCAGGTGTCAATGCGATGTTCGACGATAGAGGGGTCAAGGCCAGGCATCTCCATGTATGACCAGGCGAAGATATCCCTAAATTCATGGAAGAGGGCTTTATATGCGGCAATTTCCTGAGGAGTGCAAGCAACTCCAATGATGATTTCTTCGACGATGCCCGGTTTAATGGAAATGTCGATTTTGATGGTGGGGGAAATGTTAGCCAGATTACCTTCTTCAAAAGTGTCGGGTGTAGGAATGGGTTTGTTGAACCAATCGATAGGCCCTAATGGGATAAAATCTTTGGTTTCGATCGCATAAATGGGATTGTGGCTAGGAGGCATGAGGGCTTCCTACGGAAGGAAGAGAGCACGATGATGTAGTGCGTCCTAGGGAGAGTCTAGGCATTGTAGCTCTTCCAGTATTTCTTCGTCGCATTGGAAACGATGTGAATATAATGGATCGTGAGGAGTGAGCTCAGTAACAGTGTGGTTTCCCCCTGCTGAAGAAACATAGGGGGTAATGCTAGGAGAGGGTGAGGGTTCACTCGACATAAACCATATATTGAGGTACTGAGGGGTACCCGTGGTGGTGGGATGGAGAGTCTCCGTAGAGGAATGGGCAGGAGAGTTGGGTGGGTTACAGGGTAAATCCTCAGATACGTCATCTAAGAACCATCGAGGCGTAGGGAGTGCCTCGGGCTCGGGAGAAATGACGTGTAGATCTGCCAGTGGCGAAGTCAAGTCAATTACTGCCTCGACGGGTCGGTGCAGCAGGGCCAACTAACGTTGCCTATATTCTATGATCATAGGACATTGGTAGGTAAAATGAGCCAATGAATCGCAAAGAGAGAAAGGGCATCTCATGCGTTTGTTGACTGAAGTGGTGACATAGCGAATGTCAGTGATTTTTGTGGTGGAGGACGTAGCAGGGCATGGGTTGTTCTGAAAGTCTTAGCTTATGATAGCTAATGCCTTCCGAAAATGAGGCAGTGCTGGACAATGATGGGTGTAATGGCCATACTTAGAACAGATCGCACACGCGAATTTGGTCCTCAACCCTTTACTACTGGAAGGTTGAGTGGTAGCAGTAGTGATGGGTGGTGTGGGGGTTGGATTGGGGGGAATCAAATTCCGTAATTATGGTAGTGATGGACAGTTGTTGGTTTGGTGACCCTCTTTGTCACATAATGCGCAAGGTGGTGGGATGCGTGGAGGAAGTGGAGCTGTGGGCTCCTTCTTCTTTCTGTTGCCCCCAGCGGTAGCAGGGGGGGTAGGGAGTATGGGGGTAGTGGAGGTAGTGGGAGTGAGGACAGGAATCGTCATGGGGAGTCCTTCCTATGGGCGAGGGACCATCTCAGGTGGATGTAAGTACCACACTGGGATTGCTAGCACCATATTGGGTAATGTGAGTGTTGTGGCTACCTGGAAAGCTTCTATACCGGGGGGAGGGTAAAAGAAGGGAATTTGAGTGAGGGGTCGGGGAAATGTCTCCCAAATGGGTCTAGGCCCTTGAGGTGATGTGGATTCGTGGACCGTAGGGGTCGACGAGTGCATAGGAGGCTCATGTGGGAGTGGTGCTGCAACTGCTGAGACGTCAGGAATGACTGAAACCTCCTAAGGAGGATGAGCATCCTCTGGGTGAGTTTCGTTAGAGGAGATGACGCATACTTGACTAGGGGTAAGGAGTGGTGGTGCTCCATGGTACGTCCCTAACAAGGATGGAGCTTTGAAAATCCCAGGACCCATCTTGATGAGTGGATATACGTCTTTGTTGGTGTGAATGAGAGGAAGAATGTTATCGAGACTGGCAGATGGGTTTGACTCGTAATGTGAGACTTGGTCAATGGTTACAATCTTTCCATTATGGGGGAACATGATTGTCCGAAAGACAGTTGATGCCACTGCCTTCATAGCATACATGTAGCTACGTCCAAGAAAGATATTGTAATCGAGTTGAGCGTCGATAACTTCGATGTCAATGAGAATAGTTTTGCCCCCGAGTTCCACGGGGACATTTTGGAAGAGCTCTTGAGGGGATGATGGTCGTCCATCATAAGCTTGTAATGTGATGGTGGAAGGTATGAGTTCCGGGGAACCAAGTTTCTGCCATACTGTTTTGGACATGATGCATGTAGATGCCCCTTCATCGATGATACACCGATGGACGGTGATGTTCCATATTTTGAATGGTATTTGAATAGCAACTGCGGCGGGAAGACGCGGTTCGCAGCTATCAAGGTCAAAGGTGATGAGTCGAGTATCGGCAGGGTCGAACGCCCCCAAGGCGGAAAGTAGTGATTTCCGCTGAGTGGGACAAGTCTGAAGGACTTCCAAAATTGACATGGCAGCCGGGGATTGTGCTAAGTCATCTACCAAGCTGTAGTTATGAGCTTCCCTAGCCTGTGGGTTGTGGACATTCCTGCGTAGTGGGATGCAAGGGATGCGTAGTGGTGGTTCGGCGGAAGGGCGAGGGATCACCGATGGAGGTCCTGTTGGTGTAGGGTTTGTTTCTGGAGATGTAGGAGTAGACTCAACTGTGGTAGGATACTGACGATTGCGTGTTTGCAGAAGGATTTTTTCCTCACTAGTGAGGAGAATTGTTCGCTCTGCTGGATTGTTGGGATTGTGGTATTGGCCCACTTGAGGTGGGGGATGCTGCATGTCCTGCTGGGTGTTTATGACACCTTGATGTGGGATAGGATTTTGCAGTACGGTGGGGGGTGGTTGTTGCGTGTATTGTTGTTGTGCTTGCTGCGGGGCAGGTTGTGCAA
Source organism: Picea engelmannii (assembly GCA_009831015.1). Lineage (NCBI taxonomy): Eukaryota > Viridiplantae > Streptophyta > Pinopsida > Pinales > Pinaceae > Picea > Picea engelmannii. The sequence goes on from ML776724.1 coordinate 71,917, forward strand.
GAGAAGGGGGGAGACTTCCAGAGTCCTTCAACCTTTTGAAATCAGTGACTTGGGGGTAATGGTGAGTGTAATGACGGTACACGCCACAAAGAGAACAAGGGTGGATGGTTTTAACATTATTCCTCCCTTGGCGTTTGTTGTTATTGTCCCCTTGGGGATGTTGGTTCCCTTGGTTCTGGTTGCCCCTAGTGGGTTGATGCTGTGGGGGTTGATTCCCGCCTTGACCAGGGTTATTGTTATTCCTGTTCCTTCCTTTCCTCTTAGTGTTGTTGGATGGATGAGTTGGATTGGCTGTGTTCAACTGTTTAAAATTTTGGTATTGTTGAGCAGCAGAGGGTTGAACAAAATTTACCCCCGTATGAGGATGTGGGGGAGCCATGGGTTGTGGAGGACCAGGAAAGGGAAAGTAGGGATTTTGTGGTGGTACCGCTCCATAAGGTACATAGGAAGGCGCAATGCTTTCACTAGTACTATAAGATGATGTGGAGGGAGTACTACTGGTGGTTGGAGGAGGTGGATGTATGGGGGGTGCTGGTGGTGGTCCACTGATGGGTGGAGGTATAGCAACAAGGTATGGCTATTGATAAGGGGGTGGGGGGTAATAAGAAGTGCCCCCATATGCTGGTGGGTATTGAGGCGTTCCATACATCGGTGGTGGTTGGGGTTGTGGACTATGGTGTGTGGTGGCATCTATTAGTCTATCTGCTGAGTGAGACATCCTAGGTTTGTCTTGACCAAAGGGCACAGGTTTCAGAAGATCAGGAAGTACCGTGTATAAGTATCCCGAATGTGTGTAAATGAGGTCATATTGCTGGGCTTTACCGATGGCTTCCTCTTCGGATTGAGGGAAGGTAGAAGCGACATCCTTCCTGAGGAGAGCAACAAGTGATCTAAGAAACCAGTCAAGGCATTGCTGTTTGGTGGTTTCTGCTTTACACAAACTACGTCGCCTACGCCACTCATGAATGTGGTCAGCGATGTGGGTGGATGAGGTCTGTTTGAAATTAGATAGTAGTTCTAGACCATTGTCATGGCGGATGGGTAATTGGAAGAAAGTTAAGAAGGCTTTGGCCAAGGATTCAAAGGTCGTGTGGGACCCTGATTTTTCTTCGACATACCATTTGGCTGATGGGCCGATAAGTGTGCGTTGAAAAAGTCACAATCTAATGAAATCATCCATAATTCTATTGGAAGAACACCATAGATGAAAGGTCATGACATGATTGGCAGGGTCATCCCCTGCCTTCCCTTCAAACTTTGGTATGTCTGAAGGGAGTTTGGTTGGCATTGCAGGCCATGTGGCATTATGCAATATAGGATCATTAGTGATCTTGGTGAGATCCAGAATGTTGAGAGAGGCCAAGTATGGCATCTGTAGTGGGGGTGGAGGGTTAGCTCCGACCATGGTGTGTTGTGAACCTGATCCTTGATGGGGACTAGGTGTTGGAAATATGGCAATAGCAGAGAGGATGCAGAATGTCAAGGTTGTCATTGATGGCAATCATCTATGGCAGAAGAAGCTAGATGATGACAGAGAAATATCCAAGCGGAGTGAAGAAGGGTAGTCGACCTGATAGGAAGATGGTCGAGGTCGAGCGAAAGAAATAAGTTGCAGTCTAAGGAGGTCAATCGACGAAGAATGACAAAGGGATGATCTAGTCAAAATAGAGTTCAAAGTTGAGGTCAATTGAGCAAAAGACCTGTTGGATCCCATTCAATTTTCTAGAAAGGTTGACAACCGTGAGATCTGCAGAAATTAAGCACAAGGGTTAAGTTCTACTATGCAGAGGAGGAATCCTGGACAAGTCATCGGGATATTGAAGAGAGAATCTGAGCCGTAGGATCTAAGAAGAAAACCCGACAGCTGTCAGATCTGCAAAAGATGCAAGGGAGATAAGCCATCGGAGAATCGGGGATCGGGACTTTGAAATGTCCAGTTCAATTGATATCGAAAACCCCAAAATCGCGATATGCGATTTCGCGATTTGATCACAGTCATTAAATCAAGCAGAGATCATGACCATCCACGTGTAGACAGGAGGCTTCATCGGAGAATCGGGAATCAGAGTTTCATGAGTCTCGTGAACAATGACAACGAAAACCCCGAAATTGCGATATGCGATTTCGTGATGTAATCACAGCTGTTGAGCCAAGATTGCATCTGAACCGTTGATCCAACTCATGACAGCAGACCACGTCAGCAAAGGGACACGTGGCACAACCAGGGAATGACAGGTGTAAGATAGATTAAACACTTCATGCACATATAAGTCATGAATCAGAGTGACACATGGAAGGATCTAACACGTTGTTATCCACATTTTTGGTTATCAAGATGATGACATGATTATGACATGGTGATAGAAGATCTAAATCTTCTTTAAGATCATTTTCATGAAGAAAGTTACACTTATCAGCTTCTCAGAATCACTCTTTTGAAGACAGTACGCAGGCTGCATATATATTGTCCTGAGGAAATGCTTGATTTCCGCAGGCTGCATTCAGTCAGACTGCGGACTTTCCGCACTGTGTCAATGGTCAGGGTGCGGAAATGCTTTTTAAGGGAGAAAACGAATAAGTTCTCGATCCTTCTAGAAGGAATCTTCTAGAAGGATGAGTTGGAGTTCGAATGGTTGGCAAATTCATGAATCTCCAGATATCTTGGGATTACATTCT
>ML776724.1:89500-107359 GCA_009831015.1 Picea engelmannii
TTGGAATACTGAGAGGGGGGTGAATCAATATGAGCACTTTTACCACTTTTAACCATAATATATAAGCTTTAACTTTATCAACATTATATCATCAATGTATCATCTATGATTGTATTCAATATATCATGAGCATATAAACATAATCAACATCACATCAACAACATCACATGAAATACATAGTACACCAGAATTTACGTGGAAACCCAAATGGGAGAAAACCATGGAATGCTTTCTTATATATTGTCAAGAATACATTCATTGGAAGCACCAACTTCCCAATTCTCTAGATACAACTAGAAGGAGGCTCCAACCCCCTATTTATAGGCTCCAACCTGAAGGAAGCTACAACTCCCTTAATTCTCTGGATCCAACCCCATGATTCTCAGGCTCCAACCTGAAGGAAGCTCCAACTCCCTGTTTTCTTTCTGAAGGAATTCTCTCGGGATTCCGCAAGACGAAGAAAGATGGGGATACACCATTGTTGAAGAAAAGATCCCTCCATTTCATGTGGACTCCACCGGGAGGTCACGAGATGAGCATGAGGTGAACAAAGATCCCAACATGGATGACAGGGATGATTTTAAGGATGTAAATTTATTTAAAAATGTAGAAACCTTGGCAAATATTACTAATCCTTCATATGTCAACTATAAATGGTTGGTGATATTTTTTTAAAAATATTTAAATTTCTAAGTATTTTATATAGTTTTTATAAACTTTTGGCGATTTTTAAGGTAAAATAATTTTATCTTATAGAATTTGGGCGAATCATTTTATCTCATTTTTGGAAAAACCATGGAAAATTATCCCATGAGCGAAATTTAGCCCCTAAAATCATCCCTGATGGAGGATCGTAGGGATGAAGGGCATGCCAACAATCAACAATAAAACAAGTGGCCACCCATTCTCTTATCTGACTAACAACTCCAACTCTTCTTTGACTTTTGCAGGGACATGGTAGAGATAACCTATCATCAGGAGTTGATGATAGCTAGGACCGATGAACTACACAACCAGCTCATGGGCCCGCAACATAGTGTCACTGTGGCCAAACCCAGCCTAGTACCATGGTGGCGACAATGCTCCTCAAGCTTGAAGACATCTAAGCTATGTTTCATGTTTTTATACGCTAGCTTAGTTTTATTTCATGTTTTTTTAGTTTGTATTGGTCCATAGACAGTAAGCTTTATGAAACTAGTTCAAATTATGACCATTCAAGCACTTTTTTTGTAGCTCAAACTCTGATGCCTCAATCAGTTTCCTCTGTTGGCAGATCTAGCATCAGTTTAAAAACTTTGTACTATTTTTTTTTCAATGAATAGAAGGAATCACAACTCTAGCTTAAAAAAAAAAAAAACAAAAAAAAAAATGAAAACATCTTATTTTGAAGCACACATCCTACATGAACATTAGATCTCATTTTCAAAAACTCTATCATACCACTAATATTTATAATAAATCAATCTATAAAACCAAAATGAAATTGATAATGTTATTTTCAATTTATTAGATGGTAGAAATAACATAATAAAACACAATAATTAACTATTTAAAAAAAATCGAAATAATTATTTTATATCGAATCAAAAGGTGTTAACTTAACCCATAGTGCAGAGATTACAAAATATACTTTGGCAAATAAAATAGAAAAGAAGATTACAAGTTTAGTATCTAAGACATATACACCTGAATAATTATGCCGCTTCAATTCAATTATTGTAGTGCACTTCCTTTACTAAAAGTTTGTTTCAGTGAGCGGAGTGGTTGTAGGGCACTTCCTTTACTATAGGGCATTGTTTAAGTTTTGACATTTTTTGTCACAATCTAGTGATAAAAATCTCGATGAAATTGCATTTTTTGTTGTTTAAATTGTATTTCTTAATGCATAAATGGATTTAACATGCTGAAAAACCAGTGGGGCACTTGGATTATATAGTCTAAACGTATATGTAATCTAAACCTAGTCCTAGTCTAAGGGTCAAGTCCCCCAAGGGTTTTTCAACATATTGAATCTGTTTGTGCATTCATAAATGCAATTTAAACAACAAAAAATGTGATTTCACCCAAATTTTTATCACCAGATCACAATGAAAAATGTCAAAATGTAGAATGTTTAGATAACTCCTTTCTGAAATACTCTTATAAACACATTATGCCGCAATATATGATTCTTATAAGCATGTCGCTATGAAGTAACTTTAAGCTTTTAAACAAATATAAATTGTGTTTAATAGTTTAGAGATTTGTTATTTAATCGTGATAGTTTATGTACAACTTGAGTGGGCTTAATGGTTAAGAACATGAGTTTCCTCTTACAAGGTCACATGCTTAAATCTAGAGGAGGGTAGGGTATGTACACCTCCGTAGACTTTAACAGTTAAATCAATGCACTGAGGGGGTCTCTTGTTCCACAAACAAGGATGTCTCATACACGAATTTAATGTATGACTTGACCATGACCTTAAAAATAATTTATTATTATAAATCATTTTATAAGAAATGCTACAAGATTTAAATTTACAAATGTACAGAATAATAAGGTTTCACAAGTAGTAATAATTTTAATATACAAATCATATATTTAGATATATYTATAGAATTTAAAATCTACATTATCTAAATGTAGGTATAAAACATTTTTGAAATACTCTCATAACACAATGCACCACAATATATAATTCCTATTAGCATGTCTATGCGAAGTAACTCTAAGCTCTTAAAAAAATATAAGATACAAATATAATATTTGTTTAAGAGTTTAGAGATTTGTTATTAGTCTCTGATGAAGGTAACATGGACTATAGCAATTAGTTTGTCATTGCCTCAGTTTGTCATTGAATGCCTATTAATTAGCGGTTGACTTAAAGTTTTTCATGATTTCCAAAGTCGAACATAGGAAAATTGGAATATAATTATTATTGAAATTAAAATAAATAAAAACATTTTATTTTTCTACACTGCTATTGGATTTCAAATTTGAACTCTTATTGCCACAGTGGCGGCGTGCATTAATGGCATGCATTAATGCTTTTGATATACTTTTGCTCGGATCTAGATCCGATTTTGGATCCTTGCTAAGGTTTTCGATTAATGGCATGCATTAATACTTTTACTTGGATCTAGATTCGATTTTGGATCCCTTGCTCCAGTTCTCGATCCCATTGCACTAATACTTTTGCTCGGATCTAGATCTGATTTTGGATCCCTCCCTCTAGTTTTCGATCCGATGGTTGGATACATGTTAATCAATACGACGTTGAGTATTGATTAGCCCTGCCATCTGCCTCTGCCTCATCCGCCTCTGCCTCATCCGCCTCTGCCTCATCATCCGAGCTCCACTCATAACTCACCGCTTATATCGTCTTATTCCATCACACCATCTCACCAACAAGCACACCATCATCAATGGCGTCTGTAGTTTTAGAAGAAACAGATCCCATTGATTCAGTGGATCTCATAGAGGGATATTAAGTGGTCTCCATTCAATATCCAGTTCTATAGCTAGTTGTTTTTGACCCTGTTAAAGCCGATCCAAATCCATCCGTGATTCAATGCTAAGAGTAGGCACATTAATAATAATAATAATAATAATAATCTATTTTTAAGGTCACGACCAAGCCAGCACACCAAATTGGTGTATGAGACCCCCTTGTTTGTGGGAAAAGGGACCCCCCTCCGCCTAGGGATTTGACTGGTAAAGTCTACTAAGGTATACATACCCTACCCCCCTCTGGATTTGAACCTGTGACCTCTTAAGAGGAAACACATGTTCTTAACCATTAGACTCACTCAAGCTGTATAGCTGTATTACCCACACCAAAGCGAGTCGTTCCATATGCATATATAGCTTCGGGAGTGGTGGCAATTCCAAATTCAGTTGCTCGTATCCAGTTTACCTAGGCGCATAGGCAAGACCAATTGACCCCATAGAGAAGATAGAGGCAAAGGGAGGGTTTTCTTAATTGCTTTGTGGTGGTACTTGGCCTTTTTGGATGGAGATAACAAACTTTCTTTCCTTCCTGGGTCATTTCAAGTCCTTCCTAAACTCCTTTACGCTCACTTTTTACTTCCCTGGATTGGATTTAGACTGAATTACTTGTCCTGGAATAATAAGAGGCTTTGTCAAGCCAGATCCCGCCTTAAACAACCGCCTTACAAAAAAAATTGTTGAGATACAAAAATTAGCGTAACCTGAACATTTGAGTGCAGGTCATCTCAAAATATTCCGGTTAGAAGCTCTAAGATGATTCATCAACAGGTAATCAAAAATCCTTGATATTCTCCAGACACATTATGATAATGTTAAAAAAATATTGTTTGTTTTCTTTCTTATGTGATGTTGCTATCGATATCCATCTATGATATCCTTAATCCTGTTTTGATGACCCACTTTTGTGTACTTCTCTTCATGTAGGTACTCTTCTATGTAATTCTTTTCATTTTGAAACCGTGTAATTCTTTTCATTTAGAAACTGTAATATGAGGAGCACCAGGTCTTTGGTCAAATACATTATGCTCCACTTCAAAGATCTGGGAGCTTGAAAGGATTTATGCTAAAGGTCTTTCACCAAGAAAAAATGCAAATCCACCCATGCCCACCACTCGAAGGTAGAAGCAGTAAAGGGTACCCAACTCTTTATTTATGGTTATATGTATGCTTCACGCTAGAGGTCTAGAGGTCTTGAGTTGAAGTTGTGGGCATGAGCAGTAAATCATGATTGCTACATCATCAAATGTTCTCCCACAAGCGTTTTAAAAGGGACAACACCAAAATTCGAACTTCACGACTGTCCAACACACGAACTGGAAAGAGAATTGGTCAGAGACATACTACGAACATTCACAAAGACATTGGCATGCAGATATTCATTTTTTTTTTTGGCTAGCTTGATAGGGATGAATGTAGAGGATGCTCAAGACAGAGGCAAGAAAATATATATTTGACCTCCCACAACAAGCCAAGCATGGAATATTCAAGCTATTTCTGATGCTACTAGTTGATCAATGCAAACTCCTACTATGAATGCAAACTCCTACCTTCCACTGCTAAATAGATCACATGTTCTTTGCACTGTGCCATGACCGAATAGACTGTATGTGATGTTGCTTCTAGTTTATACATGAAACTCTATCATAACCCATTGTTGCAAGAAACTCCTATTGAAACTCATTGTTGAGTAGACTGATGATTTTAAGGATGAAAATTTATTTTAAAATGTAGAAACCTTGGCGAATCTTACTAATCCTTCATATGCCAACTATAAATGTTTGGCGATATTTTTGTAAAAATATTCAAATTTCTAAGGATTTTATATAGTTTGTATAAAATTTTGGCGATTTTTAAGGTAAAATAATTTTACCCTATAGAATTTGGGCGAATCATTTTTAGAATAACGAATCTTCTTTTGGGAAAAACCATGGAAAATTAGCTCATGAGCGAAATTTAGACCCTAAAATCATCCCTCACTGTATGCGTTACTTAGGGGCTCTGTGGTGTGGGACACGACATGACGATGATACCTGCCAGATCTATGTTTGTTGGGCTTACATGTGTACAAGGTTGAATCTATTACGGATCTATGTGTGAACCTCCTTGCAAAAATTTACACACACTGCCCATGCAATTCTTGGATGGGAAATGCTGGACCAACATTGTTACTAAGCGCCTCATGATCATTTACACATACTTTCTGTTAGCTCCCAAAATGAACCTGTCGCTATGGTTGCATTTTGTGGTTGATAGCATATCTATTGGTAGCGTTCTCAAGTTTGGTTTTGAGTTTTTCTAGCAGTAAGGCTTAGGTTTTGATTTTTGTCTTAGAAATAAGACGACCCATAAAGGTCTTCTCTTTAAAATTTTCATAAAACTCTTTCAACAGCTAACGTGCATTTTAAAAGTGATAGTTAGCTGGTGAAAGTGGTGAGTTTCAACAGCTAAGGAGCATTTCTCACGGGTTGTGTGCTGGTGAAAGTAGGGACTTTCAACAGCCGAGGAGCGCTTCTCACGGGCTATTAGCTGGTGAAAGCGGGAATCACGTGTGTTTTATCCACGTTTTAAAAAATCAAGTGATGATACGATCAACCCACGTCATGCAATCAATAATGATGCGCTGGTGAAAGTGGATAATCATGGAAACTTGAGTTGCATGTCCAAATCGGATTACAAATCGGATCTCGTTCAATAATGCATGCTTCACAATCTTGGCGTCGGAAATGGAAAATTTGAATCCATTATCACAGGTACAGGAGCTGTACTACCTGGCTAACAACATCAAATCTTCTCATCGCTTCCCCAACACGCATCACTCGCAAATGTTTGTTAAGTTGTTAATGTTGAAAGATAGGGCTGAGTGCTTTCACCAGCGCAAGACCTCGGCCTGAATAGCAGTTTGCAGTGTTGGGTGTGCAGAATCGTTTGGGATTTTAAGTTGTAGATGGCAAGGAGGCATAGGGGTTTTTTACTGAGAAAAGAGTTGGACAATTTATCTTTCCTATAGACACATCCAGAAGTGCAGAAACACTTCTCAAACGCAGGTTGTATCGAATTTGTTTAGAGGCTGCAGAATGGCTGTCATCAGTCAACAACAAAGGCTTTTGCTAAAACATTTGACAGGAATAAGGCCTGTGTTGGGTCCTTGGAGATCATTGTAGATGAAGCTGCCATCACTGCAGCGACCAGCCTACCAAGATCGGGCTAGAGTTGGTTCAAAACAACAGGCACCAAAAACTTAAATTTCAGAACATATTTGAAGGAAGAATTCAGGCATAATGCATGGAAAAAGAGCATGCCAGTTTCCTATTTAGAGGATGAGTGGCAGGATCTGTTTAAGGGGCATCCAACTCTACATAACCTTAGAGGGCAGGTATGACAAACTGATGTTGTATCACTTCAAGCTTTTAGACCATTTCACAGGTAAAACTCTCCTAAACCTGCCTTTCTTCTTGCATAAGAGCTTAACTAAGGTTTATAAAAAGATTAGAGTTGAACCCCTAAGCATGAAGAACACTCGATGCCACTTTGGCCTTATTAAATTGATCATTCTGGAGGAGTTAAGACTGAAGGGAAGGACCTAGCAACATTTTCTGTTTTGGGAGGGCTTTGAAACTCAAACTCAGCCTTTGAACGAACAGGGGAAAGTTGGTAAGAAACAGTTGACTCCTCAAAGCAGTTCAATGAAGAGGAGGACCCTTCCAGGACCTCCAGAAGATAGAATCTCTGGTGTGAAATCTCACAGGTCAAAGAAAAAATTGAATTTTGAAACTACTACAGAGCAGCCTACAGAGAAGAGAACAAACATATTAAACCTGCCCTACACAGACTCAGAACCAGAGCAAGAAGATGAGAGCCCTGTCATCAAGAGTCCTAAACATTCAATTGAGTTTGCACAGAATTATGAGACCTTTACTCATACTGAGGAAGGGGAAACATCAAAGAGCACTAAGTTGAAGAAAACACAGAAGATTAAGCATCTCAAAGAAGTGATCACTCAACAGGAGGTATTAGAGAGAGTAATAAAGGAAAGATATAAGAAGCTGTCCGATAATTTTGTAGAAACCAACGCTGCATTTGAAAAGCTGGCTCGTGAAAGTGTCAAGGAAAGGAAAAGAAAATAGAAGATCACCAAATATTACAATAGTCTATGGTGGCTAGAAAAGCACCTTAAAAGAAGAATCAGAAAATTGAAGCAAAAGCAAAAATCACACCCAGATTTGCAAGTGCCTGCTCAAGTTGCTATGAACATGCAAGGGGATAAAGCAGAAACACATTGAGTTTTTGTTGAAATCACAGTTTTGGAGGTGAAAGTTCATTTTGGGCTAAGGCATAGCTTTCACCAGCACACAGCGTAATTTTACAACCAGTTAGCTGGTGAAAGGCAGCGCTTTCACCAGCTAACCAACGAATCATAAGGTGAGTTAGCTGGTGAAAGCAGAAAAAGCATTTTTGGAAGCTAAGGATGGAGCAGATCATTTTTCACAGGTTATAAAGAAGTTCTAGAGTATCAAGGGGATAACAACTTGCTTGCAAAGGACCCTGCATCAGAGATTCGAGGGAATTTTGGGAACCACATGCTAAACAAATTTCCTCAAGTATCGACTATGAACATTGAAGAAATCCAACTATCGAGACAAGTGCCTTTGCCATGTTTCATAAACATCACAGATTCTAGGAGCTGAAGAATACAGATTTCAATTTTTTAGATTCAAGACAATTCGAATGCTAGTTTAGTTATTAAGTCTTTATTATCAAGTTGTTTAGTTAGATTTGAATTGCTATTTTTAGATACAGATCCAAGTTTTTAGGATCTGTAAAACTGATTGTAAAAGGCTATAAATGCCTATCTTTTCTAAGGGACAAGGGTTCAAACTGGGAGATATATTTTTGCCACTGTATAGACTCTTATTTGCAGAAATAAAGTTCAGTTTCCTTTCGTTTTCAATATCAGAATTATCCATCTTCCTCTTTTTGTACTTTGTTTCAATTTATTTTAGTTCATGAAGACTGTTATCTCTTTATTGAGCTCATAGACTTGAAATTAAAGGATTTCTCTCTATGTTGCATTAAGCCCTACATTCAGTTGTATTTGGCAATCAAGAATAGTGTTCTTCATCCTCTCCTTTCAATTTACTTGATCTGATTATTGTTTCCTGAAAGCATTGTTTCTTTAGATGTATGAGTTGTCTATTACATTGATTATTAAAGACCCCATTGTCCCAAGCATATATACACATTATTTCTAACTTACCAAGCATCCTTAGTTCAACACCCTAAGGAGTTTCTTGGAGTGATAACACTTTCCATGAAAATTCCAAATGGATAATGCTAGGAAAGATGCCCTACTTTCAAATTGAATAGTCTCTTGGTTTCAACGTCAACCTTGTTACTTGGCATATATCATTCAAGAACTCCATGTGCGCGAGCCTCACATTGGCTACATTGAAAAGTTTCTTGGTTCTAGTATCAACGATGCTTTCTTGGTTATCATGGTAGATATCTTGGATGATGTGGGAAAAAAAGTGCCAATTTGCTACTATTCAAAGTAGCTTTTCAAAAACTCCATGAAGTTGTGGATTGCTCCGAGTGTTACTTCCCATAAATTAATTTCATCCAAGGTGCATAAGACTGTACAAAGCCTCTTTTCAAATTTAATTTTATACTATGCATCAATTCTATTGTTTTCATTTTTGCGTTGGATTGGTGTCCAAAATACATATGAATTTAGAGAAAATGATGTTGTCCATAGCCTCTTTTCATATTTATGTCTTAGTTGATACTCTTTGTTTGTCTGCCAGCTTAATGGAACAAATTCAAATTTTTTCCTTCTTGCAAACCATGTCAATATTTGAAATCTTTTATAGTTCAAGTGATGTAAACTTTCACAAATGACATAATTTCCCATAATATTTCTGGTTTCGAGGTATTTTAAAATTTAATAAAAACACAGAATAATACTATTACCTGTCATTGCTGAGAAGATTACTAAAATAAATAGACTAATCATAAAATAGTTTAGACTGGTGTCGGCAATGTCTAAAAAAAAAGATGGTGTGGGCAACAGTGGACGTGGCATTAATCAACTAAAAACGATGGTGTGGTAGCAACAATGAACGTGGCATTAATAAACTCATTCTCTAGGTGGGGTCTAATGGACTGGTTCAGAAACTATCTTTTTCCCTTTTTCTGATTTAATAATTTAATAAGAAATTGGGTTTAATTAATAAACTCATTCACCAAGCGGGGTCCCAATGGAATGGTTCGGAAATTGTTTTTTTCCATTTTTCTAATTTAATAAGAAATTGGATTTTGCTAACTTAGATCTAAAATGTTCCAAGAAACATTAAAAACTTTTGGTGTATTTTTTAATAGTTTAAAATGTCATATATAATTTTCCTCTTAAAGTGGGTTTACCAAATCTTAATAATTTGTCATGTTTTCAAAATGATGAAGATGAATTTTTAATGAATAGTATGACTAGGTTTACCAAATCTCAATAATTTTTCATGTTTTCAAAATGATGAAGATGATTTTTTAATGAATAGTATGGCGAGATTCAAATGCATTGTATGGTCCCATAAACCAATCATTCATATACATCATGCACAAAAAATGGGACTAGTTGTAAATTGGACCATTATGTACCAAAAATACGCAATATGGTTCTATAGCAATTTATGTGATCAATATATGCATATGTTGAATTTGTATTGATTTTTTGGTGTTATTATAACAACTTCTTTCTTGAAAGAACATAGATTCTAAGTGTTATCCGTTTCTCTATTGATAGCGGTTGATTGGTATGATATGCTAAATGTGACATATTGAAATGACTAACTGTAGAGATCAATTGCTAATATATACACTGATCATACTTCCCTACAATCATTATCTACATACACCATGGAAGACTACTGAAAAACCATGTCAACACCCTGGGTGGCGAGTATACTGACATATTAAAATCTTAGTTGACTCCCATACTATAAAAAAAAGTTATGAGTCTACAAGGAATGTTCTTTTAACTACTGCAAGGTCTATTATCATCTCCAAGGAAATGTCATCCTCAATTTCATGCTTTAGGAAAGGTCACTAATACCGATCACTGCAGCTGCCAAATCTGTCAGTCATAAACCAATTGGATTCTGATTAAATCTCTCAGTCATAACCCGGTTGGATTCTGATTAGTTTGTTGCTGCAAATCGTTGATCAGTTTGTTGCTACAAATTGCCATCAACAAAATTCAACATGGTATATGATATGAGCGAGGTAAGAGGCTCTAAAATTGTTACTTTACAAACTAGTTGTGCTTTTTATTTCCATCAAACAAAACAATGTACAAATTCATTTTCGACATGGACATAGCCATTGCTGTGGCACTTGTTTATTCATGATAGTTTATAAATCATTTTATGAGAGATGTTACAAGGTTAAAATTGACAAATGTATAGAATAATAGGATTTCACACGTGTCAATGATTTTACTATCCTATCTCGGATTCAATGTTTTACAATCTATTTTCAAGATCATAACAACATTTATAAGTGTTAATGATTTTCTTCTCAACATTGTGGTGCTTGTTTCTCAATACCGTGGTTCTTGTTTAAATGACAATTGAAATCTATGGCCAAGTATTTGTACGAATTGACCTCCTCAAATATGTTATCACTATACAAAATTGGAGGATATTTTCTTTTCTTAGATTTCACTATCATTATTTTGGTTTCATCAATATTGATGTTAAGGTCATGATTATTGCACAATGCATGGAGAACTTTGAGTTGTTTTTTTACATCATCAATAGTGTTTTCAAAAAGAAAATATCATTAATATATAAGAGGAGGATGGCCACAGGCCTGGCCATATTAATACCAATGCACCCATCATCTTCTAAATATTGTTCAATTTTATCAATTTATATGCAAAAAAGATACGAGAGAGAGAACACCTTTTCTTAACACCAATATTATAATTATTGTCTATAGATCACTCACTATTGCGTTTCATCTTAGTAATAACCTTTTCGTAATGCATAGTCATGGCACTATAAAGCTTAGTAGAAATGCTTATTTATTCAAGTCTATTTCATATGTTGTTTATTAACCTTAATTGTAAGTTTATAATATTTAAAAACTTAAATGTTAGTGTAAATATATAAATGTTACAAGATGATGTTAGCAAGTGGACATAAGTGGTGAGAATGAAACAACAATCATAAGTAATTATTTTTATTGAGGAGAGAGTGGAAGAATAATCTTAAGTAATTATTTTGATAAAGGATATAATTATTTTGATTGAGGATACAATTATTTTGATTAGAATTGTACCAATTAAATGAAAATCAATGATAAGATGCCAACGAAAACCAAACTCAATTAACTTTAATAATAAGTATACATAGAATAACACATTAAACCTTCTTTGTAAAATCCCCCAATAGTAATATGCTAGATTTGTTACAGTCCAATGTAGTTCTGGTTATACTCTTTTTCCAAATACGTGTTATTACGCTGATTGAGGACTTTCTACAAACATTTTGCAAATAACCCATAGATAGACATTTTGACAAAATGTTGCATTCAATCTAAATACACCAAAAAATAGAAGAGATAATATGGAACTTTGTTAATAAAAGAATCTTGATCACACAATACAATGTCTAGGGATGTTGTAGTGGCTATCAAAAATCAACAAAGATACAAAACTAAAAGCCAAAACCTAATGCAGTGTCCTGATCTACTATAGAAGATGGTTCCTCCTCCAAGTTACAGAAGGGATAACTCCAAACCTCCAAACCCTCTCGAAGATGATGACAAACTAGAAGATGAAGCTCAAGTGAAGACCTTGGATGGATCTTCCTCCTTATCTAGCTAGGGTGGATATCGCACCAGTGAAACTAAATTCCTATGGAAGGGTTTTACCCAAAACCCTAACGAAAACCCTGGCTCCAAGAGCACTCCAAAGAGATCAATCAAAAACATAATCCAAAGTGAAGCGCTACCCCTCTTTTTATCCTTCTTCCATTCCTTCTAGAACTTTCCCCTTTTTAACTAAATCAAATATGACCCTTATTTCCCTTTTTACTTTCACTTTAAGATTAAATGTCACTTTAATAATGTTTAAGTAACTTATTAGTATAAAGTTATTTTATTTCCTTAATGTCACTTAAAAAAAACATAATATCTCCTAAATAAGTGACATTAAATAATCCCTTTTGACTCCCTTTTTTCTTCACTGACAAGCCACATGAGTCATTTCCATCGCAGAATAGGGAAACCCAAAACTATGGACATGAAAAATCCTTCCTTCCCAAATATTGTGTGTCCTCAAGCAATGCCATCACACCCATATGAACAAAAAACTAAACCACTCTGAAACTACTAATGATCCATGGGTCCCAAATCAATTTTAAAGATGAGAAGCACCTACTGCCCACAATAATGCCCTCCAAAAAGTAACAGTTGGCTCTCCCATCTGTACCCGTTGCCAAACTATCAACCCATAGAATCTCAGGGTTCCATGCTATCACTAGAGAGGATCCATCATACTGACGTTGCGTTACTCTGATCATAAATATTTGATCCTCCTTCCTATACTACATCCTTTACTCCTTCATCCACAAGTTGTAATGCCTCAAAGAATCATCCCCACTATCGAGGATCATATCTGCCAATGTATCTCAATGAAGTTAACCAAACCATTTCTAAAATAAGATGTCCTGGAGTAGTCTATGTGGTCGAAAACTGATAGGGCATCAACAACACCTAATGTATAGGTATCAAATGGGAAATCCCTACTACTCCAACACCCATGTAACATCCCCACGATAATCTCGAGTTTAATTAATGCTTATGTAGATATAATCTGTGGCTACGACCAAGCGATGTAATATGTGAATTGTATTTTCTTGTTTTATTAATAAAAATGTGATGTAAACTACTAAGTGGAAATGGACAAGAGATGGGGGCTAAATTAATCTACAAGAGGGGGGAAGTGTCTAGGATAATGGCCAAGAGGGGTCCAAGGGGGAAATATCCATGTATATTAATTTAACCCATTTTCCTATATTTGCTAAGTGTATATGAACCTTCCCATTTCTAATTGAGTGTTCCCAAATCCAATCATTGAATACATGTAAGAGGGTGAGCGTGAGTGGTCACATCCCAAAGTTATTGGGCACATGGGGGTTGAGTACAATTAGCTTGGGTAAGAGTGTGAGTCAAGAAAATAAATCCAAAGAGAGGAAATTTGTATGGGTTGGGGACAAAATTTTTTTAGTTAGTCAAGTTTTTGCATGGGAAATAAGGGGAGAGCAAGAAACCGAGCTTGAAGTGGATGCAACCATGGAGGGTGAATTCTAGAGCACGTTGGGGTGTAATTGGAGCGAATTGGAGGACCACAATTATATAACCCTATGATATCCCAAATAAAAATTGATCATCGATGGATATGTTTCCCCCTAATGCTCAACCATCCACTCACCAATCCTAGGAAACCTCAACTCAATGGTATTCCTGAGGACTCTATAGGGAGGTCTCCTTGGTGGAAAAACCACACAACTCCACTTTACACTACCACGTGCCAATGAATATCCCTGCATATTGTTGCCTATCATTGAGTTGTCCTATACCATCCTGTATCATGTAGGTGCTAATATATTTATCATTATGTCAATGTCATCTAGACCTATATCCCAAAGCATACCAAGTTTGTCATATACCTATCCACCCAATCAATGGATGTATGTACTTGCTTGCAGGTTGATCCACAAGGGATGTGCTCAACCATCTCCTCCATGGCTAATCCTTGAGACTTTAGTGGGATCTCCAACAAAAATGGCTGATGATCCCCACAATGAAAACTAAGAGCATGGTCAAAACCCTTTGCATAAAACCTCTCCTCAAGAACCTGCAACTCTGAATGCTCCTAGTGTGGAATTGTCACAAAAGGATTCTTTCTTGAATCATGAGTGCCACTCGCACCATCATATATCATGGATATCAAAGATGATGGAGTCTGCGTTGTTGTCAATGAAGATCATGCCAAACTAAAGATCCTCTTCCCTTTCCTTGTCTTCATCGAACTTTAGGGCAAGGTTCCTATCCATGAATAATGACAAGTAATTGGATTTCATCTACTCTAATGCTTCTTTCATGATGCACAATTGGGTACTAGTGACTCCATCTGCAACTCCCCTTTGCCTCTCCTCCAATTGGGTTTTCCAAATAAGGGCTTCAATAAACTTATGGAAACCATCTACCCTTGTTAATACTTGTACAATATGCTCTTCCTTGACTAATAATCAGTCCTCCAAATCCTGCAATGCTAAGTCTATTTGTTTAATTTCATAATCATGTTGAGGTACAATCGCATCCTCATCATCATAAACATCATAAATGAGATATGGTGTTGAATCCTCATCATGCGTAGGTGTTATCATGCTTGAACTGCCCTCATCATAATCATCATACACATTGAAATATGTTGGATCCTCAACATTAGTTGATTGGAACACTTCCTCATATTCATCATAAGATGTTGCATCCTCATATTTTGTTGATTCATCCAAGGTATACCCATCCAGCACATTAGTTTCATTGGCCCCATCGGTTATCTCTGATGATGTATTATAGGTTGTTGTTTAGTATTCCTATATTCACACATCCTCCTCATGAATAGATGCATGCTCCTCCACCCGTCCTTAATAATCATCTTTCTTTACTTTCTACCCTATGCTTTTAAAATAATCCTCTTCCAAATCCTTGGGCCATCTTTTGTACACAAGGGTGTAATATTTTTTGAAGGGTAAAGTTGCACAGATATCTTCATCCAATGTTAGATACTTTCAGTAGTCATGTATGTATTTATTTCCTTCTAGCTCTCTCAAAAGTTCAGCCAAATGTTCCAGATTTATCTTCTTAAACAACTACATCATCATTGTTACAAAGTTGTGATAATTTGGTAGTTTTCAAGCTTTGGGGTTTTGTCAAAATAAACCCTTGTTCATGGAATGCACTATTGATTTCTCACCTCTAGTCTTCTGTTAACCATCCATGTCTTATACCACTGAAATATCCCCAATACAGAGGTAGGCAATGATAATATGTATTATGTCATCTTCTGAGTGAGTGCTTTTGTCAAATGGTTTGTATACACACATTTTGATGCCAAATTTAAGTGATAACCTTTCAAAAATGGTTTGCATGCATTCTAATAATCACTTCCATCAAACATGTTGTGAGCATTTTCATTACACATGAAATAGGAAAGACATAATGGATTTTTATTATGGATTTAATTCTCTTACAATAGCAATACAAAGTTCCTATTGGCTTCTATGGCCACTTCAACGCAATAGTAAACAAACAAAAAAAAAATTCTAAGACCTAGAAATGATGCCATGACTCTCCTACTAGTCGATGGTTCTCTCTCCAAGAAAGAATGACCTCCCTTTAGGCATATCAAACCTCCAATAAGGCCCTCGGTTTCTTCAAAACCCTCTTGGCCCTGCAAAAGGTTCCTCGCGGCCCCTCCTATCACATGATCTATCCACAAAATGGCTTACCCTCCTCAATAGCTTGGTCCAAGTGACACGGGTCCCCAAACCCCCATGTCCTGGTGTAAAATACCCTCCACAGCCTGTCAAAGGCACCCATGACCTCTTGTGGTTCACAAGGACTATTCCAGAATCCCTCATGAGCCTCATGGTTTTACTGTTGATTGGATCTTTCCCTCTAACAACCCCAATGATCCTCCACAAAACCTTTCAGCCTTTCTATGCCCATGTATCTACAAAAGAAAAGAAATCGGTCCCCTTTAGAGATCCGATGATCTACCTCCAAACCCACATGATCGTCCCAGTCACCATGATCCTGCATAAAAGGGAAATCAGCCGCAATGTAAATCCAAAATCCTCCTAGGAAGTCCGTTTCTCCTTAGAAC
Organism: Picea engelmannii; assembly: GCA_009831015.1. Taxonomy (NCBI): domain Eukaryota; kingdom Viridiplantae; phylum Streptophyta; class Pinopsida; order Pinales; family Pinaceae; genus Picea; species Picea engelmannii. Next base: position 105,937 of record ML776724.1, read on the forward strand.
TGTAACAATCCTCAAACTATAGTTCCACTAAATATAAACACAACATAAATCCTTGCACATTCAGTTGTGACTCAACTCATCCAAGAAAAAATACCATCCAACACTTGGAACTCAACCCCTTGATGGCCAGATTCAATCTTGCAAAGAAATAACCCGACCCAATAAGAAAGATATCGAACCACTGAGATAGATTCAACCACTTATATAACATAACTTGGCCTTAGTATCATTGTTTCCCTTCAGGCTGGCAAGATCTCGAACTCTAATACCACTGTAATATCCCCCAATAGGAATATGATAGATGTGTTGTCCAATGTAGTTCTAGTTATACACTTTTTCCAAATACATGTGTTATGAAGCCGATTGAGGACTTTCTACAAACATTTTGCACATAACCCATAAATATACATTTTGAAAAACATGTTGCATTTAATCTAAATACACCAGAAAATAGAAGAGATACAATGACACTTTATTAATAATAGAATCTTGATCACACAACACAATGTCTAGGGTTGTTGTAACAATTCTGACAAATCAACGAACATACAAAACCGAAATCCAAAACCTGATGTAGTGCCTTGATCTCCTCTAGAAGATAGTTCCTCCTCCAAGTTGCAGAAGGGATAAATCCAAACCTCCAAACCCTCTCCAAGATGATGCCAAACCAGAAGATGAATCTCAAGAAAAGACCCTGGATGGATCTTCCTCCTTGTCTAGCTAGGGTGGATATTGCACCATTGAAACTAAACCCCTATGGAAGGGTTTTGCCTAAAACACTAATGGAAACCCTGGCTCCAAGAGCACTCCAAATATATCAATCGAAAACATAAGCCAAAGTGAAGCTCTACCCCTCCTTTTATCCTTCTTCCATGCCTTCTAGAACTTTCCCATTTTTGACTAAATCAAATATGACCCCATTTCCCCTTTTTACTTTCACTTTAAGATTAAAAGTCACTTTAATAATGTTGAAGTAACTTATTAGTCTAAAGTTACTTTATTTACTTAATGTCACTTTAAAAAAGCATAATATCTCCTAACTATGTGACATTAAATAACCCCTTTCGACTCCCTTTTTCTTCACTGATAAACCACATAAGTCATTTCCATCGCAGAATAGGGGAACCCAAAAATGGGGACATGACATTCTTGTACATCAATCTACATAGATTGGGTTTGAGAACCACTATCCTTTAGATCATAAATCTATATTTTTAACTCTAAATATAGCCCTACATAAGAAACCTAATGAAGAGGGTCTAAATAGTGAAAACAACTCATTTTTTTATAAAATCAAGAGTAACATTTTCCTTAAGGATTTAAAGAAGTAATTCAACCTCCCCACTATCTATAATAATAATAATAATATTGAGAAATATTACCATTACTTTACAACAAAGCTTTCACCCTAAGTGGAAGATTA
>ML776724.1:135154-175201 GCA_009831015.1 Picea engelmannii
GATCATGATGCCCTTCAAATTGTTATTACCATTAATAGTACCATTTAACTAAATTTAAAGAAAAAATGTGGTGTTACACTAAGATTAAGGATACAAAAGATTATACTTAATACAAAGAAACCATTAACCCTAAGTTATAGGATTGAAATTAACTTTCAACTATTGCTAGCTTCAAGAAAAAAGTATTGGGGTATAGTGGAAGATGACGCCCTTCAAATTGTCATTACCATTTGATTAAATTTAATAAGAAATTATGGTGTTACACTTAGATTAAGGATACAGACATTTAGAACAAACTCTCACGAGCTACATAGTGAAACAAGTTGATGGTAAAGACCCAAAACATCATGGAAGGAAATACCATGTAACGTTTGTGATTCTAACAAAGTAGAGGATGGAAACAAAATTCTCTTGGAGTGCACATCCTCCATGGACATTAGATCTCATTTTCAAAAAATCTATCATACCACTAGTATATATAATAGCTTAATCCATGAAAACCAAAGTGAGATTGATAATGTCATTTCTAAGTTATTTTATGGTAGAAACAACATAATAAAACACAATAATTAACTCTTTAAAAAAATCGAAATGGTTATTTTGTATCGAATCAAAAGGCATTGGCTTAACCCATACTATAGAGATTACAAAATGTGTATATAATTTGGAAAATAACAAAGGATATTAGGATTTTAGTATCCAAACTTATCAAGCTCAACCAAGTCTTGCTTCCATTATCTACTAGACTATTGTCTACTATATTTCCTTAAAACTATCAAGCATGGACAAAACATTAATTACATTTTAAATGGAAATTAACATCCCTCTAAATCACTAGGTATAGATTCCATATGAATAGATGCACTTAAATTGTCCTTTGCATATGTTGGTGGCCAGGTGCTTGGTGGGTTGAGTGTACTAGAAGTCCTATTGAAAATTTGATGAATGCTAATAAACAACAACTAGTTTTTCCAACACATTAGTGGTTGCCTCTAGCTATGCTACTTTATCTTTTAGACTCGAAATTGAGAATTACATTTCAATTTCCCATTCTTTTAGATGTTGTATATAACCATGAGTTACCTAAAGGTCTATAAGGGGTGGTTGGTCTACCATTATGTGAGCTTGAGAAGTTTTATCCTTCAATACCATCTACATTTCTTGGGTCACAAATGCAAATGTTGCATAAGATTTACTCTTACTAGAATGAGTAGCCCTTCAAAGTTTCCCAGATTCTTCTTCTACTTTGCACTTGAATTAGCGTGAGTCAATGGTGTGGGGAAAAGAGACAAATCATGATGAAATTCTTGTGTTACATCCTTTTTTTCTAGAGCAGTCCCTATCACGAAGGGTGAGTGGTCACTATTAGAGCATGAGGGAGGCAACTTCAATTGAAAAAGAATTTGGTGTATTTTCCTTCCACATCCATCCAACCCTATAATTATGAGTGTTGTTGTTGGCGTTAAGAAAATGAACCAAACACTTGTTTCTTCATTGTTTAGCAAAGAAAGATGTATAGGAGGAAAAATGGTCAATGGGAGATATGTAGAGGAAACTTGACAACTACATGTGAGAGTGTGTCGATAGGATAAGGGGGATTTGAAATACCCTCTGAATTCATTAATTTGAAAATATAAGTGACAACGAAGAGGGATTCATCAAAATTCCCCCCACCCCCTTAATAAAAAAAATAAATCAATGACTTCATGGAAAAAACTCTAGATTCATGTAGAGGCCCCCTCCAAACCAATTTTTTGCAACAACCCTTCATTCAAAATGCTCCTGCATTTTCCATTTTGTTATCTTCTAAATAATTTTCCCTATATACATGGAATAATTGAGTTTGGTTGAACTGTTGAGTTAGATATTTTGATTAAAGAAGAAGTCTAGCTAGGATAGGGGATACATTTTCCCTTTTGTTCTAATTGCATTGATGATAAATGATCAATCTCCAATTACTATAACAATATGCTTAGTTAGAGTGGTGAGAAGTTTTAGAGCATGGTAAATTGCCAGTACTTCTGCCTCATTGTTTACGGTTTCCCCAATGCCCCATGCATATCTGATTGTCAGATGTCCTCTGAGATTAAATATCACTCTCTCACATTTGTCAACCCAAATTAACCAAAAAAAAACTATAAGCGAGTGAAAAAGTGAATATTGATAACACTTTTTGGCAAGAGACATGAGGATTTGTACTAGGCTCCTTTCTTTCAGCCGAGAGTTTAGTCAATGAAAAATCACTTTCGAGTGTTTTTAAAATTGTTTAAAAAGAGTTTAGTCAATGAGAACTCTTTATTGAGAGCTAAGGATGCTCTCAAATGAGAGCTAAATCTCTTTGTCGAAACACCAAAAACTCTTGGCTAAGAGTTTCCCTTAGGGTAAAATTTCTCTTCCAAGATTTTGACCCTTGGTTAAACTCTCTTGGTGGATATTTGCTTGAGTAAAAAAAATCTTAGCCTAGAATTAAATATTCTCAGTTAAATCTTGGTTGAAAATTTAAAATATTCTCAACAAAGAATCCTCTAAACTCTCAGTTGAGAGTTCTACAATACAAAAATGTCACAAAATCCCCTGAAAGCTAATATTTCTCACTTTCAACTGACACATCAACTCTCTAACTAGAAAACACACTAACTACACACTAATTCAACCTCGTGACCTCCTCCAAATGAATTTGCAACATTTCTACTACATATCACACACCAAAATGCCACGTTCCTCTCTCTCTCTATATATATTTTTGTATTATCTATTTTTCTTTTCATTTTCTATACAACCTTTAAAATTTATAACAATATACTCAAAACTTATAAATTTAACCCTAAACCTTTGAAAAATATAAACCCTAAACTACTTGCCCTAATGATATAGCCCAAATGTTTTCCAAGATATCATATATCTTAGAAGAACTATTGGGTCCAACCAATAAGACAAAATTAAAATTTATGAAGACATATACAATAGATATGATATAGAAAAAAGACATGAAAGTGAAATAGAAAGGAGATGTTAAAGAGTGGATGTTTAAACAATTCCCCCAAGAAAACCATTTTGGGAAGAACGACTAGAGTTTTGGTATCGAATAACCTCACATTTATTGGAACTTTCCATGGAGCCCCACAATAATAACACTATTTGTATTCGTAGGAAGTCTAAAGTGTATAGACATCTTTACATGCAGGTCAATTTTTTCTATTTGAAACTCAATTCTAGAAACTCCTCTTCATGTTCATGAACATTCATTTCAAAAAAATTCAAGTTCATTGATTTCTAAAGGAAGTTTGAAATTTCAATCACTTTATAACAAAACATATATCTTTGTGCTCGCCTTCCACTTCTTTGCAAAACTTTGACTCATAACTATTAATCGATCCTTAATCAAAACTTCAATCTTAGATATAAGATCACCATGGTCTTGAAGTTTGATATAGTATCACTTTAAAAGATATGTTCCCTCTCTCACATGTGGAGAACATAAATATCATTTGTTAGTTTCACAATTCAATCCATAGTTATACTTACTGGTTTACAAAAATCAATGGCAAGCTAAAGCTTACAACTATTATCTCACATTTGTACTAACGTTAAAATAATAAATTAAATGTTCTAACTATTTCCTTGTGTTGAATTGAACCATTTATAATTGGAGAGGGTATCAAAAGAAAATTTAAGTAGTGCAACAATTGAACCATTTATAATTGTTGTTGAATGCAACAAATATTTCAGTAGTGTTGAAAGAAAGTTTGTAGTCAACCCTAGAAGGAGACTAATGGAAGAAATCTTTTTGTGGACCAAGATGTTGTTCATAGAGAAGGGGATGATGCATATGGAGCTCGATAGGATGGTAGAGTAAAACCTCCATGCGAAGGGGTGGAGGGGATGGAAATATGGGGGGAGGAAATTGAGATGATGTGAGATAGAATGGATCCAGAAGAGTAGAGGAGAAGAAGATTCGAGAGATATGCAGGAAGAGTCGAGCTAAGGAGGTGATTCAAGTAGAGAAGCAAATAAAAGAAATCAAGGAGTGATGAACAAGTAGTAAGATCCAATATGAAGAGAAGATAAATTGCGCCAGAAGGGTGTATGGGAGAAATATTTGTGCCAGAGAGAAGGACATAAGAAGAGAGGTTATTAAAGAGATGTGACATTAGGAGTGAGTTATCTAGAGAAGATACCAAAATTAATGGGAGAAAGATTGAAGAAAATGAGATCATACCCCCTTGGCTAGTAAGAGATGTAGCCACATTAGTGGAATATGGGGCATAGAACAGTAGTACCAACACAACAGTAGATAGAGATTGATCCCTCCAAGGAGTAGAGACCTTGTTGATTATGAGGAGGCTTGATTGGATAGATATAGGGAGATCTTTTGGATCCATCATAGAAGAATATGATAGAGTATGGAGGAACCTCCTCTTTGAACCACCTCCCTTGTATATTTTTCATTAAAAAGAAAGAATCGAAGAAAGTGTAGAGGTGAGAGAAGTAGAAGAAGAAATATTAGAAGAAAGGGAAGGAGAATATATGAGTGAAGTAGAATCATAAGTCAAAAACACTTCACAAGAAATATCATTAGTATCAACAACAATAAGTAGTAGTTAGTATGGAAGGCACAGTTCTAGATTGAGTATGGTGAACCAAGATTCAGCCCTTAGGCTCCCTCATTTCATGGGATGGTAAGAGACGATGTGGAACAACATCGATTCACATGTGAAGATATATGGTCAGTGAAAAGAGTCACAAACAAGGCATATAATATCATGTAGCTAGAAACCACATTCATAGATAGAGCTATGAAATGGTACATGAAGTACATGGCTACTATGTCGGTGAGAGAAAGGTCCCTTACAGAAATAAAGAGAGATATCCTCAAAGAATTCCAAAAACCAAAGTTGGAATCACAATGTAAAATTGAGATGAAAGAGGTCAAGCAACAAGTTGGAGAAAGAATGTGGGAATATGAGCAGTGTTTCAAGATTTTGTTGAAAAGACTGTCGTTTCAAGTGCAATATGTCTAACAAGGATAATGGTTTATTATCGGACTCCTACCACATATTTGACTCTCGTTCACCTAGAAAAAGGTAACAATCCAAGGGAAGGTCGTATACATTGAAATGAACTTAGATTTTATATCAGGAGGTGGTGAGACACCGACAAGGCTAGCATAGGTATAATATAAACTTGTGAATCTCACTATGAAACTACAAGATATGGTGAAGGCTAAGATGGTGCATGAGAATGTCTAGCATACCCTGTGATGCATAGAAGGTCACCATAGAAATGAGTGTCCTGCACTAGGAAGTTAGATGGTGATGGGCGCATCAAATCGTTTTCAGATAGGACCACAGACCAAGTAGTGTGAAATTTTTAGACAATGGGGTCATATACCTCCTCGTTGTCCAACATTGCAGAAGTATCAAAATACCGTGCACACTCCATTTTGTGAGTTTTGAAAATCCATGGGCCATGATGCGAACAATTTTGTTGGTGCATGGTGTTAAGACCCTAGGTTTAGTTTATTCTACCAACAAACCTTATAGACACCAGCCCTTTCGACATCACCTGCATGCAACTGAAGTCTCACCCGAGGCATCTATTGGGTCTGTAGGAACCAAGTTTATGTAGGGAAGAGGGGATGGGAGGTTATCATCATATTGATTCCTACTTATCTACCCAGTGCATTGTATTCTTTGTCTCTTTTCCCTTGATTAAATAGTAAAATTTAAATATGCAGCACCATTGTGACACATATTGCAACATAAACTATTCATTGTAACCTTCATCACTATTGTGCATCAATAATATAATAAACATATCTAGATATAGTTATACATAAATAGAACATCTATGATCAATCACATAAAAATACATTCATACACAGAGTTTTAACGTGGTTCACCCAATCCTTGGGCTACATCCAAAATGGTTGGCTTCTTTATTATTCCTCTTGCAATCATCTTAGGCTTGCGCATTGCACTTACAATAGACATATCGTGATATCCTTCCCCATCTCGCCTAGTTGCTCTGCATTGCAAGCCTCTTCTCTACAAACCCTCACTAAACCTTTAGACATAGACTCTCTCTCATTCCCCGTCTCGCCTTGATCTGTTGCACACTGCAGTATACCTCCATCTGTTTGATCTAGTTGTCAAGTTTTTCTACATTTACTTCACCATCATATATGGGCAACTCAAAATTTACATCAAGTTTTAAAAATGGCATTTCATGTTTATTCTTACAATCATTTTTCTTTCCATTAGATTTAGAACTTGAACTTGAAGAAGAAGGAGAAGAAGGAGGTGTTGATGGAGGTGAAGGAGGAATGTGAGGATGGTCCTCTTCCTCTTCACTTTTTCCCTTTGAAGATCCACCCAAAACTGGTCTCTTTCGTTCCAGGTAATCCTCGTACAAAACTTTCACCATCTCCGACATAGCAAGGAATGTTTTTTGGAACTCTTTCTCATCTTGAGAAATCCATTCTTCCGATGCCATCTTCTCACTGTGAGAAGCTCTCTTTCTCAATCCAATAAATTGATTTTCTGCAGCAAGCTCGCCTTCACCACGCTGTAGCTTTTCCCTGGCTAACATGCAAAATTCAAATCCAAACGTCAACTAGCTCTAATACCACTTGATCCACCGGATCTTTTAATGACTATGGTTGAGTTTTAATTTTGCATGCGTTAATTAACCATTTGAGAAACTAAGTGAAAGAATGAGAAAAGAAGAGGAATTATGACAGCCATATACACATTTGCAGATCTGGAATGAAATAAAAGACAACAAACCATAACACGCAGATTGATAACGGAGTTTGGCACAACTTTGCCTACGTCTCCGGGCCTTTGTCTCTGTGGGGGAGGCTTCTTTATTTCTGTTCAAAAGCTCAAAAGTAAATCGCTGCTGTGCCAAATGGCTACAAGACTGATCTGGTCATGTTCATCCAGATCTCAAGAACCCTGCAAAGAAAATGGCACGCAAAACGGATGTCCGAAACTCCCAGAAATGGCCCGACAGCGTTTGCTCCTCAAAATCTTCCCTGCCTCCAAAAAGGCTTTGGCTTGGCTTCTCCTCAGCATAACTCTACTTTTTCTTCCCTCTATGGCCTCAAATAGGCCTATTTTATATAGTTTTGAAGTTGGTTATGCATCTCCAACTTCCTCCCAAAATTTAGGCTCCAAAAATGCCCAATATCTCCAAAAAATAGGCTAAATAACAATAAAAAACCCAAATCTTGGCATAAAAACCACTTTGCAACTATAATATGGCATTTATCCTCCGAGGCCTTGGCGCACACCCTTTATTCATGGTCATATGGCTTGTTTTTGCCATGCGCTAGCCCATAGGCTAAGCGCTGGCCCCCTGTCTCGCTAGCTCCCGGTCATGGCACATATACATATGGCCACGGGTTATGAGTTGTAACCCCCCACCCTGCGCTCTCGTCAGATCAACTCCAGGTCTTGTGGGATCCGCCTGTGAACCGGGGGCTATCCCTATCCATGCACCAACTTCCCGCACCGTTGTTGTGGTTATATGCAGTGGTCATATGGTAATGTCGGGGGCTGGGGCTAAGCCCCGACCCTTTTCCCCCGCCATTCGAAACTTCAAACAAATTTAAATACAAAATTTTCTGCATGAATAATAAGTACCACCCGAGGGCCGGGCGGTTAGCCCGGTCCTGCCAGTCCACTGCCGGAGGGGAGGTTGCCGGTTTGACTCTCGGCCAAGCCACCAAATTTTACACAACCATCAAACCAATCACGGGGTGCCACGTGGCAGCCCACGACTGGGCCACGTGGCACCTCAACAACCAATCGATGAAGGCCACTCATCAACCGTTGATTCATCCACGTCAACTACCGTACTACCTGATCATCCTGCCACGTTAGCTGCTAATGTCACCCATGCCACGTGTCACCCTTACAGTGGTGACATGTGTCACCTCTGGATTGGTCCAGTTGACTGTCCGTACGCCCAAATCTGCCTGACACGTGTCACCTCTTGGAGATGCCATGTGTCACCTTCTGGGACTACCACATCAGTTGTATGAACTGTACGGTCTACACAATCAGCATGCCACATGGACTGTACGGACTGTACAGTCATCCCTTTTTTAACCTGTTTGGATTTTTGGAAAGAACGTGATAACTTTCTTAGACGGAGCCCGTTTGACGAAGTAAATATACCACAGGAATCAGGAAGACAAGACAGATGCAATGGCATTGGTTTCATTGCATTCCGAGCACTTTCATTTTTGAGCATTTTTCAATCCCTATCAGGCTTCTGGATCCAATTTCTGATCATTATGTTCTTTGAATCCTTCTATGCCTCTTCTTGCACATCCATTAATCTATCTTCCATAGCCTTCATCTCTGGATCCTCCATTAGGTTTGTGAAAATCTGCATGCTTTCCTCACATAGCTTCATGCACTCCTCATCCAGACTCTTAATATTTTCTACTGAGGTTATAGTGGTTTTTTCTCTTTGTGTCTTTTCCTCAGGTGGTGTCGTTGGTGTGATGCGTGATTCCAAGTCTTCGATCATGGTGTGGAAGCCTTTAATGAATTCCCTGATTATTGAGACTTGTTCTTCAATAGTGGCTTTGACCACTATCAACAATTTTGGAATATCATTATATAGTTTATAGATGGCCTATTGTATTCACTCTTCCTATTGCTCAGCCTCATCCTTCTCCTTCAATATTATCTTCTCCTTTTCCTCAATCTTTATTTTCTCCTTCAATATCCTATCATCCTTTTCCTTAGTCTTGGTCTTCTCTTGTAAAGTAGTTGCATAATATTGTTGAAGCTCTGTCTTCTCCACTGCTGCCTTCACCAACTTACTTGATGTTGATTTTTTGTGGAACCGTATCTTCTGTGCAATACCCATGTGAAAGCCTTGTAGTACTGTTGTGGGCAACTGTGGAATGACTAAGTCTAGGTTACTTAATAATTGTACCTACTCCCGCATCTCAGGCGTTGGGAACTCAATCACATTTGGTGAGATCTTCAACACTTTGTCCCTTGTTTCCATCTATTAAAAATAAGAAGTAGTGGCCCTCGCTTCCCGAGTTGGACTTGTTGATGGTCCTTGACTGTATCTGTGCTCTGGTTCTATAATTGTTGCTTCCAAAAGTTGTTGCAATGTTGTGAACTAGTCTTGCACCTGCTGAAGCATTTCTTCTTGTTTTCATGACACTTGGTCAATTTCTTCATCTGCAACTTCCCTCACTTGATAGTCAATTCTATCAATGTCATCATCTGTCAGAGTATAGTTATTTGATACTTTGTGGGATTTCATCTTCTTGCACTTATCTATTCTTGTCCTCTTACCCTTGTCTTTCCTTTTCTCTCTGACTGCATGTTGTGCATCTTTTGTGTCTCTTGTTTGTCCATTATCATGTTCATTACCTTGATCATTTGCATCATTGTCAAGGTTCTCCATCTTTGTTCTGTTCACAGGAACATTCCAATCTGGATCTCAATCCTGCATGATTAAGTGGATATATTCTTTTGTGATCCTGTATTTTGTCTGGACCGATTCCTCTCTTAGGTCTTTTTTTGATTGTATATATATATATATATAGTGTCGGTCTACCTTGAACCATGCATTTGGGGTGTACGCCTCTACCAATTGTGGTGAAATGTGTGGTTTATTATTGATGCATTATTGAATCCTTTTTCCATACATAAAGAAATCCATGTTAGTGTCAATACATCTTCTTTTGTTAAGCGTGTACTAGAAGTTCTGATACTTAGCTTCCAATCATGGCTTACCTTTGAGTGCCAAGAACTGCGCATCCTTCAGCTCTTCCCACACTGTGAATGTAATTAGAATTAGAAGCCATGGATAATGGAATTCCATGCCTCTATCATGTTCTTCTGTGCAGTTGATGAGGAATTGGTTCAATAAGAAAGGCTCTCAAATCATCGAGACCCCTTCGACACACTTCTCATTAACGACTATCACTCCTGCTGGCACTTGGTCTTTTATGCATTTCCTCAGTAAATTGCATGCCAATTCTTGCATTGCAATCCTTACTATTGGGTTGCATATGCTTGGCACATCCAACCCATGCACACCTCTAATTGTGTGAAAATTTTCCCTCATTTCCTCTGATAGAGTCTTGTCATTTTTGTTTTTTGCAAACAACAAGTTTGAATCTTGTCCCTACGATGGTAAGCTCATTATCCTTGCAATCAGGGTTGTATCTATAGACATTGTCCTTTCCAACCACAAATAATCTCCATGCACACAGTTTAAGAGCAACTTAACACATGCATTCACCTCGTTGCTCCTACCGAAGTGTGGGATTTCGAACATGTTTAGTATGCATTCTTTCTCCAATACTTTGGCCCATACCTTTGGCACATGTATTCTCTAGCTAGTTTCTAGATCTATCCTCAGCTCCAAGTATTGGTGCAGTGTAATTTCAGGGAACTTCATCATGTATGTGATATATTGATCTACATATTTGAGTTGTGACACCCTCCATAGCATGAATTTGTCCATGATGACTCCATATGGGATGTCAAGCATCCCCATTTCATATTTGGGACTCTTTTGTAATGTTACTGGTGTCGCATCATCCTTCCTTGGTGAAATATAGTCTCATGCAAACCTCAGATCTAACGATGATGCTCCTAGAGTTTCCTCAACCTCTGGTTCTACCTTTTGCGCTCTTTTTCAGGATTTCTTTGGTATGGGAGATGTTTCTTTTGGTGGTTCCATGTCTGTAAACTGGTTACCAATGACAATTGCTTTAGATCAAAGTTTTTTCTTGGCTTCTTCAATACGATTCTCATCTCTCTCTTACTCGCATGCAACTCTAAGTGACAATTAACAATGCTTGTCGACCCTTCATGGTTTTTGTGTCCCTTCTCTCCTGAATTAACTATCTAATACTCCAATGGTGTGATGAATGCTTGATTTAATGTTTCTTAATTGGCATATCTTCTGTCATATTTGTGTCTTGTACTGTCAGTCAATCATGATCCCTGACGATTGTTTCCATTTATGGCTACACATGATCTTTATGACTTGTCACTAACACTCTTTAGCCATCGTTTTTGTCCTTTCAATGCCTTTAACAATTGTGGCGGTCTTTTTCTTTGTGTTCCTTCTATGCGTACCTAAATGTCTCTGCACAATTTATTTTATCTACACAACCCTCAATTTTCATGTGCCCTTACTTTCATTGTAACTTCATTTTTTCTATTTTTCCTTCGGGTTTTTTTTTTCCTTCCCCTTTTTCTTCTTTTTCCTTTTCTACTTTTTATTTTTATTTTTCCTACTATAATAGAAAGGTTCTCACATAGGTCAGACTAGTGCACGGTAGATTGGTTTTCCATATAAATGTTTAACTGACTACCATTCACCATTCCTCCCAGGACTTCTCCCTTCAACATTTCCAACGGTGTAACATCTACCTCAGTCACATGCTTAATCACATATGGTCATAACCAATGCATTCGAAAATTTCTTGGATGTTGCATAAATTTACTGTCATATAGTAATACTAAGTCCCCCACTTGAAACTTTTTATGTTTAATATGTCTATCATGCCATGCCTTTTCTCTTGCCTTCTAAACTTATTGATGGAACCCTACCACCAGAGCCCTATTCACAAAATATTCTGCATTATTTCTGTACCTTCGTAGTTTCCTCCTGTAATTCCTTCATGTTCTTATGAGAGTATCATTGGCCTTTCATGCTCTAACATACATCGTATCAATATTCCATCTGCACCTAACTTGTATAAGTTTCCTGTAATTAACTGATAGTCTGCTACTTTAACCATTAATTGTTTCTTCTGCGCCACTATCATGTCTGACGAGTCCATTCATGTACTTAAAAACTACACAATGTATGTGAAGTAGTTGTCCACCATTTGAACTGCAAATAACTATGGATATGACAAGTTGTCATCTAGATTCCCTGCATCTTTTTTGATAGTATGCATGATAAGTGGTGTGGTCCTGCATTCAACTTCCCTAGTTTCACAACAACTTTAAAAACATATTCTTGGAACAACAACAACCATCCACATATTCTCCCCCCCAACACTAGATTTTTCACTAAGTATCTTAGTGCAGAATGGTCTGTATACATCTTAAAGTGAGACACCAATAAATAATGTCTAAACTTTTGTAGTGCATATATCATTGTCAATCCTTCTCATTCTGTGGTAGTGTAATTCTTTTTTGTTTTTTACAACTTCCTTCTTGCAAATGAGATTGGGTGGTCTATGTCTCCTTCCCTCGGTTGAGATAGTAATACACCCAAAGCTATGGATGACACATCCAAATGAACATGAAACTCCTGTTCCAATATGGGAAGATAAAAATTGACACAATCACTAATTTCTACTTCAATGTATCCAAACATTTCTGACAATCCTCATTCCATTGGAACTTAGATTCTTTCTTCAACAACCTCTCCATAGGTGTTGTAATCTATGCATAACCCTTAATGAAATTCCTATAATTTCATGTATGACCCAAGGTTGCTCTCTACTTTTTGACTGATGTGGGTAGTTGTAAGTCCAAAATCATTGCAATCTTGGCAGGATCCAGTAATATGTTTGTTAAGAGGAAAATATTTGTATGGCTAGGGTAAACCACAATAGACAGATATGACTGTAGAAATCAACTCTATCCCAGAAAACATGCTATATAAATTAATGTGCAAGCAAGATAATAAAGAGGCCTACCTCGTCCAAATGTTCGATGATGTCCATCGTTGAGCAATTTGACCCAACACTATATACCTACAACAAGTTATCAACAAACAAGCAAAACAAGCATATGGTGGTAATATAAAAGGTTAGCACATTAGATAGCATAATCCATCAATATACATAACAAATATTCCCATGGATAATAACTCATATATTTTCAAGATATTAATTGGATGGGAAAGGAGTATTTCTATTAATAAATGATAAACAGAAGTGAAAACATTACAGACTTTTATGTCGGCACAGTTCGGAACCGAGAAACTAAGTTCCTTTCAGCTGGGCCTCCACCACTTCAATCCTCCACCAAAGGCAAGCTCATAGAAGGGAGATGATGTGTTTCTCCATCAATAAGGGAAGAGATTTAGGGCTGAACACTGTGTTCAGACTTAAAGGACAAAGGGATGTAGAATCAATAGGAAGTAAATAATTTCTCCAGAATAACTTTGCTCTCAAAGTTGAATTCTTCCTCTTCTTTCCATAGCTCGGAATTGGCCCATTTATAGCCTTCAAAATGGAACTGAAGGGCCGAGTCAGAACGTTTTCAGTATATAGAAGGACAAGGATCATTGATATCCTATCGTGACATGGAAACCCACCATTTAATTTTCATTTTCTAGCACAAATCCCGATGTACGCAGGTTGTAGTGGAGCAGTCAGCATATACACTTGCTGTATAGTGTGCAAGATGCGTACAAGTGGAAAAATTTGTATTTTTGTCTCTGGATTTTATCACGAGGGAAGACAAGTCTGCATAGTAAAATGTAAAAAGGCCCTCTGTGCAATATTGCATAGGGTGAGGCAAATCTTTCTATAACAACGCTATGCTTACATACCACATGGCCCAACAAAATTTCAAAAGGCGCACAAAAAATACATTTCTTCAAATTCAGTAAAATATGACATTGTCTACATATGTCCAACATTAACCTGAGTATTTCTATGTGATCTTTAAATAGACTAAACACATTCCAATAATCTAAGTAAACTTTAAGGAACTTATGAATAAATTCCTTAAAGGCTGCGACAACTATTCTTGAAAAAACTGCAGGTGCATTCTTTAGTCTAAAAGGCATTACTGTGTATTGGTAGCTTCCCCAATTTATCACAAAGGTAGTGTTATGTCTATCTTCCTACACAATCTTAATCCGGTGATATCTCAAGAAGCCATCTGTGAAAGAATAGGACTCCTCCCCCCCTACCTTCTCTAGCAGTTCATCTGTAAATGGTGTTGGAAATGGATCATGCAAACATGCATCATTTAGCTTCCTAGGGTCTACACAAATTATGATTCCCCCTATTTTCTTATCATGTATTACCATTAGAATTATCCATTCTGATTCCACTATTATTTCAATGATTCGTGCTTCCAACATTCAGTCTATCTCTTATTTCACCTTCTCTTTATACTTCAGATTTATCCTGTAGGGTCTTTGTCTCACTGGATTAACATTTGGATTCAAAGGGATCTTCATTTCTCCTAACTCACCATCGATCCCATTTATCTCTGAGAACATAGTTGGGAATATATCCTAATAATCACGCAGTAAGTCTGCAATTTTCTCCACAATTTTATCATTCCAATAATCACCTATCTATGCAAACTTTGGATTTTTTGTTGTCCCAATATTTACCTTGTGTGTATTTAATGGTTGTGCATACGTGGCATATTCAAGCTCTGGTCCTTATATTGTGCATTCTCCCTTAGTTTCAGGTACCTATACATTCCTTGGATATTCCTCATTGTGTTCTTCTTTAACAACATTATAACATTCCAGTAATTCATGCACAGTCATGGAAGTTCTGTGCGCACTACACATAGGTACTACCCCCATTGGCCCTTATACTAAAATAATGTTGCTTCTAATGACCTGAAAGGCTGCATTTGCTAATGTAGATTCAAGTTCAAAAGTAAATTTTACCTTAAACGTCTGAGTTAGCTCATCCCAAATTTTTTTTTCTCTGCGCATTTCTATTTCCAAGTACTAGTTCTTAGGAATTGTATTCAATGTATGTATAAACCTATGCATCCATTCCTTCTTCGGGATCGAACTCCATATGTTTCTGCACTTCTCAACATGGTCTTTTGGATCACTTACCCTTGTATACTTCTTTGCAATATACTCAATATCGGTACCAAATCTAACATGCATCAAGCTTTTGCACTACTTCCAGTCTTCTATTGCTTCTTTGTGTGCAGCCCGCCATCTATCTGGAGTGCCTTCGAGACAACATCTAATGCCAACAATATTTTTTGTTCTAGTATCCACAACTTAAATTCCTATACGAAATATTCTATGTCAGTCAAACCATCATATTTGGGAGGGTCACATAATTTTGTTCCAATCTAGCGCAATGATCGAGTGATGCAAGCACATCGTCTAGTTTATACTTCATGCATACTCTGTTGCCAATGTTCCATACCTTCCTCTGAGTCTAACTCACATGAGCTAATGCTTCTCCAACTTCATGCACCATCTATAGTGGGGTTAACATAGTCATCCATTTGTGCAGTCATATTATACAAGATATCAATTTTATTCCCTCTAGCTGGTTCGATATACCTCTTTCCTTATGTCGAATCCAATGGTGCAGTAACATTCAAGTCTCCTACCTTAAATATGATTTCCCTCCTTTTTAGGTCAATAACTGTTTGATTGTTGAAGGCACATTCTAACACCATTAGTGTTGTATATGGTTTACTATCATCCACAATCTCAATGATTTCGAAATCTGCTACACTATGCACCCCATCGATATTCACAGGTATCCTTGTCTACCAGCCAATTTGTACTATCTTGTGTTGGTTTTCCAACCTTAACTGAACATGAGACCATGTTAACTTGGTTTTCCCCATAATTTCCCATGTCTAATTTGGAAACACATTTACATCAGAAATCAAGTCTAAAATAACATTATCCACATTATATTCCCCAATCTGTGCACTTAATTTGAACTCTATGTTGGTCCTCTTTTTGTGCAGTACATGATTCTATGCAACTTATCAGGAACTCTCTTAGAGTACTTACCTTCTCAAGTGTATTTTCTAGTATAGTATGATCATAGACAAGAGGTGCAAATGATGTTGATGCTACCCATTCTATTCCTAGTATCTGTTTTCTTTCCCTCTGACATGTCTTTTTTTCTTGCTGAGGATATAATTTCAACATAGGTCCTATTTATTTCCTCACCCATTTCTCAACCTTCCTCCCTCCATCTGTCGCATCATCCCCTTTTCTATCTCCTCCATGCATAACAGTTGTTATTCTAGGTCCTTCATTGTGTTTTTCAACTGATATCATATGTACGTTATGATTCATGTTTTAGTTCTGATTCCCTCTTGCCTACGACTTCACAAGTAGTCAAGGACAACATTCTATCGCATGATCCAGTGCTCTGCAATATGTGCAGGTTTTACAAGGATTTAGGCAGTCCCAAGATAAATGTCCTGGTTGATTACAATTGTAACATATTATCGATCCTCTACCTCCACTTCCAAAATTTCCTCTGCTTTGACCTCTTCCAAATCCTCCTTGGTTTCCTAAATTAAATCTTCTCTTATTGGTATATTGTGGACCACCTTCTTCCCTTGCAACATTTTCCTCCCAAATTTTATACATATCTGAAGTGCGCTCTCTCATCAAATCGAATGCGTGACAATCCTTCTCTTCATGCCTAACTGACTTGTAAAAGTTACCAAATATATTTCTTGGTGTACTCTAGTATTTCTGTAGTACTAGACACTCATTCGAATGATGCCCCCATTTGTTACATATTTCACAGTATCCCCCTCTTGGTAGTGGATTCGGTGCTCCAATTGCCAAATACTACGCAAATGTTGGGCATTCATCCTTATGGTGGCCTTTAGTCCTACACTTGGTACACCAGACTTGTTCTCACTTCTCCCTTCCTTTTGTAATCTCTGCTAATTGAATTGTTAAGGAAGCTAATTGTGTATGGAATTGTTCCATCCCCCTTCCATCCCCTATGGGAGATGCTTCTAGTTTCATTGCAATCTCCAAAGCTTTAGGATGGAACACAACCTTCTGCTGAATCAACAACATGTGAATGTGTGGCAGTAGTCCTGCAATAAACCAATCTTGGTGTTGTTGATAAGGGATCTGGAATGTCAATATACCCATCAAATCCTTAAATCTTTGATCATAGTCCCAAATTGACTCATTCTGCACTTGTTTGATTTCCTTCAATTATGTGATGTACTAAGACTCAGACTTTGGCTTCTTGAACTCTTTCAACAATTCTTGTCTAATTTATCCTAAAGTCCTTGCTTTTCCCATAGGTGTGGTACTCTATAGTTTCATATACAAGACTAATGCACGACCTCTAAATGTTGTTGCCAACTATGCAATATTTACAGCCTCATCTTGGACATTCTTCACAACCCAAATTGTTTCGCATACAAATAGATATTTTTCTAGGTCCTCTGACCCAACTCCCTGGAACTCAAGCAGTCTCAGTGTGTTGTCTAATCCTACCATGTTTTTTTGTGTAGTACCTCCCCTTGGTGATGTTGGATAAATATGACTCGATGTACTGCCTACACTGCTCTGACTCAACGCATTGTTCCCACTATTTTGACTTCCTTTGCTAAATATAAGTGATTTTGACAAATCTTCAATTGTTACCTTGGATTTATGTGATGCACATGGGGTCGTGGAATCAACACATGATCCATTATAAGTAGGAATTAATGGCTCTTCTATTATAGGAGTGAACTCATAATCCTCTTCCTCTCCTTCTATGTGCGGTATTTATATGATCTGGATTGTTGCATTGGGTTCTCTCCTCTCCAACTCACTGTGTGGCTCTCCTTTCTCAACCCTAGTCTTCAACCTCTTGTACCTTCTTCCACTATGCAGTACTCCAAACTCTTCTTCCTCTTTTGATACACCTTCTTCATTTCTCTACATCCTTAGTGCCTCCATTCCTTTTGCATTTCTTCCTTCATTCTTTCCTACCTTCAGACTATCCTCTGGTCATCCCCCAGTTCCACTGTGTGCGCATAGGCCCTTAGCAATCAAATTTCATTGAAATCACACACTTTTCACACAACAACATATTTATCTAGGTACCCAATGCTTTCATAACCTTCCGTGTGGACCCTTAAAGAAATTCCTCTCTGCAACACTATATGACTCCATACAATCTATGGTAAATTCCATAATATAACCTCCCAATTTACTGTTCAACTAGAAATCAATGGGACAGGCGTCAGGAAGTCTTATTACTTATAGGATTTTAAATTTCCTTACCAAATCAGGACTCCATTTCATCGGTGTTGCAGTACAGTACCTTACGATATTCTCTGCTAATATTTCTAACCACTCAGTTGAGATAATAAAAAATTCACCAAATAAAATATCATGCATCTCTGTGTACACATACCTTTGCATCCATTTCTCATTGCTCATTTGATGGTTTCTATTCTCTTTCTGAGAAAATTATTGTTCCTTACTTTCTAGCCATTTGGTGATCTCTTTCTTAGTCGGCCTCCAAAACATTCCCACAATCACAGATTCTGGGTCCCATCAATGGAACCATTTTTTGGCACGTGGTTGTAAGACCCTGGGTTCAATTTATTCTACCAACAAACCCTGTAGACACCATCCCTTTTGGAATCACCTGCATGTAAATGAAGTCTCACCTGGAAAATTTATTGGGGTTGAAGGAACCAAGTTTCTTCAGGGACGAGGGGATGGGAGGCTATCATCATATTCATTCCTACTTATCTACCTGGTGCATCTTATTCTTTGTCCCTTTTCCCTTGATTAATTAGTAAACTTTAATTATGCATCACCATTGTGACAAAAATTGCATCATAAACTATTCATTGTAACCTTCATCATTATTGTGCATCAATAATCTAATAAATAGATATATATTTAGTTATGCATAAATATAACATCCATGATCAATCACATAAAAAGTGTTAGGGTACTAACCCACACAAAGGTAGAACAATATAATCGGATGTAATAAAGGTCAATATTAATAAGGCCTTTCAATAAAATAGAATAAGGCGGATGTAAGAAGACCTAATAGAAGCTTCCACTTCTAGAAGGATCTTCCTCTAGATGCTTATTTTTAGTATAAATAGGAGTTGAGGGTACAAGAACCTTAGCTTGTATATTATTGTAATAGAGCTCTGCTCAACTGGAGGTTGCCCCCTCAAAGAGGCCCGTGAAAATTGCTTTCAGATTCAAAGTGTTATTTCTGTTGTTATTCTTATATCATTTCAGTGTTATTATGGTGAATGTTCTGGTTATATTGTTGTTATTCTTCCATCACTAGAATTTTATTTATGTTATGCATACATTTTATATCTGGTATATTACAAGTGGTATCAGAGCACATTCCTCGGCAGAAAGTGTGGGTTAATTTTTCTTTTCAAGGTAGAGACATATTCTGGCATCTTTAAGCCACAAAGATCTATCGTTATGCGCATAAACCCAGAGTTGAGGGATTCATACACATAGGAAATACAAGTGGTACTTAAGAACACATCTGTTGGCCACCCTTGTAACCCCTGTTGGTACCCCTTCGAGTGGTAGCGCATTAGACAACACCTATATATGGATTGGCCTATATTACCTGAAGCCCTCTTTAGATAAACCGATCAGTCGCCTGACTGCTATAGTGTCACTGAGAACAAAACTCAGGAAGATACTCTCTAGTACCTGGGTAGTCGAGTAGTACGACTAAGGGTACGGTCTATCCTCTTTAATTAGTGCCCTGAGATATTGGGCCTAGTATTACTGTTGGACCTCGCATGTATATCAGAGAGCTATAGCACAAGGAAAACCCTTGTATGTAGAACCCTTGAATACCTAAGCCTTCGGGACAGAAACATAAACAAATTAAAACAGACAAGATCTATTGTCGCGCAACTGTGTTCGGGTTGCAGAGTAAATACATATTTCTATTTGGTTAAGCATTTGAGCATTTCCTCTCTGCAGTATTCTTCAAACCAAAGTCTGGAATTTTTTTCACCATTATTTCAGACCTATTCCATTGGATTCATCTCTTCGCCCTTATCAAATTCATCCATATCATTTTTTCGGCAAAATATTTTTTACCCCGCCCGCTCCTTTTCAATTCCCCCATCCTCATGGCCCATATTCGTAGCCAAGACTTGGAATCTCACTTCAACACCTTGCAATCTGGTCTCATTGAGACCCGACAAGAAGTGAAACAACTCAGTGCCAATGTTGCCGCCATCAATACAACCATGTAGTCCTCAGTGGGAGAAATCAAACAAGACCTCACCACCCAGCTTGAATCAGTATTTTCTGCACTCTGCACCAAACTACATATCCCTACAGATAACCCTTCCTCATCCTCATCCCCACATACTGAAGGTGACCATTTCTCTCATTCCCATACCTTGCAGAACCATCACTTTCAACATGACCTACACCTTCCACGGGTGGATGTGACCAAATTTGATGGCTTGGACCCCACTGGTTGGGTAACCCAAATGGAACATTACTTCTCTTTATACAACATTACAGATGACTTGGCCAAACTCCGGTATGGTGTTCTCCATCTAGATCAAGAATGTTGGCAATGGAGAAAAAATTATCGTCAATGGTATATTGCTTGGACACAATTTGTGGCAGAGCTTTATGAATTCTTTGACACTGACACCAACCATTTGGGTCGTTTGACAAAGATGAAACAATTGGGAACAGTGGAAAACTTTATAGCTGCCTTTGAGTGCTTGGCTTTTAGAACAAAGGGCATGTCTGATGCCTTTTTCTGAGATTGTTTTATCAGTGGCCTCAAGGATGAAATTCGGGCCCATGTCCTCATGGCTCAGCCTGAGAGTTGGGTGGAGGCTACCAAAAGACATAAAAAAGCATAATAGGTTGTATCTTCTCAAAACCGCAAACCCTCCTTCATCCCTCACCCTAAACCAGTAAATCCCACTACTCCCTTTGCTCCACCAAAGATCCAAAAATTGATTCGACCTGAAATGGATGAATGCCAACTCAAAATCCTTTGTTATAACTATGATGACAAATATTTCCTGGGCCACAAGTGTAAATAAAAAAATCTTTTTATGGCCATCTCTGAGGATATTTCAGAAGAAGATGAAGAAACTCCCTCTATGTATGAATCACCTAAATCCAATGACATAAACCCTCCCTTAGACCCTCCCAAAGTAGAACCAGTCATTTCCCTCAATGATCTCACTGGCTTCTCCACTCCCCAAACCCTCAAGCTAATTGGTTACATAAAGAATCGGAAGGTCATCATTCTAGTTGATAGTGGTAGCACCCATAATTTTATTCATCGCCGCATTGCCCAAGAAACTCATTGCTACATCCATGCCGTCAATAATTTCCAAATCATGATTGCCAATGGTGGTTCCATGAAATGTGGAAGATGTTTTGAAAATGTGCATCTCCAAATTGGTGACTACCACCTAAAATCCCATATGTTTGCTATCGACATGGGAGGTTGTGACATTATGCTGGGTGCAGACTAGCTAAGGACTTTGGGTCCCATTCTCATGGATTTTAAAGACTTAACCATGCAATTTGACCATGAGGGCCACCAATATAAGTTCTAAGGAATCACTGTCGGTTCACCTGAGATCATTAGTTCCCATCACATGGAAAAGATGCTCAAAAAGGGTCATTCTGGTGTTATCGCCCAACTCCATGCCATACAAGCAACAGAGACACCCTTGGTACCGCAAGACCTCCAAGCCATCCTTTCTAAACATCAATTGGTATTTTCCACTCCCCAAGGCCTCCCTCCTTCCCATGGTGTTCATGATCATTCCATTCCCCTTGTACTAGGAATCCTTCCTCCCAATATCCGTCTGTATCATCACACCATCTCCCAAAAAAATGAAATTGAGAAAATGGTCCAGGAACTCCTTATTGTAGGCATTATCCGCCCTAGTATGAGCCCCTATTCATCTTCTATGGTCATGGTCCTAAAGAAATAAGGTTCTTGGCGGATGTATCCTAACTTGCGTGCCCTCAACAAACTTACCATCAAAGGCAAATTCCCCATTATTGTCATTGATGACCTCCTGGATGAATTGAGTGGTGCCCAATTCTTCACTAAACAGGATCTTTGTTTGGGCTACCACCAGATACGTATGAAAGAGGAAGATATTCCCAAGACTGCCTTTAAAACTCATGAGGGCCACTATGAGTTTTTGGCCATGCCCTTTGTCTTGTGTAATGCCCCCTCCACCTTCCAAAGCCTCATGAATCATGTCTTCCATCCTTTTCTTCGCCATTTTGTCTTACTTTTCTTTGATGATATCCTCATCTATAGAAAAACTTGGACAGACCATCTTGCTCATGTGGATCGAGTTCTCCATCTACTCTCTCAGCACCAACTTTTTCTGAAACAATCTAAATGTTCTTTTGGCATCTCAGAAGTAGAATACTTGGGTCATCTGGTTGGAAAAGATGGCGTTAGGTTGGATCCTAAAAAGATTGAAGCTATGCAAGAATGGACTCACCTAAAGAATCTTAAGAGATTGCATGGATTTCTAGGCTTAACAGGGTATTATCGCAAGTTTGTTAAGAATTATGGGAAGATTGCAGCACCTCTCATTGCTCTCCTCAAAAATAAATCTTTCACTTGTACTCCAACTGCTGCTCAAGATTTTCAAACCTTGAAGATGGCCATGTGCACCACTTCAGTCCTCGCCCTTCCATATTTCACAAATACCTTTGTGTTGGAATGTGATGCCTCAGGGAAAGGAATTGGTGTTGTCCTTATGCAAGAGGGTCGACCTTTGGCCTTTACCAAAAAGAAACTATCTGAAAGAAATCTGGGCAAATCCATCTATGAAAAGGAAATGTTGGCTATTCTTCATGTCGTGGATCTGTGGTGTCCTTATCTATTGGGGCAACGATTCCAAATTAAGGCAGACCATCAAAGCCTCAAGTATTTTCTGGAACAACACATTTCCTCCCCAGAAAAACAAAAATGGGTGACTAAACTCTTTGGATATGATTATGAGATCATTTATAAGAAAATAAAAGACAATGTGGTTGCGGATGCACTTTCCCGAAAATATGAAGATGAAGGATCCATTTTTTCTCTTTCATTCATTGTACCAGATTGGCTCCAAGTTGTTTGCTAGGAATGGCTACAAGATCCCAAAAGTTCACAGTTGATCCAACAATTGCAGTCCAATGCTCCAACTTCCCCAGGGTACTCTTGGCTCCATAAGGAACTTCGATAAAAAGGTCGTTTGTATTTAAGTAAACAATAAAATCTTAAATCCATGGTACTTTCTGAGCTTCATGCTACACCCACATCAGGGCACTCCGGGTTCACCAAAACCTATGACAGGGTCAAACGTTTCTTTTTCTGGGATGGTATGAAATGGGACATTCATAATTTTGTAGCTGAATGTGATGTGTGTCAATGAAACAAGGGAGAAATAGTCAAATCATCGGGCACACTACAACCGCTCCCAATTCCACCTGCTATTTGGAAGGATATCTCTATGGATTTTATTACCGACTTACCCAAATCAGGAAATAAATCTGTCATCATGGTGGTTGTTGATCACCTTTCCAAGTATGCTCATTTTTGTTCCCTTCAACACCTGTTTACAACATCCACGGTGGCTCAAATCTTCATGGATCAGGTCTTCAAGATTCATGGCATGCCACACTCTATTGTTTCTGATCGTGACCCAACTTTCACAAACAATTTTTGGCAAGAACTATTCAAGATACAAGGCACAGAATTGCATCTCAGCACAACTTATCATCCCCAGACTGATGGCCAAACAGAAGTTGTCGACAAGTGTTTGGAAACATATTTGAGGTGTTTTTCCTCGGAAAAGCAAAATTAGTGGGCTCAATGGTTACCCCTAGTTGAATGTTGGTACAACACTTCATACCATACATATACACGCATGACTCCTTTTGAAGCAGTATATCGACAGAATCCACCTTCAGTTCTCTCATACTTATCGGGTGCCTCGAAGGTCTAGGCGGTTGACCTAACACTTATAGCTCGAGAGGCTATTCTCCATACCCTCAAACAAAATTTGGTCATGGCACAGAATCATATGAAGCAACAAGCAGATCAAGGTTGCTCTGAATGTCAATTTACAAAAGGGGATTAGGTGTTTCTTTGACTACAACCTTACAATCAAACTTCCCTCAAGGCCAAGCATTGTCAGAAGCTAGTGCCCAAATTTTATTGTCCTTATACCGTGCTCAAGCATGTGGGACAAGTCGCCTATCAATTAACTTTGCCCAACCATTCAAAGCTACATCCTGTTTTTCATGATTCATGCTTAAAGAAGGTGATTGGAGCTAAGTTCCAAATTCAAACCAACCTTCCAGAGTTAGTTGAAGAAGGGTCCATTTGGCTACAAACAAAAATAGTTTTGGACTAGCGTGAGCGTTGCCTACGTCAGAGAACCATCAAGGAAGTGCTAGTCCAGTGGAAAGATACAACTCCAATAGACGCCACTTGGGAACCAGCTACCATTCTGCAACAATTTCCTCATCTCAAGCCTTGAGGACAAGGATATTTTTAAGGGCGCAGACATGTTAGGGTTCTAACTTGCACATAGGTAGAACAATATATTCAGATGTAATAAAGTTCAATATTAATAAGGACTTTCAATAAAATAGAATAAGGCGGATGTAAGAAGACCTAATAGAAGCTTCTGCTTCTAGAAGGATCTTCCTCTAGATGCTTCTTTTTAGTATAAATAGGAGTCGAGGGTATGAGAACCCTAACTTGGATATTATTGTAATAGAGCTCCGCTCAACTGGAGGTTTCCCCCTCGAAGAGGCCCGTGAACATTGCTTTTAGATTCAAAGTGCTATTTCTATTGTTATTCTTATATTATTTCAGCGTTATTGTGGTGAATGTTCTGGTTATATTGCTGTTACTCTACCATTACTAGCATTTTATTTATGTTCTGCATACATTTTATATCTGGTATATTACAAAAAGACATTCAGACACAGATTTTTAGCGTAGTTCACCCAATCCTTGAACTACGTCCACAACGAATGGCTTATTTATTTTTCTTCATGCAATCATCTCAGGCTTACGAACTGCACTTACAATAGATATATCATGATATCCTTCCCCATCTTTCCTATCTTCTCTGCAGTGCAAGCCTCTTCTCTGCAAACCCTCCCTAAACCTTCAAACATAGACTCTCTCTCATTCTTATTTTATTCTCTCAACCTTAGCCTATCATCAGCTAAACTTTGAACACAACTTCAACCTCCTATTCAAACAACATAAACAATCTATTCTACCTGACCCATTACATATTTATACATAGAATTTAGGCCTCAAAACCCTACTCGCTTATCCCCCAAAACTCTATGACAACTCATGGAAACTCATTGTTTGGGTGTGATTTTCCTATCTTTGCGCTTGCATGATAATTTTACACTCTCGATTGTTGTTCTTCCTGCTTTTGTACGTCTACCTTCTTTTGCATGCATAATTGTTGTCCTTCCTTCTTTTGTGTGGGCCCTCAAAACTCAGTTCCTTGAACTGCATGTCCAACAAATTTTCAGTCGTTGCATCTAATGAAGAAGCACATTGTAGATGCTTATTGGGTCCAGGAAGAGAATAAGGGTGAAGAAATCGTCTCCAAATTCATTAATTTGAAATGATAAGTGGTAGTGGAGAGGGATTCATCAAAATTCCCCCCACCTCCTTAATTAAAAAAAAAAAATGAATTCATGGAATGAACTCTATATTCTTGTGGAGATCCCCTCCAAACTATTTTTTTGCAACAACCCTTCATTCAGAAATGCTCCTACATTTTCCAATTTATTATCTTCTAAGTCATTTGCCATATATACATGGAATAATTAAGATTGGTCAAACTGTTGAGTTAGATATTTTGATCAAAGAATAAATCTAACTAGGATAGGGAATGCATTTTTCCCTTTTGTTCTAATTTCATTTATGATAAGTGATGAATCTCCCATTACTATAACAATATGCCTAGTTGTAATGGTGAGAAGTTTTACACCATGTTAATTTGCTAGTACCTATACTCTACCCAATGCCCCATGCATATCTGATTATAAGATGTCCTCCAAGATTAAATATTAGTCCCTCGCATTTGTCAACCTAAATTAATAAAAAAAAAATTATAAGGGGGTGAAAACATGAATATTAATAACACTTTTTGGCAAGAGGCGTGAGGATTTGTACTAGGATCCTTTATTTCAACCGAGAGTTTAATCAATGAGAAATTTCTTTTGATAGATTTTTAAATTGTTGATAGAGAGTTTAGTCAATGAGAAATTTTTATTGAGATTTAAGGATACTCTCGAATGAGAGTTAAATATCTTAGTCAAAACACCAAAAACTCTTGGCTGAGAGTTTCCCTTAGGTTAAAATTTCTTTTCCAATAGTTTGACCCTTTCTTAAACTCTCTTGGTGGATATTGCTTGATTCAAAAGAATCTTAGCCTAGAATTAAGTATTCTCAGCTAACTCTTGGTTGAAAGTTTAGAATATTCTCAACAGAGAATCCTCTAAACTCTCGATTGAGAGTTCTACAATACTAAAATGTCACAAAATCCCTTATAGACTATTTCTTACTTTTGACCAACACATCAACTCTCTAACAAGAAAATACATTAACAACACACAAATTCAATATCATGACCTCCTCCAAAAAAATTTGCAACACTTCTACTACATATCACACACCAAAATGCCAAGTTATATGTGTGTGTGTGTGTATGCGTGTATGTATGTATGTATGTATGTATGTATGTATGTATTCTTTTCATTTTCTATAAAACCTTTAAAATTTATGACGATATACTCAAAACTTATAAAATAAACCCTAAACCTTTGAAAAATGTCAACACTAAACTACTTACCTTAAGTCTATAGCCCAAATCTTGTTCAACATATCATAGATCTTAGAAGCACTATTAGGATCCAACCAATAAGACAAAATTAAAATGTATGAATCCATATAAAATAGATATGATATAGGAAAAAGACTTGAAAGTGCAATAGGAAGAAGATGTTAAAGTGTGAATGTTTAAACAATTCCTGCAAGAACACCATTTTGGGACAAAATACTAAAGTTTCCAGTATCGAATAAGCTCACATTTATTGGAACTTTCCATGGAGCCGCACAATAATAACACTATTTGTAGGAATTCTCACATGTATAGAGATCTTTAATGCATCCAAGTCAAAATTTATTTGAAGTATAAATCAATCAATTCTAGTTACTCATATTCTTGTTATTTGCAAAACTTCGAGTCATTACTATTAACCAATCCTTAATCGAAACTTCAATATTAGATACAACTTTACCTTAGTCACACTCTAAAACATTCTTGTTTTGAAGTTTGATATAGTATCACTTTAACAGATATATTACCTCTTTCCTCACTAGCATGTGGAGAACATACATATCATTTTTTATTTTCACAATTTAATCCATAGCCATACTTATTGGTTAACAAAATTCAATGGCAAGCTAAAGCTTATTGCTATTCTCCCGCATTTGTACTAACATAAAAATAAAAAATTAAATGTTGTGCCTATTTCCTTGTGTTGAATCGAACCACCATTTATAATTCGAGAGGGAATTAAAAAACAAAGAATATAATCATGATATTATTATTAAATGTCATTTTTGAAATGCTTGCAGATAGATATCATTTAGTAACCCACATCAAGTGTTAAAAGATGATAACCATTCAGTGCTTTGGCATCACACATTTTTATATATGGTATGATTTGTTGTAACACCTTGTTTTCCCCCATAACTATAATTATTCTAAGACTTCATGTAATGTGATTATGAAGCATGTAATTATGATTATGATTAATGGAAAATATCAGAAAGTTGACTGAGAAGGAAAAACCTTGACTACTAGTGATGATATCACAAGTCGAATTGGTGAGATGGAATGGATAAGTTTCAATTAATAAAATAGGAAGCTTTCTCAAGATTCCATCCTACACCTACAGAAATTGAATGCACCATCTACCAATGTACCTGAACTGCATAGAGCCATGTGACCAGTTATGGAGATCATTATTGGTAGTTGAAGCAGTTATAATTGTTGATAGATTTCGTGCTTGAAGTGGAAAGTGTCAACTTAAAATATGGTAGGAGGATGTACTTGGATTTCCCCTTTGAAATATTCAAAATCCCAACTGGAGGTTGCATCTAATAGCATGCCATGATAATCCCAAGGAATGGGTGGAAGAAGAGACCAAAGGTGGAAAACATCACACAAGGGGGAGACCGCAGGACACACAAGAATATTTTGAGAGAACATAGTAGGAGAGAGTGTGAGAATGAGTGTGTAGGTGTCCAATAGATGAATTCTCACATAGACTAGAGAGAACAAAGTGAGTTGTGTTATCACATGAATTTGTCAGAGTCCCATGGGTTTGTGGTTTCTACCTAAGTCTATAATTTTTCCCTATCTCTATCCTTTTCGCAGGCCAAGTCTTGAAGTTTTCCCCCTTTGGCCGATAAAATAATTTTTTGTGTTCCCTTGTTCGTTTGTGTGCCCTGGTCTCCCCGTTCTCTCATATCATAGCCAATCATCCAAATCCTTGATCATGCAGGCTGCAACCATGAACAAAAAGTGCAACATTCATAGAAAAAGGCCCAAAGAGTTAGAAGTGTTGAAGGCTTGAAGTGAATCTAGACCATCCATTGGCAAGGACACACGTCAATAGATATCCAACTACGGGTAGAGCAGCTAAAGGAAGAGGAGGTTTTCGATTTGATTTTCCTAGAGTACAAAGACCTGAAGGAGATCTCAGCTGTCCGATTCAAAGGGATGTGTGGCACCAAATCCAAGTATTCGTTTTTTTGCGAATTAGAGGTTTTAGCATTAAGAGATTGGCGACTGGGGTTTTCAAGGAAGAAATCGTGGCCATTAAATTCAAAGAAAGTCCGATCATTGATATGAATAAGACTATTTCGCAAGTTTGGGCTTCGAAATATTTAAAATCAGGTGGAGAGAAAGCACCCAAACAATGAAATCCCTAAGCGCCTTTGGATATAACCACCAAGTTATGACCTGAGGTAGCATGCAACACAGAGCGATGAAAAGGAGCTGTGCCATAGGCCGAAAGTGCCCATATTGGTCACAAAAAAGGATCAGCATGGCCTCGAGACGTCGAGATTGACTCTCAAAAGTCATGGGCACCCTATGAGCATTCATGAGTGTCAGGCCTCATCCTGATCCCGATGAAGGTATTTATTGAAGATATGGGCGACAATTGAGACCTCGTCTCACCCCATAAATGGAAAGCAGGTTGAAGACGACTGTGAGAGCAGATTAGCAATCCGAGGTTTCCTTCTAGACAGATTTCCTTGCAAAACACATAACTGAGGCAATCTCGCGTTTCACATGAGAAGGCCTGCACATCCCGACAGAGCAGGCATTGACTGAAGGCTTTAAAGGAAGTGATGTTATCACATTCCTAGTGGTTGCATCATTTTAGTATATATAGGAAGTTTTGATATTTTGTTAAGGTCGATGGTTGAGCAGTGATCCCGTATTGTAAACTTTTGATGAAAAACTTTGGTTCTCTAGTTATGTATTTTGGTATGAGACTTCTTGTTTAATGAAAGCCAACTTATTTTTCATCCTATTTTCCTATGACACTAAAGTGTCCATGATTGAAGGATTCACATGGATTGTTTTGACTATATTGTAATGTATGTTTGATTGTAGTGTTGTTATTTATGTTCTTCAGTTTCCTGAAGTTTGGAATCCAAGAGGATCTTGTATTTGAATCTTTTCCTCCTTAGGCTGTTGGAAGACCTGATGTATATGGCATACCTCTACACTCTCCTCACCAAAGTCTTCCATTTATTCACCCTTACTCCAACTTAATAATTGAAGTTAATTAACACCTCACCTGCATGTGCATACCAGTCCAGTTTTCTGAGTTAAAACGATATCATCTTGAGTCTGTGCCCATTTGACCTCTTTAAAACCAACTTGTGACATAAAACTATGATGGGTACTAGGCTTACCTCCAATGAAATCTGGAGGTGACTTCTAGTGCTAACATTTATGGCATCATTGTCGGGGAACAAATTGAAGACTTTTCCTTGTTACACATGATTTTGGTCACTCTGGTGATGTCTCTACAAGTGATGTATTCAGGCTCCCACAAGGACTTTTTGCCTGAGAAAAGTGGCTGTTGTCTTCTTCCAAAAAACATGTTTTTAAGATGAATTCACAGGCTGCCTATATTATAGGGTGTGAAAATCCTTCATTCTCGCAGGCAACCCACACTTAGGGTGTGAACTTTTCGCATTCTACTCTATAGATAGGGTGCAAACCTATTTTTAAGCTTGGAAAAGAGAAGAGGTCACGGAGATTCTAGAAGGGAATATTCTAGAAAATGAGTTGCCATTCACATGGTTGGCATCTTATTGACTTCTCAGATTTAGTGGGATCATCCTCATCCATGTAACCATCCCTCCTTCTCCTATATATTGAAAGGTTTCTCATGGAAAATGTTAAGCAACATTGAATGAAGAATTGGTGAAAGAATTGTGTGAAGAACTCTTCTTGGACAGAAGCTTGAAGAATCTATTTGGTCTATCAAGTGGTATTGGATCTTCTTCATGCAAGTGCAGAGCAAGTGTGTGTGTTGTAACCAAGGGTCATTGAAAGGAAGATTGCGACATCAAGGCGATCAGGTTGTATCTTCTACTTTCATTTAATATAATACAGCGACATGTCCCTTTCCCATAAAATCACTCTTATTTTATTGCATAACTCCTTGATCATATGCATGGGTTGACATTGAATATACTTTGTTATCTTCACTTTGGTTGGTTTGTGTTGTCTTGGACCTGATTTCACAAGAGCATCGGAGTGAAGCGAGAACAACATAGACCTAAGGAAGAGATATAAAGGTGTGTCACTCATTCCTTCTTATTAGTAGATTCAATGACTGCAACTTAGGGAAAGAGTCGTGTCCTATCCTGTTTTGTTCTAGATCCAGGTGGATCTAGGGAGATCTCTTAGTGTCCGCACCTACCGATTTATCCGATAACAAAATTGGCGACTCCATTGGGGAGACAACCCATTTTTGGTGGTTTTTTCTTGGCCATTTTCTCTTGACCTACCATTTTTCATTCCCAATCAATCTCTGAGTCTTTAGGAGATCCTTACAGACTCCCTGGATCTAGAAGTTTCCTCAGAAGTTCTGTCATTTTTCTAAAATTTGCTTGATTACAAACCTTCTCGCACTCCACCCTTCTGTAGCCTGTGAGAATCACTAAAGTTTTCACCCTGGTGTTCAATTTAGTGCGAACTTCTCACAGTCTGCCTGTGTCTAGCCTGCGAGAATCCTTGATTCTCGCACTGTACCCCACTGCCAGCCTGCAAACTCACTTGAATTTTTTTTGGATCAAGTCTTTTGTGTCCTCAGATGCCCATATTTGTTTGTGTGTCTAGGAAGAACTTCTTTGGCAAGTGATTGAATGTTTCTTGACTTCAAGTCTTGCAGATGATTATTTTTCAGAAATCGAAATCTCTTCTTGATCATTTTTTTTCAATTTTTACCTCTTGACCTTTTCTTAACAAGGGTATAATCTTCGGTTTTGAAATCTGAGTGCTTGTTTGGTCGAGAGCCTCTGATTGGTTTAAAATTTGAGATCAATTGTCCTTTTCAATTGCTTATTACTGGAAAATTGTTAGCCATGTGCATTTGAAGAGACCGGTCTTGTCAGCTTGTTATTTTTTTCTTCATTGAAAGATTGGTTTGGGTGTTTGTTGTGTATTTCTTTTTCGTTGGTTGCTTTCTTTTCTTAGTTCCATCCCTGTTGTTTGGTTTCTAATAAAAAATTAAATTCATTTCCCTTTTTAAGCAAATTTTTATTCGAAAATATTGGCATTCAAGTATTGAAAGAGAACAAATAGGGGAATTGCATTGTTCACGATTGCTTGATATTACATTTCAGAGAAGATCATACATCATAGTTCATATTGTTCCAGAAAACTCCTCTTTCCCTCTGTTAGCGATATTTCTTGTATCGGGGGGTAAAATGCAAAGGAAGGGGTTAAAAACCCACTTACCCTAAGTTTGGGATGCTAATGCGCCTATGTTTAAGTGGGAATCAATTCTGGATGGCAGGATTTCGCGCGCCCGGATCAACGACGCGCATCAGATTTCGCCCCCCCCCTACCTTTCTAACTTTAAGTAGAGGGGGGGGGGTCTGGAATTGGGGGCGCAACTCTTCAACGATCGAGATTGGAGCGCCCAGATCGACGACACTGAAGGCCATTCTGGACCCCCCCTGCTCTTCTACCTTTAAGCTGGAGGGGGGGGGTCTGGAATCGGGTGCGCGGATTTCCAATGGCCGAGATCTCAGCGTCCGGATCAATGAAACTCGCATGATCCCGTCCTCCTTAGCTGCGCTATGCTTAACCAATGTGGGCCCTCACTCCTGTTATGTTATCTTTTGGATCCACCTTTTCCCTGTTGCCATGTGTCAGCTGTCCTCTTCCACTCTCTAGTCCAGGTGGTCCCTTCCCCATCTCCTCCTCCACTTACCACCTGCCATGTGTTCCGCTCCCCTCCACGTCATCCTCCCACTAAAATGTGCCCATTACATCTCACCTCCCGCCTCATCCTCTTATCGCCTTCTGCCACGTATCTTCCCCTGTCACCTCCCTCACACCTCATCACTCCTTATTTCACCCTCATAGTCTCGGTGTCATCACTCCCGTTTTGTGCCCCATCCTCTGCACTGGCCTCCACGCCTATTTAACAGGCTATTCAGCTAATCCAAGTGGCAGTGCAAGGGGCCTTCCACGTTGCAAGGGTGCCGAGTTGGCCGGGTCGTTCTCAATCCCAACGAAGCAGTTATTGAGGTAGTTGGTGGTGGTTAGATATCGCCTCCGCCATAATGGGAAAGCCCGACACAAAATTAAAGCACGTCGACTCATCCACGGATTTGTCAGGAGTTCGGTTGCATCCACCGTAGGTGCACGATCAATCAAAGATTGCAAGTGCAGATTGTCAGAAGCCATGCAGACGCAAAGCTTTTAATGCAACGTCTCGATTTTGTTGCTGTTGTTGTTTTGAGTATATGAAGGCATTTTCGCCATTTCTGGATCTATCGATGGTTGAGCTGAGCTTCTAGTTATAACACTTTAATGAAGCACTGGTATTCTGGTTATGTATAGACTTCTGAGATTTCTTGCCTTATGAATGCCAATTTCTTTTACATCTTTGTTAGTTGTGTTAGAGTTGCTCAGAATTGGAGGATCCAGTCGAGCTGTAGCTATTATAGGATGATGTTGTAATGGATCACTGTAATAGTTGCACCATTTCTAATCAGTCCTTGTGATTTTCCCAGCGCTGAGTGACTTGGAATTGGAGGATCCAGTCAAGTCTCCCTTCAGTTTCTTGAGACCCCGAACCAAGTGGATCTTGCATTCGGAGTATTTATTCTGTAAGCTGCTGTAAGCCTATTGCCCAAAGCCGTTTGCTCACCCTTCTTTTCAAGTCTTCTACCTATTCACCCTTTAATCATCCACTGGCTGAAGTTAGGATTCCAGACCTCCTTTGTTCTCTGCTTACCAGATACAATCCCTGAGTTAGAGTAATATCTCCTCGAGCTTTTGTCACCATCTAATCACCCTTTAAAAACCACCGTGACATTAAACTGATGGGTGTCGGGCTTTTCTCCTAATAGCAATCCAGGAGTGACTTCCGACGCTAACATTTATGGTGCCGTTGCCGGGGATGAAGTTGAATATTTTCCCCGTTATTGAACGACAACGATCAACTGATTCTGAAGGTGCATCAAATATAGAACTACTGAGATTGCTATTGTGCACCTGGCGAATCCATTGTGGTGACTCCACTACAGCGAACCTATTCGGTTAGTTGTGGCTTCCAATGGTAGAAACACACGGTCTCATCCACAACTGCCTCTGGCCACGCCTGAAGAAAACCCGGAGGTGATTATTAGAAAAGGGAAGTCCTCTCTAGGAGGAAGTTCCACCTCTCAACTATGTATTTCTCCACCTCCTTCTGTAAAAACTCCATTTTCTTGTTCTCAGCTTCCCAGCCGCCCTGTCTTTGAAGTTTCCCATTTTCTGAACTTCCAGAGTGTTCCTGCTGAGTTTTCTCCTTCTGGTCTGGTACCAGAAAGAGATATTCTTGTCACTCCCCCTTCCCTGGAAGCTGTGCCTCAACACAGACCTCAGGCCTCAGAAGGTCTCACCATCCCCCCTATTATTACTATTACTGCTCAGAGAGAAGCGTCTGCACATTTAGACCCCCTATCTCTCTCACTGTTTTCCCCATTGTCTCACTCTCCTTCAGGAAGCTTTGTTTCAACATCCCCTGTTCACAACCCTTCTCCGCCAGGCTCTCCACTACCTAATATCCCTATGGCTGGTGCTAATCCCCCTCTGAATAGAATGGACGCCATAGTAGTTGCCAGATATACTCCCTTAGTCCTACCCCATCCCATGAATCCTCTCCCTGCTGGAGACTAGTTGAAATACATGACCAAGTTCACTAGAGAAGGAGACATAACTGCAGAAGAGCATTTGGCTACTTTCTGCAGTTATGCAGACAACCTCAACATTGAGAGTGAAGATGTCTAGATGAGAGTTTTTGTCCAGAGCCTGGATGGTGAGGTGAGGAAATGGTTTAGAGGGTAGCCCCCCGGATCTATTGTTGGAATTGAAGCCCTGGATAATTTTTTCCTGAGGTAGTGGGGAGATAGGAAGGATTTCATGTATTACATGACAGAGTTTGGGTCTCTGAAGAAAATGGAAGGAGATTCTGTCTCTGACTTCTCCAAAAGATTCAATAAGATGTATAATAAGATTCCTGTAGAGATAAATCCCTCAGAAGCCTCTGCCCAAATTTCCTATGCTGGTGCATTTGGCTCTGATTTCTGCCTTTTATTGAGGGAAAGGAGAGCCACCTCCTTAGCTCAAATGCAGGATGCGGCCATAGAAGTGGAATCCAATATATTGGCAGCTGACTGATTGAGGAACAAGGTCGATGCAGATAGGAAGAAAGGAAAGTCCGAAGCCTCAACTTCTGGCACACTGGTGCCCCACCCTCAGGTGGATAAATTGACCAGGATGGTGAAGTCTCTGTCTGCAGAGATGGAAAGGCTGAAGGTGGAGAGGAAGCAAATGAATAAGGCTCCCCAAAACACAGAAAGGGGAGGAGGTTTCAGAAGACCAAATAATTTTTTTCCCCTGAATGTGCAAAGAGAAGGAGGCAGAGACAAAGAAGACCAGAGAGTGCAGGCCCCTTTTCAAAAAAAATTTGTGGCTGAAGATGAAGAAAGGGAAACAGATGAGCTTGAGCCTGAAATTCATTGCTTTGGAGATACTCCTCCTTTTCCTCATCTTACTCAATCAACACACGAGGAGTCTCTCATGGATAGTCAACTAAATGAATTAAGTAAGGGAGAAAAGGCTAGTGGT
This sequence comes from Picea engelmannii, assembly GCA_009831015.1. Classification (NCBI taxonomy): domain Eukaryota; kingdom Viridiplantae; phylum Streptophyta; class Pinopsida; order Pinales; family Pinaceae; genus Picea; species Picea engelmannii. The sequence goes on from ML776724.1 coordinate 170,374, forward strand.
GGCCGAGGTAGGTACAACCTGAGGTCCGAAAAGAAGACAACAACACCTGATATTCCTGAGCAGTCCACTAGGACAGAGAAGCCTGCCAATAAAGTGGTAGACAGTCACAGAGGTAAAAAATCTCAAACCCCCTCTCCCATTGTCCACAATCATGTTCCTGAAATTAGAGAAATTCCAAAGCTTGCATCTTCTTTTAATTTCGAGCATGAAATCCAAAACATCAGGATCCCTGTGCCCCTCACCAAGCCAATTAGACATGAAGAATTCAAAAAACACTTTTCTGATATTTTACAGTCCGAAGCCTCATGACTTCCCACAAACTCCATAAACCTCCAGGATGAAAAGCCAGCAGTTGTCCTAGGCCCCATGGTAGAAGATAGAGATGATTCATCTCCCCCTTTCTACACATCCCTGAACATACATGATAAAGTGCTGCACAACTGCTTGATGGATTCAAAGGCCTCTCACAACCTCATGCCCAAGACTGTCATGGAATAATTAGGACTAGAAGTCACCCGAGCTTATCATGACCTCTATTCCTTTGACTCCAGGAGATTTTAGTGTCTTGGAGTGATCAAGGACCTGGTTGTTACCTTGTTTCAACTGCCCATGAAGAGTGTGATCATGGATATTGTAGTAGCTAATGTCCCCCCCAAGTTTGGTATGCTATTATCAAGATCTTGGATAAAAAGGCTGGGGGGAACCTTGCAGATGGACCTCACATATGATACTATCCTAGTGTTTGGAGGATAGCATAGAAGGCTATATAGGGAAGCTCAATTGGCCTACATAATCAGTGATGAAGCCAACCCTAACAACCATCCCATTTTCTCCTTAGACACTGATTTAGGTTCCAGTGTGCTTCAACTCACTCATTCTCCCGAACCTCCTCTTAGACTCAAAAAGCAGCCCACCATTTCCCTCGAGTTCCCTCCCTCCATCACTCCCATCTGGAAAATGTTCTTTGATGGAGCCTCTTCTAGGGAAGGCGCTGGAGCTGGACTGGTTTTTGTGTCACCTGCTCAGGAAACAATTTCTCTGTCATACAAATTAGAATTTGAAACTACCAACAATGTGGCAGAGTATGAGGCTCTTGTTCTGGGATTAAGAGCCGCGAGGGAAATGGGAATTCAGAAAGTAGCGGTGTTCGGTGATGCAGAGTTGGTGGTTCAGCAGGTCATGAACGCTTATCAGGCCAGGCATCCTTGACTCAAGAGTTACAAGAATGAGGTTTGGGACCTTATTGACAGTTTCTTCTCAGCTTTTAACATTTCATTCATCCCAAGAGAGGAGAACATAGTGGCAAATTCCTTGGCTACATCGGCTAGAAACTTTAAAGTACCTTTGCCACCTAAATTCAGATATGACGTAGAGGTAAAATACATGCCCTCCATACCTGACAATGTCAAACATTGGAAGGTATTCGAGGATGATCTTGAAGTCAAGAGGTTCTTGGAAACTGTCGAGGAATTTTCGGAAATGCACATAGACCAAGACGCTGTCTCAGAGGAAGAGCTCGATGAGGGTAATTTTCTGAATGATATTGCAGGGTGTGACATTGTACAGCTGCCCAGCAACCATATTCCCAGGGGACTGGTTCCTTTGGAAAGAATTTTTGATAGAAACAATGTGTTGGTAAAAGGAGAAGTCTCGGAGGAGGACACTGATACTATCCAGTGCAACATTGGAACCGAGAATGAGCCCAAGCTTATCAAATTGTCAAGAAGTCTGACAAAGGAGTAGAGGTTTGAATACATTGGACTCTTGAAGGAATTTGCTGATGTTTTCACCTGGACCTATGAAGACCTCAAAACCTATGACACCTCTGTCATCGAGCATAAAATTCCATTAAAGGAGGAGGCAAAGCCATTTAGGCAGAAGCTGAGACAGATCAATCCCATGCTACTGCCTATCATGGAGAGGGAAGTGAAGAAGCTGCTTCAAGCTCAGATCATTGTTCCACTTAGATACTCAGAGTGGGTGGCCAACTTGGTGCCAGTAAGGAAAAAGAATGGAGAGATCCGACTCTATGTCGACTTCAGAAACCTGAACAGGAGCTCACAGAAGGATAACTACCCCTTGCTAAAGATGGAACATATACTGCAGAGGGTAACAGGAGCTTCTAGGATGTCCATGATTGATGGTTTCTCTGGCTACAATCAGGTCTCTGTTCTTCCTGAAGACAGGGAAAAGACAACATTCACCACTCCATGGGGGATGTTCATGTATTCCAATATGCCATTTGGGCTAATGAACGCAGGGGCAACTTTCCAGCATGCCATGGATATAGCTTTCATTGGGGAAAATGATGAATTTGTGTTTGTTTACTTGGATGACATCACAGTATTTTTGAAATCTGATAAATAACATCATCCCCATCTCAGGAAAGTTTTCTTGAAATGCAGAAAGTTTGGTATTTCATTAAACCCCAAGAAATCTCTATTTGCCATGAAGGAGGAAAAGTTACTAGGCCACATAGTATCAACACAAGGTGTCAGGATTGACCCCAGCAGAGTTGAGGCGATACAAGCCTTATCAATCCCGAGGTCCAAGAAGGAGGTTCAATCTTTCCTTGGTAAAATTAATTTTCTAAGGAGGTTTGTGCCTAACTTTTCCGAGGAGGTAAAGCTTATAACAGCCATGTTAAAGAAAGAAAATGAAGTAAGGTGGACATCTCAATCGCGGCATTCCTTTGAACAAATCAAGAAGGCCCTGACTGAAGCTCCTATGCTGATCAGTCCCGACAACTCAAAGGATTTCCTTATTTTCTCCTTTGCCTCACCCGACACAGTGGCTGCTGTTATATTATAGACAAATGACAGTGGGCTAGAGCAACCTATTGCTTATTTCAGCCGAGCATTGAGGGATGCCGAAGTCAGGTATAACACTATGGAAAAGCAGGCTTATGCTCTAGTTAAAGCTCTCAAAGATTTTATAACCTACATCCTGCAGTCAAAGATCATCGCCTATGTCACCTCGGCTGTTGTTAAAGACATTCTTATCTAGCCTGACATAGATGGGAGAAGGAGTAAATGGATAGCCAAAATCCTGGAATTCGACCTGGAAATAAGGCCCACCAAATTGATCAAAGGGCAAGGTTTAGCCAAGCTGTTGGCTGAAGCAAACTGCCAAGCGTTGGGGATAGGTTTCATCAACGAATGCTCAGGTATTCAGCAGGATCGACTGCCTAACGTAGACCATCATAGGGAGCCTCCATTGGCTCAATGTCCTTGGTATAAGGACGTCATATACCTTCTGCAGGAGCTGCGACCTACAGACGGTCTACAAAAAAGAAAAGCCAGAGCTCTAAATCTCAAAGCAGTCAGGTACTACCGGATTGATCAAGTGTTATATTGGAAAGACCCCCTGGGGGTGATTTTAAAATGCATGATCCCACCAGAGGCTGAGATGATCATGGATGAATTTCATAGCGATCTGTGTGGAGGGAACCATTTCTAGAGAGCCACAGCTCTCAAAATCCTTAGAGCTGGGTACTATTGGCCTACCATTTTCACCGATGTCTACAAAGGAGTCAAAGCCTACATCAAGTGTCAAAAATTTGCAGGAAAGCAGCAACTCAGGTCTCTGCCGTTAAATCTGGTGGTGGTTTCAGGGCCTTTCCAGCAGTGGGGCCTAGATTTCATTGGAGAAATTCACCCTGCCTCCAGCGGGCAACATAGGTGGATCCTGACTGCTACAGATTTCTTTACCAAGTGGATTGAAGCTATCCCCACTAGGAGTGCTTCCCACAAGGTAATCATTGTATTCTTGGAGGACCTCATCACAAGGTTCGGCTGTTCGAATAAGATTGTCACTGATAATGGAGCCGCTTTCGGGTCTGAACCACTAGCCAAGTTCTGTGAACAGTTCGGGATAAAATTGATTCACTCCCCCCCATATTATCCACATGGTAACGGTCTAGCAGAGTCTTCCAACAAAAGCCTGATAAGGATCATCAAAAGGTTGTTGGAAGACAACAAAAGGGCTTGGAATTCAAAGTTGAAATTCGCCCTATGGGCTGATAGGGTGACTACAAAGAGAGCTATAGGGCTCTCCCCTTTCCAGTTAGTCTACGGGGCCGAAGCTGTTTTCCCTTCTCAGCTAGATATTCTCGTAGCGAAATTCTTCCAGGATCATCAAGAAGAGCCAAATGACATGATCAGAAGGATTCATCAGCTAGTAGAGGTTCAGCAGGCTAGAGAGAAGACAGTGGATAGAATTCAGGATCATCAACAAAAGATCAAACAGGTCTTCGATAAGAAGGCCAAGAAGGAGCGGTTCCAGATAGAAGACCTGGTGCTGAAATGGGATGCTCCTAAACAAGATAAGGGAAAACACAGTAAATTTGAAGCCCTGTGGATTAGGACTTTCAGAATCTCCGAGATTTTCTCGAATAAGATGTACAGGTTGCGGGATTTGGAAGGCGAAGAAGTTTTCAGCTGCCCAGTTAATGGGCACTTTCTTAAAAAATGTTTTGTCTGAGCCTCCAGTGGCTCCTATGTTTTGTAAAAATTTCCTTTTCTGTTCTTTGTTTTTACTTTTGTTTTGGCTTAGTAGGTGACTCCATATCCCAACAACAAGGCACTGAATCTGCGAACAAGTTCTTAGAGCATCACAGGGATGACTCTATCCCCCATGGAGCCAAATGTTAGCGATATTTCTTGTATCGGGGGGTAAAATGAAAAGGAAGGGGTTAAAAACCCACTTACCCTAAGTTTGGGATGCAAATGCGCCTATGTTTAAGTGGGAATCAATTCTGGACGACAGGATTTTGCGCGCCCGAATCAACGGCACACGTCAGATTCCGCCCCCCCCTGCCTTTCTACCT
>ML776724.1:184921-197744 GCA_009831015.1 Picea engelmannii
TCTGCTTCTGCAAGCCCACTCAAGATAGCATTCATAGCCTTAGCGTTGAAGCTAAATTCTAGTTTGTCATCCTTATTCGCTAGCACAATTGGCTTTACATAACCAGTCTCTACTACATCCCAAACATCTGCACCTAAAGCCATTATGTAGGTTCTCATTCTAACTTTCCAGAAGGTAAAGTTTGTTCCATTGAACAAAGGGGCCTTATTGGTTGAATTTCCTTCATGGCTTGACATGTTTAATCTCTAGGATCTACCCTTGGATGAAAGGGGCCGACTCTGATACCAATTGTTGGACAACTGAGAGGGGGGGGGTGAATCAGTTGTTTCCGTGCTTAAACAATTATGGTTCTTTTAAAATTTTTGTAGAGACTCTGAATGATAATCACAATAATGTAGGGAAATAAACAATGGCACATTCAACATCATTCACATATATGAGAAACACAGAGACAGATATTTCTCGAGGAAACCCATGCAGGATAAAAACCTCTTTTCTTTTATATGATAAGTAATGGTTACATTCTTTACAGTATCATACATATGATCACCAACTCATAATGAGGCTACAACCTCATCTTTGCAAGCTGCAACTTGTTGAGAGCACCAAGTCTCTGTTTTCTCTAGAACCAACTAGAAGGAAGCACCGACTCCCTGGTTTTTCTATCACCAACTAGAAGGAAGCACCAACTCCCTTTGTTCAAGAACCCACTTGAACCTCTGAGGACTACAGTCCTCCCTAGCATCTCCCAACCACTCTGAAATATAAATCTTTGCTACTGAATTTATTACAGTGATATGATGTTCGATGATGGCCTACCTGACTTATCATTGTTCTTCTCCATTTCATTGCTCTGTCTGCCTTATTTCCTTTCTTCTCAGATCATTTGCACTGTCTGTTCTCCTTCTTTTTAAGCTCTGTGCACCATATCCATTCTCTGCACAGATCCTCTTCTGTTCAATTCAGCTGCTGCACTCTGATTCTTCTTCACACATGAATCACCACACCAAACTCCAATAGAAACCGCAAATTCCCATAGCAACAACAACGTAATCTCTTCTCTGTACCGTGTATTTATAGCTTCTATGCACCTTGTGCATGCGGTGTTCACAGTGCCTCTGCATGCTAACTCTGCACCGTTATCCTCCACCTCTCAAGTGCTCTGTCTGATCATCATCGTGATTCTTTAGCTTCTCTGGTGGTTCACCCCGCATGTCCAGCATTACTGTATGTTATACTGAGATTACTTAGTCTCTCTGGCAGTTTAAGACTCTTTGTCTTCTCTGAGACAGTCGGACTCTTGATCTTCATCGACCCTAATCGATGGTTCATAATCTTGATGAATCAACGGTCCTGATCTCATCGTGATATTGTATCTCATTGTTCCTTCAATGGAGGCTCATGTCACTCCAAGTCGCAATAGGTGAGGCTCCGAGATGGAGCTCAGATAAACGGTCCACGTTCTTAGAGATCTGACAATCCTGATCTTCTCGCAATCTCGCATCTCGCAATTCCTGTGATGGAGGTTCTCGTTACTCCATGTCGCGATAGGCAAGGCTCTGATATGGAGCTCAGATCAACGGTCCACGTTCTTGGAGATCCGACGGTCCTAATCTTCTCGCAATCTTTCATCTCACGATTCCTGTGATGGAGGTTCTTTTTACTCCATGTCGCGATAGGCGAGGCTCCGAGATGGAGCTCAGATCAACAGTCCACGTTCTTGGTAATCTGACAGTCCTGATCTTCTCGCAATCTCGCATCTCGCGATTCCTGTGATGGAGGCTCTTGTTACTCCAAGTCGCGATAGGCAAGGCTTCGAGATGGAGTTGGATCAACTGTCAAGATCAAACCTTGATCTGACGGCTAAGATCAAACCCCGTTCCTTTGACTTTCTAGTCAGCGACATGACGATCTTTCGCCACGTGTGATCCCTGTGCAGATCTAACGGTCCTCCTGTGATCCGTATCCAACGACTGTCCTTCTCTCGCTATCTTGCTACCTCGTGACTTGGAGTACCCAATGTTTGGACTCTCAACCTGTGAACTCCCGAGTTCGCGAGATCTCTTGATCTCTCACCACCTGTCCCCCCAGATGGACGGCTATAAATCTCTCGCCACTTCACCACCTCGCATCCTCGCGCCTTGCGACTTTGAACACCCAATACTTGGGCCTTTATCCCGCGAACCCCCAAGTTTGTGAGATCTCTCCGATATCTGCCACGCGTCCTTCCCAAATGGACGATCCTGATCTTCTCACCACTTCACCGCCTCGTTTCCTTGCACCTCGTGACTTTGAACACCAAATACTTGGGCTTTTATCCTAAGAACCCCTAAGTTCGCAAGATCTCTCCGATCTTTGCAACGCATCCTTCCCAGATAGACGGTCCTAGTCTTCTCGCCACTTCAACAATTTCGTCTTGTCTAAATTTAGATCTGACGACCCTCATTCCTTCAGGAATTTTGAATGGGATCCAACGATCAACAACGCTTCTCCTCCAAGCTTACACATCCTTCTTACTTGGAAGAATTTTGACTCTGCACTAATTCCTCCTGAGCCTTCGTTGTTCTTGTTTGTCGATCGGTGCACATTCTGATCCTGCCATCTTTACTGTTGTACTTGCCAGCGTTTCCTTCGATCATTCGATCTTCCTGGACTTATATTCTATTTTCCTATTGATCATCGGTGTTATACTCAAGCCATCATTACTGCTGTACTTTCCATCAATGACAAGCTTATGCTTCTTGTAAAAAAAAATTGCCAACATCTAGATGCAATACATTTTACTATTGCCTATTATTTTCCTAGTATAGATGCTCTGCCAACTAACCACATCTTGACTATCCCTCTACAAACGGTCCATTACACAATGGTCCCAGATACTATGAGTCCTCACACCGGGATTACAACAGCTAGCCAAGCCCCCAATGGCACACCGCTTTCGCCCAGATTCACCCCAACCCTTCCACTCAGATATCATGCATTGAATTCTTCTATTCCTGCTCCTACACAAATCTCATCCAGGACTCCTGGAATTTCCACTTCTCCTAGGCACCTTCTCGTTCCCGATTTTATTCCAACACTTCCTCGACCCCCTTTCAGAGGACCTCTTCCATCCTCTATCGGAGGCACCGACCCTAGTGGCACCATCCCGTCTTTCACACCTAATTACCAAATTCCTGTTGGTGGAAAATTTTACCAAGGAGGCCAAACCCAATCCCCTTTTGCAGAACAAATCCCAACTGGGACGCAACCCACGATTGGAAGGCAACCCCCACTGACCCCACCCTCTAGAAAAAACATACCTCCATCCTTGCCCCAGTATTGGAATTATCTTATACAACATAATCCTCAATCGATTGGGGGGCAACAGCCTCAAGCTAGCTCCATAACACCCCCTAGTACAAGACAACCATATCCAGGCACATATAATCCTATTTGGGGCTCGAACGCTCAACCCCATGCCCCTGTTCAAGGGTACAACCCTATGAATTACTTGCCTCCACACCAACCACCGAATCTGCCAAGATATTCGCATTATATGCAAACTTCTTATGGTCCCACTGGTCTACCGACATGACTCCCTCCCCAAAGTCACCAGTACCCACATGTGAATAGACAGTTATCCTTCTTAGCCACCCTAGACCTCCCTAATTTTTCGAGGATTTTGAATGATCCAATCCTTCACTCTCCTGAATGGCCCACCATACCAGCCAAACTACCATACGACATCCCTAAATTCGATGGTAAACTTGGAGAGGACCCGAACAATCATGTAATGACTTTTCACCTTTCGTGCTCATCCAACTCCTTGATGGATGACTCTATTCGTCTACACCTGTTTCAGTGAACCCTAACAGATTCCACCGCGAAGTGGTATATAGAATTACCATGAGGTTTCTTCACTGACTTCAACAACCTCGCTATGGCTTTCCTTACCCACTACCAGTTACCGATCCACTATGAAACGAGAACTGAGATTTTGAGTTCTTTCAAACAAACCAAAGCCACTCATATCTCTGATCACATTCATGAGTGGCGATGAAGATGATGTCTCATCAAACTCGAACTTCCAGATCAGTTGTTCACAGAGTGGTTCAGAAAATCATTCGTGAATGACATCGCTCGTGACATCTCCATGGGTGGAATTGTCACAGAAGAATAAGAAATCAGTCGTGCTCAATATCTCGACCTCGTTTATTCACAAACGGGTACTCTTTATGACTTACTCCCTGACGCACTTCGTCCTTCTACTTCTACTTCTTCAACTACTCCTGCTGCTTCTCATGCAGCTGATGGTGTGATTGGCACTTTCCATGCCCAACCTCATTCTGTCCAAATCTTTAACAACAACCCCAAACCCATTTCTTCTAATGTTCAAAATGCTCTGTCTCCTACCCCTCCCACCCGCAAGACTTATGAGGTAAACTCTGTTCAATATACCCCCGCCAGAAAAAATAAATCCAAAAAGGGAAAGGGTAAGAACAAGGAGGATAAAAATAATCCGCAATCTGAGAAAACCAAAACCCCACCTGTTGATGATAGTGATAAGCGCAAACCCTGATACCCTTGTCTTATTTGTGGTGATGATCACTACACTAAGGATTGTTCACGACGAGTCGAGGTTACTAAGTTCCTTCAAGGGACCCCTAAACCCCCCACTCCAGCTGTGTTGTCACAACCCTTCCCCTCTAAAAAACAAGCCCAATTGGTCATTCATGACCAACCTTCCCCCTCCAATACATCCTATGTCTTAATGTGTACAGGTGATTCAAAGAAGAATGACATCACACTTACCACTCAAGCCAAATATTATCCTTCCTCCAAAGAGATGGTTGATGCAATACCTCCTTCATTTGTCCAACCATCTCCCACAACTCCACCTACCAATGGTCCTCTTCATATTGAATGATCGAGCCTAGATACAGTTCTTCACCCTCCCCCAAAGGTTGTTGTTTGAAAATTGGCTTTCAATCCTCATGCACATGCTACCTAGAACTACAGTATTGTTGAAGATCTGGCCCAAGCACCATCCATGATGTCAGCCCTCGAAGTCCTTCAGACTTGTCCTATACAATGGAAGGCACTATTGAAATCTATTGGTGGAATCGACCCTACAGATACGAATTTCATAATTTTTGACTTGGAAGATCACATTCCAAGGTTACCACCTCAAATCTCATTCCAAATACAATTTATTGTCTTTGACAAAAACATTTGTAGAACATTTATTGATGAGGGTGCCTCGACGTGTGTTATGTCTATTACCTGCTGGAAAGCTATTGGCTGTCCTCCTTTGACTGAATCCCACAACACGCTCAAAGCCTTCAATGGCTCTGGTTTTAAGCCTTACGGTGTCCTCCCTTCATTGCCTATTATGTTAGAAGGCAAAATGGTCAAAGTTGAAGTGGAGGTCTTTGACACTCCTCTCGATTACAACCTTCTACTTGGCCGTAGCTAGATCGATTCCATGCATGCAGTTGTGTCCACTTTTTTCCGTGTCATGTGTTTCCAACATCAAAGAAAAGTAGTTACTGTCAACCAATTGGCCTTCTTTGACTCTGATGCACATGCCAACAATGTACCTTTCATTGCAAAACCCCCCCTGGATATGAGAACGTTGGTGTGGGTCTTCTTAAAGATTCCTCTTTGATGGGTAGTTTCCCCATCCCACCACCCAATGTTCCACACCCGTTTGTCACCTCGATCAACATGATATCCACCTCTTTTCACAGAACCCCTGCATCTTACGACCTGTGGATGGTACCCAACCCCGATGATCATCTTCGCTATGGCGACGAAATGCCTTTGAGTCTAGTCGAATCCTCTTATCAAGCCATTCAATCGGCAACCCCTTCTATCCCCTCTCTTGGTGATTTGTCTCTGGATCCATTCTGCGTCATTTTTCCCACGAACAAGATGATCATGTCTATCATGTCCATGGAAGATACCCCTTGGGATGATGGACATCATCATTCCATCCTCTTCCTGGAATAATAGACCAGCGAGGTTTACCAACGGATCTCAACCTCATTGACCATTGTTATCATCTCTACCGTTCCTGAGTCTACACACGATACATTCTATGGAGGGAACTTAAGTAATATCTCACCTACCATCCCCCTCGACATATCCATAAAACCTGGAATTGTCGAAAAATGTGCATATCGGAGCTTTGTGTTCCCATGATGAAGTTGTCACCTACAAGTCTCTTTTCCAATAATTTTGTGATGTCTTCGCATGGAGCTATGAAGAAATGTTGGGGATTGACCCCAACATTGTGGTACATGAGATTAAGACATACTCGGGCACTAAACCCATCCGGCAGCGACTTCGTCTGGTCCACCCATGTAAAGCAGTCACTATCAAGCTTGAAGTTGAGAAACTTCTCAAAGCTGGATTTATTTACCCTATGGCTCTAACTAACTGGGTTTCCAATCTTGTCCTGATTGACAAGAAACAAGGCACAATCCGCGTGTGCATTGATTATAGGGAAATTAACAAAGCTTTTCCTTAGGACAACTTTCCTACCCCTTTCATTGACCAGATCGTCGATGATTGTGCCGAAAGTGAAATATTCTCTCTGATGGATGGTTTCTTTGGATATAATCAAATCAATATCATACTTGCGGACCAACACAAGACTTCTTTTATTTTTCCTTGGGCCATTTTCACCTATCGAAAACTTCCATTCGATTTAAATAATGCTGGTGCAACTTTTCAACGTGTTATGTCTTACACCTTTCATGATATAAAGCACATTGTGTAGCCATATCTCGGTGACTTACCCACTCATTCCATGCATCATATAGATAATCCAATACACCTCCATGCCATTTTCCTTCGATGTCGGTTTTACCATATACGCTTGAATCCCCACAAATGTGTTTCTGTGTAGAATCTGACCGACTTCTGGGCTTTATTATTTCACGTCAACGGATCAGGGTAGATCCTTTAAAGGTCAAGGCAATTCTCAATCTCCCTCCTCCTTCCTCACTTCATCAGTTACAAAGTTTGCAAGAGAGGGCAAACTTTCTCTGTTGTTTCATCCAGAACTATGTTGAGCTAACTCTTATATTTACATGACTGCTCAAGAAAGGTTCTGATTTCATATGGGATACCACTGTCAACAAAGCTTTCGAAGCTTTGAAACTGTCTTTGACATGTACCCCACTACTCTTCCCACCTGATTACAGTCGGGATTATTTCCTTTACCTCGCAGCCTCGGACTATACCATCACTATGGTTCTCATCTAGGAGGACGATTATCATGATGAACATGTCATCTATTACTTGAGTCGGAGTCTCATGACTACCAAAACCAAATATTTACATGTTGAAAAACTAGCCTTGGAAGTCGTCCAAGCTGTTCAAAATTTTCGGCACTATATCCTTTTACACAAAACTATGGTGATTTCTAGCTGCAACCCTATGCAACACATTCTTACACGTCAATTGCTAGGGGGAAAATACTCCAAATGGATTGTAATACTCTAGGATTTTGACATAGAATTCGAATGCGCTATGTCCAAGAAATCATTGGTGTTTCTTGAGTTGATATGCGACCTTCCCTGCTTTGAGATGGAAAAGGTAGCATAAGATTCATTACCTGATGAATCCCTTTTCCCAATCAGTTCCAATGACCATTGGTATGGAGATATCATCATATATCTCCAGACCCTGATTTTCTGGCCCAATTTTTCTAGCACTGACCATCATCAAATATGCTACCAATCCCGTCAATATATTATCCTTGGTGATACTCTTTATCATCGTGGGATTGACTCTGTTTTTTGATGATGCCTCACATTTGACGAAGCCGAGAAATCCCTAAATGACTGTCATTCTAGAGCCTGTGGTGGTCACATGTCTAGGTATGCTACTGCCCAGAAGATCTTATGAGTAGGGAATTTTTGGCCTTCTTTATTCAACGATTGTATAATTGCCATCCAAAAATGCCATGCTTGCCAAACCTACAACAATAAAATATGATCACACCCTGCTCCTCTACACCCTATGGTCTCTATTGGTCCTTTTGTGAAATGGGGTATCGATTTCATGACATGTCACCATCACTCAGCTGGAGGGGATGGATACATTATTGTAGCCGTAGATTATTTTACGAAATGGGCCAAGGAAATGTTAACATTTGACAATACCAGAAGGACTGCAACATTATTTATATTCAATCACATCATTGCTCATTTGGTGTCCCTCAAGCTATTTTTACTGACCACGGTAGCCACTTTAGGAACTTCATGATGTCCGAACTCACTAAAAATTTGGGTCTTCTCCATGAAAACTCAACACGCTATTACCCACAAGCTAACGACCAAGTTGAAGCAATAAACAAGGTCCTCATTACCATGCTTCAACGAATGATAGGGATTCACAAAACGAGTTGGCACATGATGTTTCTTTTAGCATTGTTGGCTTACCGAACATCTGTTAAGTTTTCTACCAGGTTTACACCATTCCAGTTAGTCTATGGTCTAGAAGCCATCTTTCCAATTGAATGTGAGATACCCTCCCTAAAACTAGCCATCAAACTTCTCTTGCAGAAGAACGTCTCTTGTATCTCATGCAATTAGACGAAACCTGTCGTGACACCACCCTAGTTATAGAAGCCCAGAAGAAACACGTCAAAGCCCAATATGAAAAACATGTCAGGCCACGCATTTTCTCCGAAGGTGATCTGGTTCTCCTTTACAAACAAGATCGAGATATGCTAGGAGCCATAAAATTTGAAGCTATGTGGCAAGGTCCTTATATCGTCAGACGAGTTTTGGAGAAAGGAACTTACGAGTTGGTGGAATATGATAGTATCCCTTTGAGTGAACCCAAAAATGGGTTGTACTTAAAGAAGTACTATGACTAAGATCACCTGTGCATGAGTGCTTTTATTTTATTGTATCATACTTTTTGTGTGTTAATGTAGTATGATTTTTCATTATTTGGTATCTACACTCGACCGCTTATCCTACATTGTGCTTGGTTTCCATATGTCGGAGTCTTCACCAGCCCACATTGGCTTCACCGATGGCGCTAACCGTAGTACTCATAACCTAGCTTCTGCTGCATGAGAAATTTACACCCCTACAAACAAACTTATCATTCTACGAGGTGTGTTCCACGGTCGTGCGACCGACAATATTGGAGAATATAGCATCATCATCGAATTGTTGATTGATGTTATTTCACTTGATATCCGCCACCTGGTTATATGAATCGGTTCGCATCTAGTAGTACTACAGTTAAGTAATGTCTATGCTATCCAAAGTCCTACTTTATTACGGGTATATTTACGAATTCACCTCTTGGAACATTATTTTGATTATATCAAATATCAACACATTCCTAGATGTCTAAGTACATTGACTGATGCATTAGATAACTATGTGTTAGACAAAAATTTGGGGCATTTATAAACCAATCACAGATCACATGTATAATACAACACAAAATAAGTCGGTAGAAGCCGTATATATATATATATATATATATTTTACAAATTTTTTATGTCCAAGGATCAAAATATCAAAATACAAAGCCCATAGCTTCTACAAAATAGCGTCACGGATGACGCTCACGATAACACAAAACTGCTCAGGCTACCCTACAAAGCAATCAACTAAGAGACTCAGACATGCCCACAGTATGGCGCCGGTAACGTCTCGAAATCTTCCCAATAGCAATATCTGGGACATTCGTAGTCAACCCATCCAAGTTTTGCTCCACTACCTTGTAGTATTTGGCATCCCATCTCACCATTGGAGCCGCTTCTCCTCACCTTTGAATGGGAGACGTTCCTGGAGGTCAATATGCCCCCACATCTGTGTCATCAAAAATATTTTTTTTGATTAGTTCTTGGATAAACATAAACACATTTCATATGATAAAATTTGCAAAACATTTAAAAAGAACAAAATGTGTACTTCTTACCTAAGTCACCCCACTGAGCATCCTCAGTCAAGGCCAAATCTAGATCCCCTCGAAAATCCAAACCAACATATGCATAGTCGTCAATCATCAGCATCTGGGGCCCCAACCAGTCAAAAAATGAATCATTATACTTGATTATGGGCCCTGCTATGTGTCGAGCCATGAGGTTGCACCACGTCAGCATCCTCGGATCCTATGGGGCTGGTAAACCCCAATCAACCTGTAATCGCAGTAGTGGGACCCTCTCGAGGAAGAATGACACCAAAAGTGATTTGTACCCAAACTGCTTCAAGTCACCCTTTCTGCACTTCGTCAATTGTCTCTTCATACTATGGAGAACTGCATCCAACCAGTTGAAGAACCGAGGCTCTGTACACTCTATGGCATATTGGAAATAGCTCTAGAGAGCCATGTGCAGAGCCACACTCCCAGCCATGCGTGCAATAGTAAACAAGATGGTCCATAGGGTCAAATCTTGGACCCCCCAAATGGAAACCTTACCTTTACTTCTCTCTGCCCCAAGAACACAATATTGGTGACAATATGCACTCATGAGGAGTTCGTCGCCTCTAACTCCGGTCAAGCTAGCATGGTATCCACACCATGACAACCCTGTTAGAAAATAGATATCCTCGTTATCTAGGGTCAGTGTATGGACTCCCACGTGAAATAATTGTTGATCCACATCCCACATGTGGACCAGGTATTCCAACAATCTGAGTTGTGCTCTCATGCTCGGTATCCTGAATAATTTTAATAGCCCACAGTTCCGGAGGGCAACGACTCTACCCGAGTCATTCCCGACAATGGCATCATCATCCTCATGTTCCCTTTCTCTCCATTCCAACATTGTGATGGTCAAACACCTGCAAAAGATCCATGAGAGGGGAGTTAGCAACTTGTTTTAAACTCTTGCATAATTTTTATTAAGAAAAAACTTACTTCAAAATCCATTTTTCGGCCCTCACAGGTGGCCCTTTTGCACAGTGCGAGATTCTCACAGGTTCCTTGAAGGCCACTTGCGAGAATCCTAGATTATCGCAAGTCTTGCAAGGCCCACCTATGAGAATTCTTGAGCGCATGGTGTGACCCTAAAATGGACTTAAAACCCTAAAATAAACCATGGAAAATTTGAAAGATCAAGCTCTTACATCATTGGCTAAAACGGTTCGCCGAATGATCACTTGTGCCTCCCGCAATCGAGCAAAGAAATTTGGGGAAAAATGAGGTATGTTGGACAAGTTTTTGGCAAAATCACAATGAAATAGTAAAAATCCCTTTTTACCCATATTTATTCACTTTTTACTATTTTTTATTGATTTTTTATATTATTTTTATTGTTTTGCTTTTAAAACCTAATGCCCTAATAGCCTTGTGAGTATGGTTTTTTGCAGATATAGCAACTTCAAAGTCCGAACGAGGGGGCACAAGTGTTTTTTCTTTTGTCGCATGTACGACTACTTTTTAGGGTTTTTTAGAAAAACCTCGAGCTCAGTCTTCGTTCATTCTCACGCTCGAAAATAAATGAGAACGTAACTGAGCATATTTTTTCTCGTATTTTCATACTCATCATGGTAACACGAAAACAACAAATGTAAGGGAGTATCCTTTAAGCTCTTTTCATGCTCCATAAAAATGAAAAGATTGTCGAGTGACCTTGCTCTCTTCATGCTCGTTAAATTATTTGAATAAAACGTCCGTTGAGCGATATTTTATCTCTTTTTTGGTCTCATCAGACTACTTTACGAAAAATGAACTAAGAGAGTTCTCTTTAAGTGTTTTTCAGACTCTCAAAACATGAAAAACCCCCGAGTTTTCTATCCTTGGACTCGTTAAATAAACATCGACAGACCCGCAATGGGACTGAACAAATCCTTCCTAGAGTTCGTTAAACATACTCCGAGGGACTCATCCAAAGGATGATCTTACATCGACAAGCATATGTTATCCTCCTCAAGCTTGTGTAAAAATAAATAGGTACTCGCAAGAAATGGTGGGGGAAATTTTGGGAAAGGGATGTGTTTTTGTATTCATATTAATGGCAATAAACGTCCCTCTTGAACATGACACCCCCTATTCGTCATTTGAATCTGGGTTGGTGTTGACGGGTGAAACAGTCCATCCGTCAACTGGAAGAGTGGAACCGGTCCGAGGTTGTCTAAATAACCCAAGCCGTTTGGAATGAACCACCCTGACGAGTTTAACGGCTCCGTTGGCCGCTCTAAGGTCTCGTAAGGAAACCAAAGAGAAAGTGATCTGAGCTATATAATCTAAACTAAGGAAACTAGAAATTAATAAAAACTAACTAAAACAAACTAACTAACTAAATAAAAGAAATTAAACTAATCTAAGGAAACTAGAAACTAATAAAACAAACTAAAGCAAACTAACTAATCTAACTACAAATTACTAACTATTATATGTCTACAAAACACTAACTATGATTATAATAACTCAAATCAACTACTTAATTTGCAGCCAAGATCATTTTTTATTCACAAATATACAGTATGGACAGATTACAGATTTAATTAAAACCTGCAAAATTCATGTGTTCGCTGCCCTAAGACAGCCAAGAATCTAGTTTTGTCTTTTTGTATTTTATAAAACAGAAAGGAAACTAACTGCAATTAAATAATCTAATCTAAATCTAACTAAACTGCTAATTAATCAAAAGAAACTTCTAACTAATTAACCTGGATACGCTCCAGTTTTGTCCTGTGCAAGATGACTTCTAAGCAGATTGGAGGAGGGAAACTCACACCAGTTAGGCCCTTAAGCTTCTCGGAAATGATCAGCTAAAATGCTTCCTGAAGTATTATTACAGGACAAACAAGACATAAAAGATTATCATAACAATTTTCTGATTATAAACTTCTGCAAA
>ML776724.1:233358-259134 GCA_009831015.1 Picea engelmannii
GAGCATGAAAAGCTTGTAATAAAATATCGTTTTCTTGTCCCTGTGTTTATGATTGATGTAACTACATCTATAAGTTTTAGGAATGTGATTAGTGCATTTATGGCTTATTGGTGCAAGAAATAATCTTATTGTGTCATTTTAGTGACTGAAATAGTTTTCATAACCTGCATTTGGTTTATCCAATGTAGTTATTGATCCCAATATTTATTATGAGATTGAACTCTTGACCGTTACCAGAATTATGTTATGACATAATTTGGCCATCCATTGTGAAGTTTGTATGAGTCAGATTTGACAACCGAGCTTTGATATTTACATGACATATAATTGATGTGTGGTCATTGGCCTTTGATTAAAACAAACTTGGAGAGGAACTTGAGAATTAAAAAGATATTATAATGCTTATGAATTAGTATTTCCAACAAGATTTAGAGGCATTCATCCTTGAAATTTGAAGATGAATATTTGATTGTTGTAAATGTTATTTATGAACATGATGCAAGATATATTGCAGTTTTTGTAAGGGCATATTTGTATCTAGTTGTTGAGGAGTATACATTGTTGAAGTTGTTGATGTTACAAGTTCTATGATTTCATTGAAGAATATGTTGTGGACTTTGTAGATGCTATAACTTTTTCCTTTAGTGTGAAGTATATTTTGAGATCACTTCATGAATTGTTGTAAATATTGCAGTAAAAATATTATATGCATGAATAGTCACATTTGTTTGGTTGATTGAAGGTTGCAAGTAGAATGGTCTTGGATATGTCGATGAGTGTAAACCCATAATGAAGACCATATGTTACCACATGCAAGATCCAAACGTTATGAGAATAATCTTATACTTATGAAATTTGTTTTTTGTATGAGATAGGTTTGAACCAAAATTTTTCTTATTGAAGATATTATTATGATATCTCATGATAATTTTATGTATATGATAAAGGTGTGATGATGGATCTCTCTAAGAAGGAAAGATGATGGTTGTTGAGCTAGAAAGCATGGAGAAAAGGATATCATTGTGACACTAAATCCCTATGATATGCCATGATCAACATTGAGATGTTCTATGCTATGGTAGATCAAGCCAGGGGATGCCTTGGTTGTAAGACTCTATAAGTCTCAATACTTTTCTATTGCGAGGAAGCCTTGGAAAATGATGGATCACCTGAAGGAATGTTTAATAGAGAAGGGGATGCTTGATCTTGGAGGGTGAGTGACTGCATGGAAAAGGAGGCTTGAATGAATAACATACTACCTGGGATCATGAGTGCATTGGGTGTGTCTAAGAAAACAATGAGTTGGGTTATATTTTTGACAGCCATATGGATCAAATACATATTCATATAGATAGGTATTGGCCTTTATATTATGGTATAAATATATATGCTTTAGTTGTGACCTTAATATTCACAAATTGTAATTGATGAAATACATAATGATGACTATGATATGCATGTCTATGTTGATGACTTTTATAGGCATACATTGGAAAGTTAAACACTGGAAATGCACTAAGACAATGAGGAGAATGACAATATAGGTAAATTTGAAGAATGAATATGTAGACATTGTTGCAATAAAGAACACTGAGGACAATGTTAATCCAAGTGGGAGAGTATGTAATATCCCAAATTTTACTCTTGGAATTATTTGTAATTAAATACTTATATAATTTGCATGGATGCTTTATAGCCCTGCTACACTAATTCCATGGTTTAGATAAACCATGGTACTGTGAATATTGTATGTCTTTTTGTATTATAGTTAATAAAGGTGAAGATGAAGATTGCATGATCTTGAGAGCCTATAGGGACTATAATACCACACAATGGGAAAGGTGAGAGGGTATAAGGGGGGGTTTATGTCTAAATCACCTATCTTATTCTCCCTTGAACCCTCACCCATTTTTTATTTTGAAATTCAAAGAAAAAATGATTTAAGAAGAGCGGAATAAACCAACTCCTCAATCTAAGACAAAACTCCTAAATTTTAGCAAATTGTCTCCCCTACATTCTTGGAACTAGGAGGAGAAGTTGAGTTTTAACTCTCTATCCATTATGCATGAGGAAAATTCGAATGGGGAGAGGAAGGATGTTAGAAAAAGTGATGGAGAAGAGTTTGGAGAGGTTAGACTTGGGAGGAAGAGATCCAAACCCATCATAGACAAACCATCCATGAATGGAATATTGTAGCCTTGAGAAGAAGCCAAGAAAACATGGAAAACTATGTTGAAACTTGAGTCACGGTCTAGACCTTATATTCACACACTGAATAACATGAGAGTGAGTAATTTATAAGGTACTAAATGATAGATAAGGAAATACTCATTGTGTTGTGTGGGGAAGGTATATGGGTTCCATAGTACTAAACTATCATCAAGAAATTTGCAAAGAAAAACATTGATTAGAGTCCAAAATTAAGAGTTAACTATCCCTGCTTCGCCCTGGTGGTATCACAAACCGGCTAGGGGGTGGCGTCCGCTGTGGATTTCCTATGGTTGGGTGGAAATCACTTGATCAGTTGGTTTTCGATCTGCAATTTGAACATATAAGTTAAAAATATGCTCTAGTTGATAATAAAAAAATTGTTGAGATGTTATCTCTAGTTTCCAAGAAGATTGTTGTTTTTACAACTAGTTGAATTATTTCTAGTTAAAACCGCCTTTTTGGAGTAGTAAAATATCGATCTAATTAAAAACCATTTATAGAAACCAAAACTAATTCTATTATTGAATTATGTAAATAACATGGGTATCTTCCTTATTAAAACCCAACAAAGAAGGACATGTATAATTTTTTTACTGAATTTGTTTGCATACAGGAACCATTGTCAAATTTTATTAATTATTCCAACAATTTTTCTTGTTTGTATCTTATGTTATTTGGGTATTCGGGTATTGTTAATAAATTCCATAACCCTTTAGCATAAATTTGTTTTATTAAACTCCTTACCATATGTTCATGTTATATGATTGTAACTTGTATTTTGGCATTTATATACGATTAGAGACATAGATACCAGCTATGGAATGAAAATTTTCATAACTATTCAATAGATCCTTTGTCAAACACATAATACTCTTTCCCAAGCCCTACATGAGATTTCATTTAAAATTATTTAATGATATAGTTATTGTGACATGTACTTAATGTAACACATCGATGGCCTTACACTCTCTGTCAACTTTAGGCCAGTGACACAGTAAATAGTATTTTTGTTGTATAGATACTAATTTTAGTGTCACATGGAAGGAAACCATTGTAGGGTAATGCCAAATGGAGCAGGCATGTATTTTAAAAAGTATTTTCTATGGTAAAAATGCATTTTGGTTTTATCTGAAGGAATAATTATGATATAGGGAAGAAATTTTGAAAAGTAAAATAGCTTGAATTTTATAACATTCAATGTCTGATGTAATGTTGTTAAATTATTACTATTTTCAGAGCTAAAATAAGTACATCTTTGCAACATTTGTATTGGTGCTTCAAGGTTAAAGATATATGTGCAAGTGAAAGGTTTTTCTGGTGAGTGGAAACTCTAATTTCTATGTCAGTTTACAAGCATGTATTGGGAACTAGAGGAATCCCATTTAGTTATTCCACATAATTCAATATATGAACTTTGAGAATGGAATTTCAGACACTAAAAATGTTTCAAATTCCCACGCCTACCCCAAGCTTCCCTTATATTGTTATCCTTTAAAGTTCTTTAGACTCAGAGAAGTTTTGAGCAAGGGCCTCTATGAGTGAGTCATTGGACAATATATTAAATTCTACGTATGGTTTCTCATTGAATATGACTAGTGTGACCATCCTTTACTTATGAAATATCAGTTGTATATTTATGATATATGATATATATTTAAATTTTTGGAGGCTCTAAAACTATTTCACCTTCCAGTGTTATGTGTATTTTGAATCTTGATGTGCATTATGGGATTTTCTGAGTGTTTGTATGATAACATGCTTATGTTGGCATTTTATTTTACAAATCCTTTGTTTCCTCCAATGACTTAGCTTGAAATTGTATATGGATATGATATTTCCTTTTTAGGTTGCAAAATATATATGTATACTTGAGAAAAACGTTCCAGGTTTCTCTTTTAGTGACTTGTTAGTGAACCCCACCTCATATTGTTTGGTTTCCATATGGTATCAATGGTTGTCTCCATTTTTTTTGTAGAGACTAATGATGATGGGATGCTATCATCTGGAATTCTCTCTTGAATTTTGTTGTTGTTCTTTTTTATAGTGAGAAATATGTAACTTACTCTTGGGTACTTCTTGCAAAGGGCTCTGGACCTCATTTAGTGACGAGATGAGTAACACCTTAAAAGGAGTTTGAGTTCAGGTAAGAACATAAAAGTTATAAATATATGTTTGATTTACAATTAAAAAATAAAAAATAAACCAAAGAGAGTCTATGGCAAGTATGGGCTAGATATATGCATTGTTGGTCTTTCTTTAATTTTTGTTTTAGGTATGGCATGTTCAATGATAATAATTAACAACTTTCTTATGTACAATAGGTAGCATCCACATCCACCAATTGGGTTATGCCACTTAATATTATGAACTCTAATACTAATTTAGTTCATAAAAATACTCTGCAAATGCACATATTCAAAAACAATAATAACATAAATATACATGCAGCTTACACATGAAAAAACCCATGAAAATAAATGCACAAATGTTAACACAATACATAAATTAATACACAATTGGCACTTATATTTTATTAAAATAACACCAATTTATTGCCTACTTTCCATGTTCCTCCCAACTTTAGGCCACACTGCACATAACTTTTAGCAGTGGGTCACCCCTGGGTTGGGGCTTAAACTCCACCTAGGAAAGGGAATCCTAACCTAGGCTAAGGTCTTCCAAACAACATAAAACTCATACTCAGGTTCCAACTCAAGCTAACAGTCTACATTCCCTCATTCCCCACATGCATATTCCACCCCAAAAAGTGTGTCACTTCTCTACTCAATAGACCTTCGGTTGCCCCACTTCCCTTCCGGGGATTTAACAACAGGATGACCAGTAAGTCTCAGAGCCTAGTAGTTGCATCTTGGCACCTTGGGAATTAATTCCAACAATTATCTCACATGGAGAGAATGCTCACGGGCCCGAAAACCCACATCTTCAATAGTCCACAAACCTGACAACCCGCCTCTTCTGCTCCAAATATTCCTAGGTACAGGTGATAGTAACAATAGGGTATAGATGATATTTGAGTGAGTGAAGGAATGATGATAGAATGATAGAAAAATGAACTAATTCCAAACTATATGTATTCATGTTCCCAAGTTGACACTTGTCATGTTGGGAACTACCTTGGGCCCACTTGACCCCCACTTGTCCTCATCCTTAGAATTTAGGATAAAATAAATATCCATACTTTATACTTTAAGGAATATTAATACAATATTCCTTTGGGCTTAAAATCCCCTAGCTTAGCCCCTTTTCCTAAAACTTTATCACCCTTTCCCTATCCAATTTAGTTTATCCCACCATACTCTTTTACATGGTTGGTCTGCAACAATGATGTGTTTTCATTAATATTTGTGTGTGATTACATATTTCAATGATGTCTCACTGGCCATTTTAGCATCTTTCTCTCCAGCCTAATAAACATACGAGAACTCTAGACTCAAAATACATATACACAAAGGAACTATGGCCCAAAATGTTGTGGCTCACTAGCCTATGTGTTATTTTACATTTATATGTACAATTGGGGTTTGGACTAGGGGTATTGCATTCCCCTCCCCCTTATTTATGCATTGTTCTCAGTGCATTATAGACATGTACAATCAAAATTCTTCAAAAATCTCCATGCATTTTCTATTGAAGTTTGTTATCCTTCCGGTGTTCTTCTTTTCAAGAACCTGATTCATGTCTTCATACTTCAGCTCAAAGATATTGTTCTATTACACAAAGTTGCGTTAGGAAATAAATCATCCCATTATAACATTCTTGAGTTGCCTCTTCCTTGCTTCACTCACCCTTCTAGGATCAGGAATCCTTTCATTGCTGCACAGTCCCTCAACAATCCATCTTGTCAAGGATTTGACACACAAGGAGAGTGCTAGCTTGTTACCAAAACCCACCAAGGTTCTACATGTATAGGGCTCCAATGTCTCCATCAACAGTTGTTCTTCCTTGGCATGCCAGCTTCAATAAATATTAACTTGTCTATATCATGCACATACAATCATTATGAGACAATATTATAAAAATTTCATTTAGAAATTCAAATTTGTTTCATAAGGAAATTCAACTTGTTCTCAAAATATGAAAATCTATCTCATAATTTTCTTTCTTGTTGCAACAAAAAGAATCAATCTTTATTATGGCCTTCTGCAACACCATATTGGAGACTACTTTTCCTACAATTTTTCCATAACTAACAATCTTTTTATTAACTAAAATGGAATTATCATTCTCTATGCATATATTATCAACAACCAAGGTTTTACTTTATTCCTCTGACAAAGCTTTCTTGTGACTACTTTAACTTGCAATTCCCTTGTTGCACTATATAACAACTCTTGAAATGTTCTCAACCTCATGAGTTAGTAATAATTACATCATTTCATTTGTTAGAATAATCATTTCTCATTGATATCATATATACATGCATTCACAAAAATGCATGCCACAAATGGATTCAAGCATACCAATTTTATCATGGATAAGTGTAACTCTACCACTTATACATTTTCATGATTATTCATGCCTATTATTCAATGCACTCATGTATTGGATTCATAATTCTCTATACCTAACTCATGTATATCAGCATTGGTAATGGGAAAGTATGGCCAATGCCTCAACACATTCTCCATACACTTCTATTGCTCACTCAACTATTTGAATGCCTTCCTTTTCGACCCGAACAATACACCAAGAATATAATTATGTGGTCTTCATTAGTGTTAGAAAAAAGGTTACAGTACAAACATTATTTAGTAGTAAGAAGTTTAGTGGATATTTTTTTGGCACATAGACTTTCCATAACTAACCATGCCACAGTCTCATACATGACTAGCTTGTTGCCATTTATTCATATAACAGGTTCATACCCTTTTATTACTTTTGTTATTACCTCATAACTAATATATCATGATGTTCTACTATGTCAGTTGTATGCAGTCAAAAGATAACATATTGTATAATTACCATTGGCCTCCATCCTTTACCACACTTAGTGTATCTTATTTCCATTAATCCATTCAACTAATACAATAATGGAGTTTTGTAAAATAAACTCTGGCTGAGGGAATTCTTACCTAAATTCCCTTTAGCAGATATGCAGCATAGATGATCCAGATTTTATGAGCAGAATGAAATGAATATAGATAATTATTATTCTTAACACAGAGACACAAAGAAAAATAACAAAGATACATTAAAATTGGCTTCTATTCAATAAGGAAATATGTCGAACTGTAAAATGCATACTGAAACAAGCTTGCTAGAATGGTGGCAGTTTATATCTGAGAAGAGATGTGATGACCATGCTAATTCACAAGAAGATGGTCACAATGAGTCTCCCCAATAATTTTTACAATAAATAGGAATTTCAAAACCCTAGACATCCAAAAACCTAATCCTAGGAGATGAAGAACAAAAAGTCGTGTGGGCCCTGTTGGGGTAAGTTAGTACATCAACTTCCTAGGGTCATAAATTTTGCATGCGATCTTTGTTTTAGGTGCACGACAGCCCGTTGGAAAGGTCTATCCGAGGAATACACATGTTGTCATTAGAATCTTACTCTGTCTACAATTTAATTATGGTGAT
The DNA here is from genome assembly GCA_009831015.1 of Picea engelmannii. Taxonomy (NCBI): domain Eukaryota; kingdom Viridiplantae; phylum Streptophyta; class Pinopsida; order Pinales; family Pinaceae; genus Picea; species Picea engelmannii. The sequence continues at coordinate 241,174 of ML776724.1, forward strand.
CCCTAAAAACATTGTTTATAGCCTCAAAACAACCCCGGAAGTTTGGGACCTGAAAACTAGAAAAAAACTACCAAACTAGAAAACTACTAAAATGAGCTAGATGGAATAAGTGGGAGGCCACCAAAATCCATATGGATCAATCCTACCTCCTTAGGAAGCAATGGTATCCATTTCATTGAGTTCCCCCATTAGATGAGGAAATTTTTGTTGAATTTGGCCTCGACTGAGCCACTCGCCTTGGTGCAGGCGCTTCCCTTCTTTGACAACTCAATAAAGTTGGATCCTCTGTTGGCACGTTACCTTGACCTGTGTGTCCACAATTTGATGCTTGTATTCCTGTTGCATGCAGTCAGGGTTGAGCTCTTTTGGTGTCAATTTTTTTTTAATCTCTGAGGTGTCCAATAATGGTGGGAAATATGACCGAAGGAAAGCCACATTGAACATTGGGTGTAGGACAAGGAAAGGGGGAATTTTGAGTTCTAAAGAATCGTCTCCCAAAGCCTTGGTGATGGTGTAAGGTCCATAATAGAGTGGAAAAAGCTTACGATGGGTCCATGTAAGGTGTTCTTTCTACAATTGCAACCAAACTTTTTCTCCCGCCTGAAACTTATGTGGAACCCGGTGTTGATCATGGTGTTGCTTGTACTTGGCATTGGACTTCTGTAAAATATCATGAACATGTTGGAATATGTGTTGGATCCGCTCAATTAACCGAGTGTATTTTTCAACTTTAGTTGGAGTAGGTGATGAGTCGGTCGGGGTGGCTGCAAGGGGTAGTGTAACTTCCATGGGACCCAATGGTTAGAATCCCAACCCCACCTGAAAGAGGTTGTGGCCAATTGATCTATGTAGGGCTCGGTTGTAGCTGTGTTGAACATAGGGATGACTCTCATCACATGTGCGTGTGTGATTGGAATTGTACATCCTAGGATATGCATGATCATTTAATTGACAACCTCGGTTTGGCCATCTGTCTGGGGTTGGAAGGCAGTGGATTTGGTGAGCTTGGTGTCCAACAGTGACCAGAGGCTCGACTAGAATGTGATGAGGAACCAGTTGTCCCAATATGAAACAACGGTTTGTGGGATTCCAAAATGTACCCACACTTGTTCAAAGAATATCTTGGTAGTAGCCTCTATTGTGATGCTCTTCTTACAGGGGGCCAGAATCGCCATTTTAGAAAAGAGATCAACAACCACAAAAGCATTGTCATTTCCCTACTTGGTGGACGAAAGGCCCAAAATGTAGTCCATTGATATGGATTCCCATGGCCTATCAAGAGCAGGAAGAGGGGTGTACAGGCCCTGTTTCTTAGTGGTCAGTTTAGCAATAGTGCAGGCAATGAAGGACATGATATACTTGCTGACATCATGTCAAAGTTTCAGCCAAAAAAAATGTTGTTGCAACACTGCCACTGTTTTTTCAATGTCGAAGTGTCTTGCTACTCGAATGTAGCGGGCTTCCCAAATCATCTTTGCTCGCTCACTTGATGGAATGTAGAGATGGCATAGATGGCACAACTGCCCATATTGAAGATGGAAATTAGTGACAATTGAGTTTTCTTTCAACATTTGGTAGGTGTTGGCAAAGTCAAGGTTTGTTTCATAGAGGTTGGGCCATTTGGAGGTCTTATGGCCACAAGAGTCTAGCACCGTGGTGAGTGTTGGGACTGGAGGTCAATTTAGGTAGTTAGGGACTCAGTTGGTACTTCCTATTTTATACTTGATGTTAAGATAGAACTGTTGTAAATATATGGACCACTTATGATGGAGGTCATTCTATAATTTTCCTTGGGTCTGCATGAACTGTAGTGGCTTATGATCAGTGTGGATGATTGTTTCCTTCCCAAGAATGTAATGCCTCCACTAGCGGCATGATGTCACAATGGAGTTCATTTCTTTGTCGTAAGTAGGGTACTTATATACGACATATGATAGTGTCTCACTATGATAGGCCACGGGGTGGTCGTGCTGAGTGAGGATTGTGCCCACAACATAGTCTGAAGCATCTGTCTCGATCTCAAAGGGTTGTTCCAGGTGAGGTAATGAAAGTATCGGGGCTGAGCACAAACGTTGCTTCAAATAATTGAACACTTTTTGTTGGGACAAACCCCACACAAATTTTTCCTTACCACCACCCCTGGTTACTTGGCTGAGGGCCCATGTAATATGGGAGAATCTCAACACGAACCTACGATAGAAATTGGCAAGGCCTAAGAAGCTCTGAAGCTCAGTGAGTGTGGTTGGTCTTGGTCAATCACGGATGACCTATATTTTCATTGGGTCCACATGCACACCATGTTGATCCACAATGTAGCCTAGGTACTGGACCTTGTCCATTTTGAAGGAGCATTTTTCCAAGTTGGCATATAGATTGTGTTGTCGTAGGTGGTGAAAAACCTATTGATTATGCTGCAAGTGTTTCTCCCATGTCTTGTTGTAGATGAGGATGTCATCCATATACACCATGAAAACATTATTGGTGAACAGTCGGAGGATATCATCCATCATCCTCATGAAAGTTGTTGGAGCATTTGTCAAACCAAAGGCATGACTAGCCATTAAAAAATACCTTCTTTCAACTTGAAGGTGGTCTTCCATACATGTGTCTTCTCTATTGGGACTTGGTGGTAGCCAGAATTCAGATCAATCTTATTGAAGTATTTCCCCCCCTTGAGATGATCAAGGAGATTGTTGATTGGGGGAAATAGGTACCAGTTCCTGACTGTGATTTTATTTAGGGCCCAGTAATCAATGTAGAGTCTCCAAGCCCATCTTTCTTCTGCACCATCATGATTGGGCTCCCACAAGGTGATGAGATGGGACAAATGTTCCCCTTGTGGAGCAGTTCTTGAATTTGTCACTTGATATCCTAATTCTCTAACAGAGAGCGATGATAGATTGGCCCATTGGGTATCGATGCATTGGGGGTTAGATCAATGGGATTATTGACCTGACAGTGCATAGGTACCCTAGTAAGTGAGGAGAAGATATCTTGGTATTATTTCATGACCTTATCCACTTTCTTCTGATGTGTGGAGAGGTTGGCCACGAAGACCCTCGATGTGGCTACAATATTTCGCTTGCTCTGAGAGCGAATCACAAAGAAGACAAACTTCTTGGTTTGAGAGATGACCTTCATGCATTTCTTGGTAGAGATCAAGGAAATAGCACTAGTTGGGATTGCCTCGAGTATCCAGTACAATTTCCTGTTCAAGGTAATAATAACATTGTGAGGATTAGACTCATATACAACATGATGTTTCCATAAATAAGGTTGTCCCAAAAGAACATCAAAAAATTCAAGAGGAGCAATGTCACACACTACCTCATATTTGAAGGGCTTGATTTCATACGACAAGCGACATTATTGGCTAACACGGAGATCACTTCCTTCGTAGAGCCATCGAATGGTGTAGGGTTGTGGGTGTGGTGTTGTCGGCAGGGCTAGTTGCTTGACGACCTCTACTGAGATGAGGTTATTTTGACTATCACTATCAACGATGAAGTGCAGCAGGGTGCCTTTCACCCACATCTGTGAATGAAAGAGATGCTCACCTTCCTCTAGCTCATCTATTTCACTAGGATGGATCTTGGTGGTGGAAAAAGTGGTGTTAGGTTCCATGTCAGACCTTGCATCTAATTCATAAGATTTCACCTCAGCCACGAGTGATTTATATGAGTGTAATAAACAATTTTTTGCCAGGGGCTCTTATGAAAGTCACACCACTTCCCAATATCTTTCTTCGTCTTTCTAGTGTCCCTCCTTGCTTGCATCTTAGAATGGTTTTCCTGAGGCTATCCATATTTTCTTTGTCCTTTGTTTTTCAGGTTGGGGCTGCCCTTTCCCTACTTTTTCTTGGAGGGGTTCCCAGGCCCAAATTTATGCGTCTTTTGTTTAAGATTCTACTCGATTTTGAAGACATATCGATAGGCCACAGCCAAGGACGAGATGTGTAGAAACTCCATTTTGTCCTGGATGTATCTATGCATACCATTTTAACACTTGAGCACCATATTTCGCTTAGAGTATTTGATACCCAACTTGGTACGCAAGGTATGGAAGATATTTGTGAACTCTAACACAACTTGGTCTCTTTCATGCTGCAGTGTGGTACATTTTGTATACAGTCCATCATAACTTCTGACATGGTAGAATTGTTCCTTAATAGCATCCTTGAAGGAATCCTATGTGACTGCGACTGTGAATAATGTGGGTTCATCAGTTTCCATTTCTCACAGAAAGTCTCCCACCAATCATTGACACGGGGAACAACTTTGAGGAGAGAAAAAGTAATCTTTCTCTATTCGAAAAGTTATGGATAGAAAAATACCCTTCTAGCAGATTCAACCATTTGTCTACAACGTCTATGTCTATCTGACCTTCAAATATAGGAATATTAAAGTTAATTTGTACCTTATAGGGGGCGGTTCCTTTGCTTGAGGAAGATGCGTCGCCTGTTGGTAGCCGCCGAAGGATTTGCACAAAACTATCCATCATCTCGTTCCTATGTTGCATGAGGGATTCCTCGAGCAACATTTTGAAAGGATATATTGTCCCATCTTATTTATTTCCCCCTGCCATGAGAGGTTTCTTGGGCGTGCGAGATATTTTTTCCTCAAGAGAAACAAGCTCAAGACCCAATTCTTTGTACCCTGACCTTGTCAGGGGCATGCATTAAGAACGACAAGGAGCAGAACATTATGATACCATTGATCCAGATTTTATAATTAGAAGGAAATTAATATAGATTATTATTATTCTTAACATAGAGACACAAAGAACAATAATAGATATACAGTAAAACTAGCTTCTATTCAATAAGGAAATATGTTGAACTGTAAAATGCAGATTGAAACAAGCTTGCTAGAATGGTGGCGGTTTATCTCTGAGAAGAGATGTGATGGTCACACTCATTCATAAGAATATGGTTTAAATGAGGCTATCCAAGCCTTTTTACAATAAACGGGAATGTCAAAACCCTATACATCCAAAAATCTAATGGGCCCCGTTGGGGTAAGTTAGTACATCAACTTCTCAGGGTCGTAACTTTTGCATACGATGTTTGTTTTAGGCGCACAATAGCCCGTTGGAAAGTTATATCCGAGAGATACACATGTTGTCATCATAATCTAGATTTGTATGCAATATAACTGTGGTGAGCCCTAAAAACATTGTTTAGGGCCTCAAAGTGGCCTTAGAAGTTTGGGACCCGAAAACTAGAAAAAAAATGCCAAACTAGAAAACTACCAAAATGAGCCAGATGGAATAGGTGGGAGGCCACCAACATGCATATGGATCAATAAATTCATAAAATACATACTTTCAGAGATTCCATTAAATAAATTTGATGTATCATTGTACATGATTGGTTCTGTCTTGAGTACCTTTCCAACCCAATCACTTTTGGCTACTTTTGTATTTCCATCCAAATACTATATTGATATTAAATGTTAGCATTCCTCAATTTCTAGATCCCTCTGATCCAACACCCACATGATCAAATTACATAACCACTCATGCTCTCTTATTGACCTTGTATCTTCAACATTCATTTACTTGCTGGACCAAATTGATTTTTAGCTTGCCCTCCCTGAACACTTCAACACTTACAGTTGTTCAACCATTATTTTCTTCATTCATGGCCCATCTAGTTTCAACTTGACTTGCATAGTTAATTTCCAACATGCCATAATCATGCACATATTTCTTCTTCTCCAATTGCCTAGAATTAACTAGAGGTAATTATCACTACTTTTAATTGTCATTGTACTTTTTAGTGATACTTCCAACCCCTGGAATGTCACCCATGGATCTTTTCCTCTTGAGATAGATTCTTTTTAGGTACCATCTCTTTTGCATTATATACCAAGCATAGAATTATTTTCTTCTTCATGGTTTCTCATTAATATCCTTTTAGGAAATCGGCTCCATGTCTGAGTCCCTTTGACTTTTCTTCCCATTGTACCTTGGCAATGCACTCAACACCTTTGGAATGTACTCAACATTCCTCTTCATTTTTTTTTATAGTTCTTGAGTGCTACAATAGACTCAACTAACTTGGAATCCACCTAGTGGTATCCTTTTCCACTATCTTTGAGTTACTCGTGAACTTTTTCAAATTTTGGAATGATATGATATTTATGTAATGCCTTCCCCATAAGTATGGCTATATACCTCCAGAACCAATATGTAGATGATGCATTTATTATGCATCTATTGGCACTTATTTATACATATTCTATATACAAGCATGCTTCCACTACACTACTTTGAAAACAATCATGAAGGTGATATCTCCAAAACTGTAGGTCTGATCCTTGAAAATCTTACATCTTATTTCCATGTATACATTATGTCTTCCTTTATCAGAATACTAGCTTACTGGTATATCAATATACATAGAAAGATCTTCCCACAATGTACCTTTTTACCTTAACATTGGCTTGTGTTAGAGTGGATAAAATTTCAATACTTTCTCCACTTAAATAATATTCTTTTCACCTTGATTCCATTGAGCACCTTGATTTGTATGAGTGGATTTCTTGTAGTGGATTCCCAAGCCTTCATGGCTTCACCTAGACTCATACCTTAACATTCTTTAGTATTGACCTTTGATCATATTGTGAGAGATCCTTGTGATAGAACCCTTTCCTTGAGTACCTATGCTTATATTTAACCAAATTTCAACCTTCTCACCTATTATGAAAAGCCATCTCTCTACAATTCCATGGTCTCAGCTTCATGCATACCCATTTCTCATGAAACATAGATGATCTCTCTCTTACTCAAAATCCCCAATTGGTATGCATATTTGTCATCTTGAAGTCTTTTCCAAATTATAGTTCCATATAAAGTCTTCTATCTTACTCATTGAGTATAGACATCTTCAGCCGATAACTTCCTTAAGAAATCATTCCACATTTTGAAGAACTGACCCTGGACTACTCCTCATACCTGAAGATACCACTTTTCTAAGACAATTTTATTTGTTTTATCATCAAACTTAACCTCTTCTTGAAACACATTTATTATATAAGATAACAATTCTATTTTTTTTGTTAAAGCAAGCATACAACCACAATACACCATTCTGGTAACATAGGTACAATTTTTCCCCTTCATGGTTACTAGAATTATTATTTTTGAATTTCTTTGAATTATCTTTCTCATCTCACAATTTTTAGTGATTATATGGATTCCTTATTCCAATACCTTTCCAATGACTTCTTTCTTGCTCAATTCCAAGTTTTGAGCATAAAGTTATAGTCATTTGATTATTACCCATTAATTCATTTTGTTCACACATCAACCAAGTGAAAATATGAATTGTATTATGCATATTTGCACCTCCTCCTTTGTAGTTTCGGTAGGATCCTAATTGGGTACCTTCATAAACATATTCAGGTCACTCTGGCCAATTTTCACCTTCATATGAGCTCCATGATGCTAAATACATTCTACAGACATTTCGGGCCAATTTGTACTTTTGGCCCTGAATGCTATAGGTACCTTCTACCCACTCCTATGTATTTTATGTGCCCATATTTATAATTTTCTCCATGATTGTGTTCTATGGCTCAATATATTTCCATATACGACTCCTGTTCCTCAATCTAATTCCTGAGCAGGAAGTTATGGCCTTTGGAAGTTAACTGGGTCTTAAAATTTACCCTCTGTTGTTTGACATGTAACTCCCCCATACTAAATTTGTTTGATGATTGGTATACATCGTTAGAAATATATTTTTGAGCTCTTTAATTTGAGCTACAAATTTTTACCTTGGTTGATTTGTTTTTGAGTAGCTAAAAACACTGTTTATGGCCTTAAAAATGCCCTGCAAATTCAACAACTGGAAAATACCAAATTTTTCTAGTAATTTTCATTAATATTTTTAAAATATGCTTAACTTAAGTTGAATGGGATGCTAACGTGGCACCCAAGTCCACCTGGCACCTCTAGAAGGATGTCATGTCATCTCCTGGCCACTATGGCCCTGCCTTGTTGGCCCCCACCTTCTTTTATCTGTTACTCCTTTATTACCCGGAGCATTCACCTTACCTTTCAAGTCCCACAACTTCGCTTCCATGTGGCCATATTTTATTGGGTAGCAGGGATGGGAAGGTCCCATCCCATACCCATTTACCATGCATGGATGAAGTTACACATTAATATAATCTAACGACTGTCATTTGATGGGCATCGACGGGGATTGACGATCCACATCGCATTTTATCTCGCTCTGCCCCACCAAAATTTAACATGGTGGGGAGGGGATGAAAAACATAACCAAGTTTAGGGTTGGGGAATGTTTTTCACATCCATGCATTTTTTCCCCTCTGCGTTGGTTTAGTCTAACTCATTCGATCCCCCTAAAATCCATGCAGGGTTGACACATGTCCTGCGCTCGAGGTTCCGTCGGGTAGGATAACACTGTGCCCATGGTGTCAGTTCTCATACAACCTCACACTTTCCATTGCCACCATGGAATTATACATCACCCACCTGCCACATCAGTTGAAACGTGGCCCCCATGTCACGCTAACGTCAGTGTATGGAAAAATACCCAAAATTTTCGAATTTTTCAAAATTTCCTATTTTTTTGAAATTCCCAAAATTGCTCAATTTTGAAATAATTTTGGGGGCCGCCATAGAAACTATGTAATAAATATTAATACGAACTATTCAATACCTATACATATAAATTGGTCCATTGTTTTTCAAATTCAACTCTTTCGCTTTGAATCTACCATTATTTAGCTGCAGGAAATTGGGACTTTTGCCTAATTTCATCCAATTTCACCATGGTCACTCTGCAAATGTATAATTTCAACCAATATCATCCAAATAAATGTCAATTCAACTTTTGCAACAACAAATTTATTGTGTGCACCTCTGGTTGAAATTCCTGGGTATGAATCTCACTCCAATTTATTCATGAATTGGGAAATTTTTACAGTTTCCGCCATTGTTGCACTGTAAATTCGAAACTCGGCCAATTACAGGCCCAAATTTTCCCAATACGATATTTAAAATAGGGATTTTATTTCCTGGGCTCAATTATGCCAAAACCAATGAAATAACCTCCAATTTTACTACAATAATTTTGTCGAACATTTTGCAGACGCACTCTTCCTAACATTGTGTCAAACAGTTTTCTTGCAAAATCTATAATTTCACTTATGAGCTCTACTAAATGGCCCATGCAGGCTCAGTGTTGAAAAATGGTCTTTGATACCACATTGTAACATCCCTAGCTCCCTGTTGGGAAATGCCACATCAAAATTATGAACTCTGATACTAATTTAATTCATAAAAATACTCTGCAAATGCACAGATTCATACAAAATAATATCAGAAATATACATGTAGCTTACACAGGAAAAAAACCATGAAAATAAATGCATAAATATTAACAAAACACATAAATTAACACACAATTGACACTTATCTTTGATAAAAAGAACACCAACTGTGTGCAGACTTTCCATGTTCATCCCAGCCTTAGACCACACTGCTCATAACTCTCAGTAGTGGGTCACCCGCGAGCCGGGGCTTTAAGTCCACCTAGGAAAGGGAATCCTAACCTAGGCTAAGGTCTCCCACACATCATAAAGCTCATAATCAGGTGCCAAATCAAGCTAACATCCTACATTCCCTCATTCCTCTCTTGTTTGTCCCACCCTAGGAAGTCTTCCCCTTCTCTTCTCAATAGTCCTTCGATTGTCCCACTTCCCGTCTGGGGCTTCAACAACATGTCATACATGAATTCTTAGAGCCTTGTAGCTGCATCTTGGCACCTTGGGAATTAATTTCCAAAAATTATCTCACTTGGATAGAATGTTCACGGTCTTGAAAACTCACTTCTTCAATACTCCACGAGCCTGACAACCCACCTCTTCTGCTCCAAATATTCCCAGGTACAGTTGATAGTAACAACTGGGTACAAATGATAGCTGATTTAGTGAAGGAATGATGATAAAATGATAGGAAAATGAACTAAGTCCAAATTATATCTATGTGTGTTCCCAACTTGACACTTGTCATGTTGGGAACTACCTTTGGGCCACTTGACCGACCCCCACTTGTCCCCATCCTTAGAATTTAGGATAAAATAAATATCCATACTTTATACTTTAAGGAATATTAATATGATATTCCTTTGGGCTTAAGCTCCCCTAGATTAACCCCTTTTCCTAAATGTTTATCCCCCTTTCCCTATCTAGTGGAGTTTATCCCCCCCATACTCTTCTACATGGTTGGTCTATAGCAGTGATGCATTTTCATTAATATTTATGTGTGATTACATATTACAATGATGGTTCACTAGGCATTTTAGCATCTAGCTCTCCAACCTAATAACCACACAAGCACTTTGGCCTCAAAATACATATACACAAAGGCACTATGGTCCAAAATGTCCTAGATCACCATCTTATGTGTTCGTTTACATTTATATGTACAATTGGGGTTCAACCTAGGGGTATTACACAAGACACCTTAAATGTACATTCCAATGATGCCCAATTTGTGTTTAAATACAAATATAATTCTCTTATTGGTAGAATAATATGTTGATCTTGACCATTGAAAAATCACTACAAATGGTTGTTTATAAATCTTCTCTAAATATAGGAAATCTATTATCAATCAATTCTATAAGAGAAAGATTTAGTTTTGCATGGACTAAAAATTCAGCAGAGAATTCAAAGCAATTGTTTTTTATTTATTAGAAATTAACTAGATGTGGAAGAATTTTTCCTTAATGTACCATCAAGGAAATTCATGATCAACCAAACTTATTGAAGTTGGTATTAAATTTTTTATCGTAAGGATCCAAATCCATATCCAGAAAAATTGGAGTACCATCCAGCCCATGGGCCTCTAATTCTCATGGAACATGGGAAATTTTCGTCTAGATTTACATAGTGCCCACACTCTTTTCGAGTGTTCAAACTCCTTCATATTTTGAATCTGATTGTACATTTCATCATTTGAAGGGTAGCCACTTGCATCATTACTACTTATGTAGGTGCAAATCTTATATGACATTGTCTTGTATTATTTGTTTGCTATTTACTTTGTCAATTGGACACATTGAATGAGGTTATATTTTGAGTTATAGGGTGAGGTGATCACACTGTGAATATTTTTTGGCACAAGAGAATTTTTGGCATTTGAAAATAGAAATGGGGGTACTTTGTTTTCATTTATTTGATATGCAATATTTATAATTTGCTTTTATAAGGAAATTTGGGATTATATTGGTGTCCATAGATGACCAGAAAAGATTCATTTGGAATATTGTTTTAAACATTCTATGTGTGACGAAGGGAGTGCATTTGGAAACTCATACAAAATGGAGGAAGAATGCATACACAATTTTCTAGAGGATTGAAAAATGGTTGTTTATTATAGACAATCTTTGTGATAGGGAGAATTCCCTAGGTCATTGCAATTATTGGGGATGATATGCATCATTAAACCCATTCTAGAACATGGACACATAATAAATGCAACATGTACATCTTAAAAGTTTATCCAGAATCTGAACAATTGAAAATCATTTATCCTCATAATCTTGTTTTGGGTTAAGATTATTGATTACTATAATCTATGTCATTGTATTTTTATTTATATTACATAAGTGGGTATCTTACGTATGGGGGGGAGAAAATGATATGAGGTGAGAGAGAATGGAAACAGGAGAGTAGAGGAGAAAAAGAGTTAAGAGATACATAAGAATAGTCGAGCTAAGGAGGTGAGTCAAGTAGAAAAGCAGAGAAAAGAAATAAAGGGGTGACGAATGAGTAGTAAGATCCAATATGAAGAGAAGAGAAACTGCACCAGAACGGTGTACGAGAGAAAGATTTGTTCCAGAGAGAAGCACATAATAAGAGAGGTAGTCAAAGAGACGTGACATTAGGAGTGAGGTATCAAGAGAAGATACCAAAAGTAGTGGGAGTAGGATTGAATAAAATGAGATCAGATCCCCTTAGCTAGTAAGAGATGCAATCACATCAGAGGAAGATGGGGCATAAAGCAATAGTGCCAAAATAGCAGAAGATAGTGATGGATCCCTCCAAGGAGAAGATACCTTGGCGGTTATGAGGAATCTTACTTAGATAGAGATAGGGAGCTATTTTGGATCCATCACCAAAGAATATGAAAGAGTATGGAGGAACCTCCTCTTTGAACTACCCCCCTTGTGCATTTCTCATCAAGAAGAAAGAACTAAAGAAAGTGCATAGGTGAGAGAAGTAGAAGAAAAAATCATAGACGAAAGGGAAGGATAATATATGAGTGAATTAGAAGCCAATGTCAATGACACTTCACAAGAAAGATCTTTAGTATCAGTGGCATCAAGTAGTAGTCGTTTTGGAAGACAAAATTCTAGATCAAGTGTGGTGAACCATGATTCAACCCTTAGGATTCTTGCATTTCATGGGAATAACAGAGACGATGCAGAAAAAAATTGGTTCATGTGTGAAGATATATGGTCTATGAAAAGAGTCATAGACAAGGCATCTGAGATCGCGCAGCTAGAAACCACATTCATAGATAGAGCTCTAGCATGGTACATGAAGTACAAGGCTACTGTGTCGGCGAGAAAAGAAAGGTTCCTTACAGAAATAAAGAGAGACCTCCTTAGAGAATTCCAGAAAACAAAGTTGGAATCACAATGTATAACCGAGATCAAAGAGGTCAAGAAACAAGTTGAAGAAAGCATGTGGGATTATGACTAACATTTCAATATTTTGTTGGAGTATAGACTAACATTTTAGATATGATATTTCCAACATAGATAATGTTTTATTGTCAGACTCCTACCACATATTTGAGTGTCGCTCACCTAACAGAAGGTAATGACCCATGCAAAGGTCGTATGAATTGCAATGCGCTTAGAGTCTACACTAGAAGGTGGCGAGACGTCGACAAGGCTAGCACAGGTATAATTTCAGCTCGTGAACCTCACTATGCAACGACAAGATATGGTGAAGGCTAAGGTGGTGCATGAGAATGTATGGTGTACCATCTATTGCATAAAATATCACCATAGAAATGAGTGTCCTGCGTTAGGAAGTTACATGGTGATGGGCACGTTGAATCCGTTTCTGATAGGACCATAGACCAAGTGATGTAAAATTTGTAGACAATGGGGTCATATACCTCCCCATTATCCAACACTGCAAAATTATCAAAAGACCACGAACATTCCATTTTGCAAGTTTTTCAAGTCCATGGGCCAGGATGTGAACAATTGTAGGTCATTGCAGATAATGAAGTAGCACATTGTATATGCTTACTGGGTCCAGGAAGACAATAAGGGTGGAGACCATGAAGGTGTTGATTAGGGAGGCTACCAAGGAGGCTAGAGAGGAGGATATGGAGGAGGATACAGTGGAGAAGGAAGACCACCTACCTATTTTAATTGTGGCAAGACAAGTCACTTATCGCAATTATGTACCAAGCCATGCACATTATGTGGATATTGCCACAATGAAAACCATGTCGCGAAAGATTTCCTAGAGTTGTTGTCCAAATGGGAAGAAAAGAAGGGCCATTGAAACATGGTGATTGTTGAGACGCATGAAGATAAGAAGATCAAAGAAGAAGAATATGTATGGGTGGTAACCCGAGGAAGCATCCATAGGGGAGCCGACTTGGAACAAGGATAAAGTTCAGAGTAGAATATGGAAGGAAAGATCAGAAAATCATCACAGGAATATCCCAATTTTGACGTCATGCAACGAAAGAAGTTCATTTGTGATGAGAAAAGGGCACTAGAAGAAGACAATGCACACAAATAATTGCAACATACAACACATAGGGTGTTAGAAGATACCCACATGTGTGAAAAATTGCAACATACAATGTAGAGGGCACTGGAAGAGGTCCACCTATGTGAAGAAGTGAAATGTACAACACAAAGGGAACTAGAACATGAACACATGTGCAAATAGTCACAATGCACGATGCAAGAGAAAACACAACACAACACTTACCCCAAGGATAAATTAGAAAAATAGGTAAATGACTTATTGTGTTGTTGTCTTAAGGTGTTGGGTGATCCTATAGTTGCAAAGAAATTAACCCACATGTTGACGAGATGTGTGGAGGAAGGGGAGACCGAAACTGTTGTTTATGCCCCGTTACTAGAATGAGATGTGTGCCATGTAAGCAAGAGGAAGTGCATGAGGAGAAAATTTAAAATGATAGTTGAGCTAGGGAGTTGCGACATGGATGGTGTCATGTTGTACCTGGGATCGAAGTGAACATCTTGCCAACAAAATCATGGGAGTTTATGGATAAACCAAATTTGGTGTTGTCCCACATTCAACCTAGCCTTTCTAACCAATACAAAATTTATCGAATGGTGGGTTGGAACAAGTGGAAGTGAACATTGATAAGGTAAAAACTAAAGCATAGTTTGAAGTGATTGAAATTATGGATTGCTTAGATCCTTATCTAGATCTACTAATTCTGAAGCAATGACATATGTCCTTTGATATAGACACCTTGCATGTTATTGTGCCACTAGATCCAAATGATGGTGACAAATATAATGATCCCATAAATGAATATTCACAAAGATCGATCATCAAAAACATATACAACATCACTGGATGCAAGGATAACAATGTGAATCCAATAGCTGATGGAAAACTGAGTTGGAGAAGTGTCCATTCCTATGACATGGATTATTAGGATGTAATGGATAGATGGTAGAATAATCTATATGAGGTATCAACCAAGATATGCACAAAAATAACCAAATCAGTGCGTTGGATAGAATCATAATTTTTCAACCTACCAATGTTTGAGAGGACAGGACAAGCTCCATAGGAACATTTATAGCAGAGATGGAGGAGAGTGTGCCTGAGACCCAAAGGATTATGGCTATGGACGTAGTAGTCAAGGGAACTCCCATGCACCAGTGGGTGATGCACCACGTAGATATACAGGAATGGGCGTAGGTAGTGGTATGTATCAAAGTACAGTTCCAGCCCATGATCGAGTTTGAATTAATGATTCGATTCAAGGGTACCGAAGATCCTCAGGAACATATTTGTTTCTTTGAGAGGCACTAGACAACCAAGAAAATTCTTAGCACAAAATGGGTTCATAGGTTATTCCATACCATGGATATGGTACCGAGAAGCTGGTATATCTAGTGTAAGTTTTAAACCCGCAAAGTAAAGCAATGCATATAGATTCTTAAGAAATACAGAAATTAATCAATGGCTCATACACAGAGTACACAAAGATTTTATACCGAAAACCCTCAACTGGGAAAACCTTTCTTATTTTCATTATTTCGAATTTCACCATTTGCCATACAATATATACAATGTCTTTAGGTATTCCGTAGATACCAAAACCCTAATCCATTAATCCGGGATTAATTTACAAATCCGCTAAAAATAGCAAAAACCGCCAAATGCAGTTGTCGTATCTGACGAACCCACACACACACACACATGCAAAGAATATAACACATACCCAACATTCTCCCACTTGTTGTTTTCTTTGCATCCAAGGGTCCAGGGGATTACATAGTCAACAATCTAGGGCAACAATGCCCATTGTTACTCTACACCAAGAGAACTTTTATGTGCTCACAGACTTTGTCAATGAATCTGCATCATTCTTCAAAGTGTCAACCTTTTCCAGCAACACCTTCTTTTCCTCAACCATGTCTCTCACAAAGTGATATTGAACATCAATATGATTTGTCTTCGAATGATAAGCTGGGTTATTTGCCAGGAATATTGCACTTTGACTGTCACAATCTAATCTCACTGCTTGTTGTACCAACCCAATACCTAAACACAATATTTGTAATCATACTGCTTCCTTGCTTGCATGAGTGGCTGCCATGTATTCGGCTTCTGTAGTTGAAAGTGCCACTACAGATTGTCTTTTTCTCATCCAACTGATTACTCCTCCAAATAGGTTAAACACATACCCAGTTGTAGATCTTCTGCGATCCAAATCTCCATCCCAGTCTGCATCAAGAAAGACATGTATTTCCACCACTCTGTCCAATCCCGGTCTTCCTTAGTAGCACAATCCATAACTGGTGGTGCCACGAAGATACCTGAAGACCCTCTTTACTGTTGTCCAATGCTCCTTCCCTGGTTCTAACATATACCTTCTCAAAACTCCCACTGCATGTGAAATGTCCGGTCTAGTACAAACCATTGCATACATCAAACTTCCAACTGCACTGGCATATGGAACATGGGACATGTCCTCTTCTTCTTCCTGTGTCTTGGGACACTGATCTACAGATAACTTTACACCTATAGAAATAGGAACCTTGATCGGTTTACTTCCATGCATATTAAACCTCTGCAATATTGTTTCAACATATTTTCTTTGATTCAACCAGAGTTTCCTGTTTGCACGATGTCTTTTAATCTCCATTCCCAGAATGAAGTTAGCAGCACTGAGATCCTTCATGTCAAATTTGGAGGATAGTTGCGATTTCACCTCCTTGATAACATCCATGTTATTTCCTACCAACAACATGTCATCAACATACAAAACTACATAAATGAAGTGATTACCAACCTGCTTAGAATATACACAGTGATCAGCCCTACTTCTTACAAATCCCAATCCAAGGATGTATGTTTCAAACTTTTGGTACCACATCCTAGGTGATTGCTTCAGAGCGTATAGTGACTTCTTTAGCTTACAGACTAGCTCTTTCTTTCCCTTCACTACAAAGCCTTCTGGCTGCTTCATGTAGATTTCTTCTTACAGATCCCCATGTATGAATGTTGTCTTCACATCCATTTGTTCCACTTCAAGATCAAAAGCAGCAGCAATAGATAAAAGAAATCTAATAGAAGTTAACTTAGCAACAGGAGAAAAAATCTCACCAAAGTCAATTCCCTCTACCTCAGAATAACCTTTTTCTACTAACCGAGCTTTGTATTTCTCCACTTTACCTTGTGCATTAAACTTCTTCTTGAACAACCATTTGCTACCAATCAATTTTCTTCCAGCTGGAAGCTCAACTATATCCCATGCCTCATTCTTACCCAAGGCATCCATTTCTTCAACCATGGCCTTCTTCCAGAGTTTACTCTCCTCTCAATTCACTGCTTCCTTGACAGTTCTGGGATCATCATCACTAATAGATAAAGCAAAATTGGAACAAAAATCAGGTGGACTATACCTTTCTAGTTGCCTTCTATCTCTCACTGATCTCCTCAATACTAGGGTATGAGGTTCTTCTTCTTCTGCTTCTGCTTCCTTTGCTTCCTCTTCTTCAGATGATTCAAATTTTGCATCATCCAACTCAAGCTCTATTTTCTCAGGTTCGTCTTGCGTTGGTGGGAATTCCTATTTGGACACATCTTTTACCTCTCTGAAAACAACATCTGGACTGTAAACAATTTTCTTGGTTTCTGGGTTCCAAAGCTTATAACCTTTCACACCATATTTATAACCAATAAAGATACACTTTTCATCTTTATTATCCAGCTTACTCCTATTTTCCTTTGGAACATGTACATAAGCATCACAACCAAACACTCTAGGATGTTGAAAAGAGGTTTTCTTTCCAGAGCATACCTCTTGTGGAGTTGTATCATCCAACGCTGATGAAGGTGATCGATTGACTAGGTAACATGCTGTACTCACTGCCTATGCCCAGAATTCTTGTCCTAACCCAACACCGCTGAGCTTGCTCCTTGCCTTTTCCATCAGTGTCTTGTTCATCCTTTCTGCAACTCCATTCTGCTGAGGAGTGTATGGAGTAGTCTTTTTCCTTGCTATACCACACTTCTTACAAAATTCTTTTAATTCATTTCCGCAGAATTCTCCACCATTATCTGTTCTCAATACCTTTATTTTCTTCTCTGTCTGATTTTCTACCAGAGCCTTAAACTCTTTAAATTTATCAAATACCTCAGATTTCTTTCTAAGAAAATAAATCCATGTGTT
>ML776724.1:259184-270087 GCA_009831015.1 Picea engelmannii
GAAAATAAATCCATGTGTTCCTTGAGAAATCATCTATGAATGAAACATAATACACAGATTTACCTAGGGATGGAACAGGAACAGGTCCAAACACATCACTGTGTATCAACTCTAAGATCCCCTTTGCTCTTGTAGCACCAGATAGGAATCTTACTCGATTATGTTTACCATATATGCAATTTTTATAGAAATCAAAATCCAGAGTGAAATTATACATACCTTCAATCATACCTTTACCATGTAGTGTTTGAAGGCCCTTTTCTCCAATATGCCCCAGTCTTTGATGCCACAGCATGGTCTTCTTTTCTGGGACAGTATTGGTCTTGTCTCCTTCATTTTTCTGCTCAAGGACAATAGAAATGTTACGCCCATTAGTATAAGTTCTTCCCAACAACTTGTATAGAGTTCCACAATAAACTCCCCTCATCAACACCATTGCTCCTTGTACCATCTTGCAAGTGTCCTTTTCAAATACAGTTTTCACTTCTGCATCACTCAACTTGCTTACCGATATTAGGCTCCTGGATAGTTTTGGAATGTGTAGAACCCCAGGAAGAGTTCTAATCCTTCCATCATTTAGAAGTAACTTAACCCTTCCACGTCCCAAGATTTTTGTTGTCGAGTCATCTCCTAGGAATACATCACCACCATCATATTTTTCATATTCAGAGAACCACTCCCTGTGAGGAGTCATATGGTATGATGCACCTGAGTCGATCAATCATACACCATGGTCTGCATGTGTACTTGTAGATGGTAGGTAAGCATCACCTCCTTCTTCAGTGGAGGTTTTCACCTCCGTGGAAGAGGTACTATCAGATCCCTTTGGTTTTTCAACCTTCTTAGACTTGCAATCTTTCTTATAATGCCCTGTTTTACCACACTTCCAACATTTCCTCAAAGATTTTCCTGGAGACTTAGATCTACCCGTAGATTTAGATCTCCATCCCAAAGGCTTACCAGGGTTCCTGTCTTGGGTACGCCCTCTTACAAATAAAGCATCTGTGTTGTGACCATCCATGCTTTTTTGCCTCATCTCTTCAGATAACAAGGATGCAACTACATCCTCATACTTCAATGTAGATTGAGTGGTACTACCTATTGCTACAACTAGATTATCCCAAGAGTCTGGAAAAGAACATAACAAAGTAATACACTTATCTTCTTCTGCAATTGTAATATTAATAGATCCAAGTTGACTTACCAAAGTATTAAAGGCATTTAGATGTTTTGTCACAGAATATCCATCTTCCATCCTAAGATGATACAGCTTCTTTTGAAGAAACAACTTGTTTACCAGGGACTTTGATTGATACAAATTCCCTAACTTATCCCATAGTTCCTTGGCTGTAGATTCTCCCAAGACATTCAACAACACCGAATCTGCCAGGCAGAGTCGAATAGTACTCCTTTCTCTTCTATCCAATTTGTCCCAATCTTCCTTCGACATACCAGTAACTGGTGTACTAGTAGTTTGTGTATTGGTAGGTTGTGTACCGGTAGCTTGTGTGCTTGCAGATGGTGTACCAATAGGCTGTGTACCATGATCCACAACGATCCATTGTTCTTTGTCTACAAGAAGGTCCTCCATTTTGAGCTTCCATAGCTCAAAGTTTTTACCATTGAACTTCTCTATCTCGATTCTAGATGAGCTCACCATTCCTCTTTCTTTACTTGAATCTCCACTAAAAAAGCTCCCACTAAACCTAGGTTTATCACAGACCCAAGATAAACTTGATCTATCAAGACCGAGCCAAACCCTTAGCAATAAAGGCATCCCTCTGAAGCCAAAAACAAGCTCTGATACCACATGTAAGTTTTAAACCTGCAAAGTAAAGAAATGCATATAGATTCTTAAGCAATACATAAATTAATCAATGGCTCATACACAGAGTACACAGAGATTTTATACCTAAAACCCTCAACCGGGAAAACCTTTCTTATTTTCATTATGTCGAATTTCACCATTCACCATACAATATATACAATGTTTTTAGGTATTCCATAGATACCAAAACCCTAATCCCTTAATCCAGGATTAATCTGCAAATCCGCTAAAAGTAGCAAAATCCGCTAAAAATAGCAAAAACCGCCCAAAAAAAAACATTAGGGGCGCTGCGTGTAACCAGGGGGGGCATACTTTCCCCCCCCTGGGACCCCCCTAGGAAAGCGCCTTCCGCACATGGCAAAGCTCTAGGTGAAGGGATCGTCAGACGTAGTTGTTGTATATGATGCACCCACACACACACACATGCAAAGAATATAACACATACCCAACATCTAGGATGAAACGTGAAGGAAAACAAGGGACTGTGAGAAAGTGAGTAATTGGTTCTTTGTAACATTCAAATTTATGTCCGAGGTCCCTGCATAGAGGGATATTTTATCAATAATCAATAATTTCAGCTTCCATCGACATCCCAAAGACATGACACAAAATGTTTTCTACGCATACCATAAGCTAATGGAAAAATTGAAACAATTGGTTTACTGTTGGAAGGTGGATAGTGATAACACACAGGAAGAGGACCCTCGAGGCTTATAGATCAATGAAGCCTAGGGCGAGTGCGTAGTTCAAGGAAAGGCCTCTAGTGGCACTATTTCAGATTATAAGTGGTCATTGAATACAAATAAACATAATATAGACACAAAAGAAGCACCTAAAATGACCATAATTGGTGATTACTAGGATCAGGAAACATTGACACAAGTGGTAGACTTGCTAAAATAATATGAAGACCTATTTCCAAGGAATTTTTTAGAGATGAAGGGGATTGAAAAATCCTTTAGAGGGATGAAGATTCAATTGAAGACAAATGCTAATCCAGTCAAGAAGAGACCATATCGAATGAACCCGAAGCACAAAGAGTTGGATTAAATGTTGGAGGCAAGGATTATTGCTTCTATGGAGGAGTTAGATTGCATTAGCCTAATGGTAATGCAACCAAATAAGACAAGAAATATAAGAAATTATGTAGATCTGTGCATCTTAATTGCAACATGCTTACACAATCCCTTTCTAACACCATTTATAGATGAGGTGTTGGAGAATATGGGTGGGCGCGGAGCTAATTAGTCATTCATAAATGAAATTTCTGGTTATCATCAAGTGTGAATCGTGGGCAAAGATAGAGCCAAGAAAAAGTTTTCAATAGAGTGGGGCTTATTTGCATACACAGTTATGCCATTTTTCTTGAATAATGACATGTGGTGTTTCCTAGAATTGTGATCGTAGCCTTTAAGGACTTCATGCACAAGTTTCTAGAGGTATACTTGGATGATTGGATGGTGTTCAACCTACTCAAGGAGCATATGCAGGTACTATGGTTGATTCTGGATAGATGTATCTAGTTGCAGATCTTGTTAAAATTGAAAAAGTGCATCTTCTATAACCCATTTGGAACACTATTTGGGCATGTTGTGTGCAAGGAAGTCTTTCTAATTGATCGGGAAAATATTGCAACAATTGTGGACATGTTGTCTCCCACCTCAGTCAAAGAGTTCTGATTGATGTTGGGCCACATGGTATATTATATATTATTCATATAGAGTTACATAAAGGTTGCTACATTGTTGGAGAAGCTATTGCGCAAAGATACCAAGTATTTATGGACCCAGGAATGCCAGGAGGTGTTGGAAACACTGAAAGAAATATCAACGACTGTGTCAATCTTAATATTTCCATATTGGACCAAGATATTTCACGTGCATGTGGATGTTTCCTCTCTTACTCTTGGCACAGTGCTTGCGCAACACAAAGAAGATAGCATTGATCATACAATCTATTTTTCTAGTAGGAAGCTATGAAATTTTGAGAAGAATTATATGACCACGGAGTGTGAAGGACTGGCAATGGTCTATGCCTAGAAGTTTTGACATTACTTACTCGACACTCTCTTCAATTTTTTTACTAACCATTTGGAACTCAATTATTTGGTCAATAAGCGAGTTTTGGAGGGGAGGATATGCCAATGGTTGTTGCTTTTCCAAGAATTTGAGTTTGAAGTAGTAGTCAAACCCAACAAGAACAATGTTCGGCATGACCATCTTATGAGGATATACTCAAGGGAATCTAGAGGCAGTTTAGATGATGAGCACCCCAACGCACATCTCTTCAAGGTTGAAGCAGTGTTGGATCAACTAGTAGAGATTGCAACATACTTAATGAAATGCCATGCACCGAAGGAATACACTCAGACACAAAGTAGAAAAATAGTGACCCAGAGCATTGATTACCAATTGATCACAGGGAACTTGTACAAGTTTGGCACTGATGGGATCTTGCGCATGTGTATTAGAACATGATCATGAAGGTATTGTGGGGGAGCACAACATGGTCCTTTATGAGGTGCATGAAGGTACTGTGGGGGGGCACAACATAGGAAAGGAAACTGCACAGAAAGTGTTGAGCGCAGGGCTATGGTGGCCATCAGTATTTAAAGAAGCTAAGGAATATTGCAAGCATTGTGATGTCTGCTAGCAGATCGAGAAACCTTTGAGAAGAGATGAACTACAGATTTTCCCAGTCACAACACTAGAGTCATTTGAAAAATGGGCAATTGATTTTGTGGGTTCGATCAATGCACCTCTGTGCAAAACCAACATGTGCTACAAATTGCCTTTTCATCATATTAAACATGAATATAATTTTAAATGCATATCATGCTTACATTCTAATTGAATTTGCCAACAATCTATTTGAATGAATATTAGTTAGAACACTCCAATTTTGCTTACAATCTACTTTAATTAATATTAGTTGGATTAAATAGGGTCAAAAATATAGAATGGCACTCCCCAATGTCCATTGTATGTGGAAAAACAATTCATAATATTTTATTATGCTTCCTATAGATGTTATCATTGAGCAAATCAAGATTGGCTTAAGCTATCTCCTTGCTTGACTTTGCTGAGTTTATCACAATTTGTCAAATACATATGGGAAAGTATCCATGTCACTAATTGATTCATTCCTAAATGAATCATTACATTAATTTTGATAACTAAATGAAAAGGGATTCCCAGAACAACAGTGTAAAAAAATACATAGTTACATTACCATTTCAACCTTTTTTTTTCAGCAGAAAAAAATTCCTCAATTATATTAAGTAATATAATATGTTCTCATAACTGGTTACATCAACTAATAAAATAGAGTTGTCCAAGTAAGTCTTTCACCAACAATTGGATAGTCCAATTCGATGGAGGAAGAGATTGTTTTACATGCAATGAAGAAAGAGAAGATACAACAGGTCATAAATGAAGAGAGAGTGTTGAGCAAAAGAGAGTGTCATAGGAGTTGTAACATGGGAAAAACAAATATGAAAGTGAAAGTTGAAGTTGCTTGCAAGCACTGATAGAAATTAGTCTTAGAAGATTTTGATCACATGTGAGGGGCCCTCATGGCCATCCAACCATAGGTTGTATGTAATATGGCCAACAATTTTTTGTAGAGATGACTTAGAGAGAAGATTTACCTCGCTATTGAATTCTCGTGAAGCATGTATAAAGATGAGTTCCTTAAAATGGTGTTGGAGAATTTTGATGCGGTCCATCCAGGCCAAGAGAGTGATCAATTGGAGCTTTCCACTGTGATTCATCCATTCTATGACAATGTTGGAATCGCCAATGAGATGAAGGTGATCAATATTTAATCTTGTGGCCAAGTGAAGGGTGGCCCAGGCACCTAGAAGTTCAACCATTGTGATTTTTCCCATGCCATAGATGAAAGTCCATCTATAGATTGTAGTTGTGTTTATTTTGATCAGAGCACCCGCTCCACTCAAAGTACCATGGCATTGGGATGCACCATCAAACCACCCCATAGGGAAATCCTCTGCTATGTGTGGCTTTTTTAAGATTTTTTTTTCCCCTTATAATGATGAATAACTCTCCACAAATGATGTAGGCCAAGTATTTTGTAAACCACCAAGTTGATCGAAGGAGAAGTGTCTTCGAAGATCTTGTTGTTCCTGGCTAGCCAGATGTACAAAATGACCAATGGAGGAAGAAATTTATGAGTGTTATCACTGGAAATCCAGTGTGTGAAGCAAGCTGATAGAGAGGTCCCATTCTAGGTAGAGGTAATATTGAGGTCGATTACAATCTTGTCCCAGACTCGTTGGGTAAAATGGCAATGAATGAAGAGGTGTTTAATAGATTCAACATCCCTGTTGCAAAGCTAACAGATGTTTCAGCCCATCCAACCCTTTCTGAGTAAGTTATCCCATGTGGGAATTTTATTTTCGTTTGCAATCCAATTGAAGAGTTTTACCTTGAGTGGGATTTTCCAGATCCATAGATTTTTGCACGAGCCAGGGATAATGTTATGAGATGATAAATTAGCAATGGTCGTGTAAATTTTTTTTACTATGGTATGGCCCGAGTTGTCGCCACCTGCCCACATCATCTAGTCCTCTTTGTTAAGGATTTGTATGCCCACATGAGTTAGTTCCAGACATAAGCAATCATGTTCTTCCTCCTGTGTTGTAGCTAATTCTAGCTTGCCACCCAATTTCCAGCCAATAAAAATATGCCTCTGTTCATGGAAGCGCACCGCTTGGTAGAGGTAATTTATATTTATATGGTTCAATTGTTTGATGAGTGGGAGAGATAGGTGTAGATCTGAACGAATACCAAGGATGTGGTCCTTACCCATATCGATGGAGTGGCCAGAGCCAGGCTTCCAGCAGATCCATTTTTTAATCCAATGTGTTGATTTTGAGAGGTTCCTCCATGTCTGTGAGGCAGTCTTGTAATGGATGTGGGACGAGCGGAGCCATGTGGCCACTGAGGTGTATTGTATATACTTATCTTTAATTACCATGCTCCATATGCCTTTTTTGGTGAGGTAACACTAAAGAGAGTTGGCGGCCAGAGCAGTATTGAAAGTGAAAATAGTCCTAATCCCCCATCTGTCATGTAGCTTCAGTTTTTCCAGAGATTCCCAATTGAAATGGTGCATCCTAGTCCATAGGAAGTTACAAGTGAGTTTTCGGAGTTTGTCTAGGACCGGTGAGGGGATGGCTTCCAGTGCCATTAAATAGACTAGTTGTCCTTCGAGGGTGGATTTAATCAGAGTGTAGCGACCTCCAATGCAGAGCCATTTGTTACACCAATGTCCCAATTTATTCTTCACCTTGGAGACAAGACAATCCCAATTAGAATTCTTGTAATGTTCATCTCTGATAAAGTATCCCAGGTATTGGAATCCTTGTGAGAGATGGATAAATGAATGCGGGGAGATTCCCTTAAGGAGTTCCAGGTCTTGTTCCTGTAAATTGGCATGGTGAAAAGTATATTTTGACCAGTTGATTTGTAGGATGGTGGCGGAGCAGAAGATCTTCAAGAGATTATCAATTTCCTTCCATTCAATAGGACTTCCAGTTGACATAATGAGGACATCGTCAACAAATAGAAGGTGGAGGATCTTCACCAACCTCAAGACCTTGATCCCTATGATCTTGCCTTCGAACTGGTTTTTTTTAGGAGGAGGCTTAAACCTTCCATGACCAGAATGAAGAGGAGTGGTGAGAGAGGGCATCCCTACCTCAGGCCTCTGCCACTGTGGAAGAAGGGAGAAGGTTCACCATTTATCAGCACAAGGAGTGTTGCACTTTTAATGTAGCTCATGATCCAGGTGATAGTGGAGTGGCTGAAACCCATTTGGATGAGAATGAGTCTAATAAAATCCCAATATATACAGTTGAAGGCCTTTTTTAGGTCTAGATTGAGGATAAGAGCATGAGATTTTTTATGGTTTATGTTGTGCAAGCATTCTTGTGCTGTGCCAATCGCATCGAGAATTTGACAGCCCTTCAAAAACCCAAGTTGTTCACTGGATATACATCAGGAAAGGATGGGTTTGATTCTGATAGATATGATTTTAGAGATGAGCTTATAGCATAGATTTCAAAGGACAATCAGTCTGTAAACACCAAATGTTGTTGGGTTATTTTTTTTTGGAATCAGAGTCAAGAAAGTGGAATTTATGGCCCAAGAGATTTTTCCATGAAGTCTGGAATCCTCCACTAATTCTTCAAGATCAGGTCTCAAAAGGTCAAAAAAATGTAAGTAAAACTCAACGGTCCAGCCTTCTGGACCCGGGATTTTATCCTTTGAAAAGGATTTAAGTGCAGTCATAACTTCTTGTAATGTACAAGGTTTCTCTAGGAGTAATGATTCCTCCACTGTGACAGTGTGCGGGAAGAGTTGGGCCACTGAGACTTGTGTTTGAGAGTGTGCTTGAGATATGGGCTCGTAAAAAGAAGTGGATGACGTAGTCATGATATCTTGTTGTCCTATAATAAAAGTACCTGTATCATCAATAATGTCCCATATATGCTTCTTGTTTCTAGAGTCACTGGCGAAGAGATGGAAAAATTTATTATTCAGATCGCCACATTTTACCCAAGTAGCTCTGCTTCACTTCCTCCATAGGGCTTCATCAGCCAACGTAATTTTATTTCTTTCATATTCAAGTTGTTTTATGAGTTTTATATTGTTCCCTGTGTGCCCAGCTAGTGAGTTGAGATGGTGAAGATCTGAGAGTCTGCGCTCCAACTCATGCAGCGAATGTAGTGTGCGCTTTTTGTAGTGGATGGCCCATCTTTTAATAACAAATTTTAGGTGTTTCAGTTTTCTTATAAAAAGATTTTGAATACCCGAACTGAGCTGGGGATTTGGTTCAGACCAAGCAGACTTGACTACAACAGCAAATTCGTCTTCAATAAGCCAATGGGAGTTAAATTTGAATGCGTGGTTGATTCGCTCCGTTGGTGTTCCAAATTGGAAAATGACTAGAGTGTGATCTGATAGGTAGGGGGGTGTCTACACATGATCTGAATCTACCATCTATTGTGGCCATGTTCTCTGAAATGTAGAAGTGGTCTAGGTGTTTGGAAATGGAATTGATCCCAGCTCTGTCGTTGCACAAGGTTGGAGATAGGACAGCCGGAGGGAAATCAATCATGCCATAAGATTGAAAAAGTGAGATGAAATAGTCTGCCAAGGGATCTTGTAGAGATGAAGAACCCCAAATTCCATCAGAGTTGGTAGTAAAATTTAGGTCCCCTACAAGTTCTCGTTACCATTTCAACCTTTTGTTCCAGAGTCTGTACTTAAGGCTAGAAAGTATAGAGTCTAGGCATCTAGAAAAGGGTAAAAGATAAGGGAAGGAGCAAACAACTGGAAGAGAAACTATAGTTGATTTATAAGTTGTCTCTGTCTAACTTCCACCTTTTCTTGTGTGGTTATGTCTCATTCAATGGCTGCCCACGAACGTTCTAGCTCGACCCGGGTGGTTGCAGTTCTTAGGATAGTGTTAAAGAGGTTTAAGCTGATGTTGGTTTGGTCTAAGAGGCCATATTCTATGTGAGGTTGCCTTGCAATAGGGACAGTCATTTAAGGAACAAAGATTTAAGAGTTTGTTGTTTTTCTTTTTTTGATTTGTCGATTCAATTTTTTGATTTATACAAGAGAAAAAGAAATCCTGTGAGACAAATTAATGGTTTAACAAGTTGAAGGTCGTCTTCCATAACTGAGTTAAAAATTTGGAACCATGTATGAAACGAAAGAAAAACATAAAGCTGTCAAACAATGTGAGGCATCATTTCGAGAGGAATCTCATGCTGTAACAGAAAAAGAAACAGAAGAGAAACACTTTAATGAAGCGTAAAATATAGTGATCTAAGTAATCCACAGGTCTTGTACCTGCTAATAGTCAATACAGAGGAAAAGATGCAAATAATTAGATAACTAAAACATGATTTCCACAGTAGAGATTGTACCAAATTGCAGTCAAAGCATTCATCAAAGATGCATATAAAAATGTCATGAAGCATGAAATAACAAAAGAAAGCCCATAACTCAATCTTGACTGAATATGGAATCTTCAATTCGCTTTGTATTAATTCCTGGTTGTTGGGTATGTGTTATATTCTTTGCATGAGTAGTAGTGTCTGAGCGTCTGTACCGGACACGCAGGGGGGTTAGAGGGGGGGCAGAGCCCCCGAAAAAAAATTTCGCACCGGGACGACATTTTCTGGGATTACATATTACCGGGACGACATATTTCCGGGACCACATGATATTTAGGTGGTTTTTTGGCACATGGTTTTTGCCGATGGTTTTCTATTTCCGGTTAAGGAATTACGGTTTTGGACTAATCCAGGTCATTGGGTTAGGGTTTTGGATGCCACTGGCTCCTATATGTATATTGTATTGTAAACAATGTAACACAATGTATGAATATAATATATGCTGGTTTTCTCGGTTTGGGTTTCCAGGTGAAAAATCTCTGTGTAATGTTTGTATTTTCCATTGTATCTTTTCTATTCTTTTGTGAATATCAGTTTGCAGTAGACATTTTACAAGGTTAGAATTTACATTTGGTATCAGATATTTATTGGCTTCAGGGGGATGCCTTTGTCGTCAAGGGTTTGGCTCGGGACTGTGATAAGCCTTGTTAAAGTGGGAGATCTACGGTATTGTTTTTCAGGTGAAAAGAAATGGTAAAAAATTTGAAGATGGAGATCGAGAAGTTTAATGGGAAAATCTTTGAGCTATGGAAGCTCAAGATGGAAGATCTTTTGGTGGACAGAGATCAGTGGATCACAGTAGATCCAGGTACTGCACCTACAGGAACTTCTGCAGATGACTGGAAAAAGATGGATTAGAAGGAAAAGAGCACAATTCGACTATGTCTCTCCGATTTAGTATTACTGAATGTGTCAGAGGAAGCTACAGCCAAGGATTTATGGGAAAAGTTGGGGAAGTTGTATCAATCTAAGTCCCTGGTAAATAAACTATTCCTGAGAAAGAAGTTGTATAACTTGAGGATGAGAGATGGAGACTCGATGGTAGAGCATTTGAACGCCTTCAATACTGTGGTAAGTCAGTTAGT
>ML776724.1:281032-299951 GCA_009831015.1 Picea engelmannii
ATTTATTTAAGTGCTAAATGAAGCCACAAAGGGAAAATGCCGACAAGCACAAAACCAAGAAAACAAAATAAAATTCTGGCTTAAAGCGCAGATTGCAAAGAACCAGAGCAAAGACACACAATGGCAATCAAGAAGGCACCGATTCTTACGCTTGTCTAAAATCCATAAAACACAATTTTTCTTTTTTATCTTTTCTATCAACTATCAACTCAGAAAAAAAAGGCTAAGGGTAAGAAGCCCTAACCTACTGACTGTGAAACCCTAGACTCAAACCCCTGAGAGGAACACTTCTCACCACATGAAGGGATGACTACCCCACCCTGATTGAAAAGCAACCTGTCAAGCCCGCTACTGTCACTGAAACAGAACACGGGTGAACGCGTGCTGACCTACAACAGAGCACGGGTACCCACGGGCTGCACTTGCACAGGCCGCGTGTATGTATAAACTCTAAGACAAAACTAAACACAGGCAGCCCAGACCTGGAAAAGGCCTCTGGTATTGACAACCAGGGTCTCTTGAAGGCTTGGATGCTTCTTCTTTAACAGAACAAGAAAATAATTGCAAAGAATAACAAAACGCAATAAAGCAAACTGAGACAAGACTTCAAACCAGCAAGACTCAGACAAGATCTAGAAATCCCCCTGAGAATGTATAATTCTGACAGGGAAGAGGAGGACTGCCTCTCAAGCTCTCTGACTCCTACACGCTACTGAAAACTCTACAAAAATCATTCATGCGTGGGCTGTAAGAGATTAGGGCGTGGGCACACACGTGCAGGCCTTCTGCAGGCTGCGTGTACCTCTGTTTGTCTCGATAATTATCGTCAAGCAACAGTCAAGGAAAAACTGGTATAAAGAACTAGGTTCCCTACTAGCTCTGACCTAACAGAAAACAAACAAACAAAGAAACGAAAAATATAATCCTTTAAACTACCCAAGAACCTCAACTAAATCCAAAAACCCTAAAGAGTATCATCCCCAGTGGAGTTGCCAATTCTGTTGTTGGGAAATAATACCCTATGGACTAGACAACTAGGGTCTGATTTGCATGCAGATTTTGACCTTAAAGAAATGACCTTTTAACCTACCACCCAAAACTTAAACCCCTCTTTCAAGACATATGCATGGAAAGGAACTACTAACCTTTTTACTGATGTTTGTTGTAGATCCTCCGTTGCGCTTTGCCCGCTTACTTGCGCTGCTCCTTCCAAAGTTCACCTGCAATCAAGAAAAAAAACTATGCATGAATGCTATTTTTCTACTTGAGGGTTATAAATTAAGCATAAATTGAACAAATCATAAATAACTCATGCATTGGGACAGGAAAAGTACTCTTTTATTATTTTCAAAATGAATCAACTTACAATCAAAGTCGAGACCGGCCACTACTCCTTGATCCTGATCCTGGGCTCCTCCTCTTCTTTGTCCTCCAACTGCTTTGTGTTAATTCTCCTTAGGCTTGAGGAAAGGATAAAGGGTTGGGACAAATGGATTCGGCAAATGGGTAGAGTTTCTTCGCTATAATTTTCCTCCTTCAAATGGTACCCCTACCCCTTCTTTTATAGGCTAGAAGGAGCTAGGTTTTTGGACGAACTCTTGGCCATTCATGGCCAGGAGTTCCAGTTAACTGACCCATAGCTTTTTGTCCCGTCTGAAACTTTCCTGTTTTTGTGCTTTGTTAGGTAAATGTGGGCTGTAGTAGGCCTTCCAGCGTTCACCCGCATGTAGTAGTGGGTTAGGGCGCATGTACCTTTACCCAAGAGGATTTTTAAAGAGGTTTCTCATCAGATGTTTTGGCAATGAAGCAAAATGAGTTGGCCTGATGCCAGGTAAGCATGTATGGTGCAATTTAGGGTTATAACAGTTTCTTCACAAGAAGTTCTCACCTCCTTATCTCTTCCCCTGCTCTCTGATATATTTTTCTCCCAAGCCTTTAGTAAGATATTCCCTCTAGTTTGTTCTGCGATGGATAATTTGGAGCTACTAACTACCTCTACATTCGCTGTGGCTATCACAGCATCTTGGAAAGAAACCCGAGCTGCCCCAACTTCTCTTTCTCGCAAAGAGATATCTTCTATCATTTGATATATCATCTGAAAGTGATGCTTAATGGTTCCCACTTTTGCAAGAAAGTCTTGTTGAGCCACTAATACCTTCTGTCAGATTTTGGTAGCACGCCCACTTTTTGATACAATTTTTGCTTCACTATTGCCTTCCTTTTTTTATAAAATAAAAATTCATTTGGAGGTAACTCTTCCATGGAGGTAACAACTCTTCGCCAACTATGGCAACCTTTTTCCCACTTGTCGGTCTTCCGTGATGATAGACCACAATTGTAGACTTGGCTATACTAGTCATTTGTCCACTTGGACCATATCAACCTGGCTTATTTGGGATATTTTAGCTTGCTCCTTTTCTTCATTTTCCTTGATATCTACCAGGTCTTTGGTTATATTGATTTTGCCCAGCGTCCCAACACTGCCTTCCTTATCAAGGACTAGCAAAGCTTTTTTTATCAAGGTGAATGTTTCTTCACAAGAAGTTCTCACCTCCTTAGCTCTTCCCCTGCTCTCTGATATATTTTGCTCCCAAGCCTTTAGTAAGATATTCCTCCTGGTTTGTTCTGCGATGGATAATTTGGACCTACTGACCGCCTCTACATTCGCTATGGCTATCACAGCATCCTGGAAAGCAACTTGAGCCACCCCAACTTCTCTTTATCCCAAAGAGATATCTTCTATCATTTGATATATCATCTGAAAGTGATGCTTAATGGTTCCCACTTTTGCAAGAAAGTTTTGTTGAGCCACTAATACCTTCTGTCAGAGTTTTAGGTTGTTCCCTGCATGCCTAGCCAGTGAGTTGAGATGGTGAATATCTGAGATTCTGCTCTCCAACTCATGCAACGAATGTAGCGTGCGCTTTTTGTGGTGGATGGCCCATCTTTTAATAAAAAAATTCAGGTGTTTCAATTTCCTTATAAAACGATTTTGAATACCCGAATCGAGATAGGGATTTGGTTCAGACCAAGAAGACTTGACTACAATAGGAAATTCGTCTTCAATAAGCCAATGGGAGTTAAATTTGAATGTGTGGTTGATCCGCTCCGTTGGTGTTCCAAATTGCAAAATGACTAGAGTGTGATCTGATAGGTAGGGGGGTGTCTACACATGATCTGAATCTACCATCTATTGTGGTCAGGTTCTCTGAAATGTAGAAGTGGTCTAGGTGTTTGGAAATGGAATCGAGCCCATCTCTGTCGTTGCACCAGGTTGGAGATAGGATAGCCAGAGGGAAATCAATCATGCCATGAGATTGAAAAAGCGAGATGAAATAGTCTGCCAAGGGATCTTGTAGAGCTGAAGCACCCCAAATTTCATCAAAGTTGGTAGTAAAATTCCGGTCCCCTGCAAGTTCCCGTTACCATTTCAACCTATTGTTCTAGAGTCTGTACCTAAGGCTAGGAAGTATAGAGTCTAGGCATCCAGAAAAGGGTAAAAGATAAGGTAAGGAGCAAACAACTGGAAGATAAACTATAGTTGATTTATAAGTTGTCTCTGTCTAACTTCCACCTGTTCTTGTGTGGTTATGTCTCGTTCAATGGCTGCCCATGAATGTTCTAGTTTGACCTGGGTGGTTGCAGTTCTTAGGATAGTGTTAAAGAGGTTTAAGGTGATGTTGGTTTGGTCTGAGAGGCCAGATTCTATGTGAGGTTACCTTGCAATAGGGACAGTCATTTAAGGAATAGAGATTTAAGAGGCTGTTGTTTTTCTTTTTTTGATTTGTCGATTCAATTTTTTTATTTATACGAGAGAAAAAGAAATCCCGTGAGATAAATTAATAGTTTAACAAATTGAAGGTCGTCTTCCGTAACTGAGTTAAAAATTTGGAACCATGTATGAAACGAAAGAAAAACATAAATATGTCAGACAATGTGAGGCATCATTTTGAGAGGAATCTCACGCTATAACAGAAGAATAAACAGAAGAGAAACACTTTAATGAAGTGTAAAATATAGTGATCTAAGTAATCCACAAGTCTTGTACCTGCTAATAGTCAATACAGAGGAAAAGCTGCAAATAATTAGATAACTAAAATATGATTGCCATAGTAGAGATTGTACCAAATTGTAGTCAAAGAATTCATCAAAGATGCATATAAAAATGTCATGAAGCATGAAATAACAAAAGAAAGCACATAACTTAATATTGAAGGAATATGGAGTCTTCAATTCGCTTTGTATTAATTCGTGGCGATGGAAAATTTCTCTATTACAATCTACCAAAAGAAAAAAACCCTGCTTTTTCTTCGAAATGCCTATTTATACAAGCCTAAAAAACACTTCAAATTCCATTAATTCTAGAAACCATTGATTACAATTGAGGAAAGGAAGCATTTCATTTCCTCCCTCTTTGTCTTCCCCCATGCAGGTGGAACACCTTTCCTTCTTTGCTCTTCTAGCTTCAGAAATAGAACGGATTGACATATGTTGCTATTTAACACCAGAAGCCTGCCCTTTCACCTGCTCAATGCAATTGACGCACCTTTCAACCAACTGGGATATCAACCTGGAAGGCTCTGTTTGGTTGTTGGCCTCAAAGGTGTAACAACTCTTCGCCAACTATGACAACCTTTTTCCCACTTGTCGGTCTTCCATGACGATAGACTGCAATTGTAGACTTGGCTATACTAGCCATTTGTCCACTTGGACCATATCAACCTGGCTTATTTGGGATATTTTAGCTTGCTCCTTTTCTTCATTTTTCTTGATATATATCAGGTCTTTAGTTATATTGATTTTTCCCAGCATCCCAACACTGCCTTCCTTATCAAGGACTAGCAAAGATTTATTTATCAAGGTGAATGTTTCTTCACAAGAAGTTCTCACCTCCTTAGCTCTTCCCCTGCTCTCTGATATATTTTTCTCCCAATCCCTTAGTAAGATATTTCCTCTGGTTTGTTCTACAATGGATAATTTGGAGCTACTGACCACCTCTACATTCACTGTGGCTATCACAGCATCCTGGAAAGCAACCTGAGCCGCCCCATCTTCTCTTTCTCACAAAGAGATATCTTCTATCATTTGACATATCATCTGAAAGTGATGCTTAATGGTTCCCACTTTTGCAAGAAAGTCTTGTTGAGCCACTAATACCTTCTATCGGATTTTTGTAACCTGGTTTTCGGCAACATCTAATTTCAATTGTAACTGTATAATTTTCTGCTCCTGCTAGCTTACCTGCGTTTGGCTTATTTTCACCGACTGATGCACCTGCTCAAGGTCAGATCTACGTTTCTCGATATCCTACAAATTGGCTATTTGGGCTTGCTCGAGGCTTTTTCTCATCTCATCCCTACCATTTTCTTCCATCATAGCCACCTTAGCTTCCAACTTACCGATCAAGAGGTTCTTCCATTTCAACTGGGCCTTCAAAGTTCCGACTGAGTACTGATTGGTTGTAGTGTAAGCCCCCAGTTTTCCTTCTATATTGTCGGTGAATTGCTCCTCTTCTATGGCCTTTCCTTCTGTCAGTATTTTAAACCTTTTAGCCACTACACCTGCATTTTAATATAATTCTTTCTTCACTCCGACCTTCCTTTTCTTATCAAAGAAAAATTCATTTGGAGGTAACTCTTCCACATAAATGGGCATTATCTCTTCATTGAAAATCCATCCCGCATCAAGATTCACTTTTGTGAACTGTAAGGGTGTCATAACAGCAATTGGACTGTCGATTTCCTTGGATGATTGTTTAGGGGTAGTGTCTGTGACGGGCTATTTTGATGTGGTCGGTGAGGTGTCGCCTTCCTTTTGTAAGGGTATCTCAGCTTGACTTAGTACCCACTTTCCTGTCGCAACTGCCTCTGGGTTTTTCTCTCCTTGATCGGGGATTTTGGCTCCCTGTTCCAAGGTATCATTTTCTTTTGTCCCTTCCTGATTTTTCTCCTTTCCAGGACTTGAGTTCTTTGAGCCTTTGGCTTCTGTCTTTTGTACATCTGGAAGCTTTGGATTTTTTCCCTATAAAATTAGGGGGAGGCAACTCTTCCGATGCTCCTCGAATTTGAGTAAATCGACCATATCTCCGGTTGGTAAGGCCTAAATCCAGCTCAAGACTTCAAAGTAGGACCTCGCACCTCAGAAGATTTCATCATGGGGTGAATCCTCGTGTTTGTATCTCTTCAGGCCACAATTTTCCAAGTGATTACTCACAACCTTATTTGGGTCGTGCTATTTGAACTCAATGTTCACCAACTTCATTTCCTCCAAAGTCATGGCCTCGGCTTTGGCATGTCCAAAATCTAATAAAGAGTACAACCCAATGTGAATGGGGATGGGTGGACATACCTTCTTCGACAGTCATTTGAGCTCCTTGATTATTCCACCAAGCACAGCTTGCTTGGCGATATCGCGGCATATTAGCTTATCTGGAAGAAATAACGACAAAACATGGGGGGGAATTGGAGGTGCCAAAAACCCTGATGTATGAATACTCTGCTTCTATATACCAATATGCTACATTTATCAGGTTGGCCATGATGTTATCTAAAATCCAAGGAGGCAGATGGCCGAAGATAGCAACATGCATAGGTACCATTACCCAATTAAAAATCGTGTAGATGAAATATTTGGCCTTATCCTCCCAAAGCTTCGAGTGGTATATATGGATAGGCTCAGCATCATATGGAGTCCAACTCCAGCTCATCAATGGGAAAGGCATCATGAAGCAAATAACATCCATGATGTAGGTAGACATAAAGAATGAATATGTTCTCCTGCTGGCTTTCTGCACTCTATATTCAGTAATTCCACTGGTAAGAAAAAAAAACCTTTAGTGACTGTATAAATGAGTGACACCCATGGGAGAAAAAAGTGAGTTGTGTCCTCCTTCCCATACAGTCTACAGGCCATCATCGCTACATACTTGAAATGTGGCTCTAAAGAGGAGATTGAATAAATTCCATGAGTATTGGCCCTGAATTTCACGGGGTGTGAAACCCAGTCTTTGATTAGATCAGATAAATTTTTCCCGAACTGCTCGCATTCCTTCTTTTTGAACTCCTCTAGGAATTCGGTATTGTAAATACGATTTGGAGTGGGTGAAAATTTATACATTTCCTATAGGTTCTCTTGTCTGAAAGA
The DNA here is from genome assembly GCA_009831015.1 of Picea engelmannii. Lineage (NCBI taxonomy): Eukaryota > Viridiplantae > Streptophyta > Pinopsida > Pinales > Pinaceae > Picea > Picea engelmannii. Next base: position 288,176 of record ML776724.1, read on the forward strand.
CCCAACTGCTTTCTTCTGCTCATTGAAAATCGTTCTGGTCAGGAGGTCTACATGGTCCAGTGCCCATCTGAACATATCATAATAGGGGAGAAGTCGTGTCCATGCTGCTATTTTGTGCATCTCTGCTTGAGAAACTATTTTGTATTTGGTGGAAATGTCATTGTTCTCCTCATCACAGGAATCATCTGAGCAATTTATCACCTCGAGCTGCAGAACATTGGAAATATGCATCCATGTCTTAATAGTATTGATACTTCAAAGCAAAGTGTCAAAAACAATGTCTGAACCTTGGCCTGAGCTCTCAACAATTGCCTTGGGCACCTTTTGTGGAGCCATGGTTTATGATCTTGCAATTAGATCCCCTATCGCAAAAGATTGAAAACACAAGCAGAAGTTATCCTAGTGAAATAGCTCCGCACACAGTAGAAAGAAAAGCTGAGATAATGAAAGAAAACCCTCTTCTTAAACACTTAAGTTTGTGCTAGTCCTCGTCAACAGAACAGTTAAATGATTTAATGGAAATATTTTAGTGAATAAGTGGGATCTTACTGTCAATCACTTCAATGAAATTCAAATAAATGCCATAAATATTTGACGACTCATAACTTGGGAAAAGGGCAGAAACGTTAAAAGCTTCATCTGTAGATCGTACGGTTAAAAGCTACTCAAGGCATTAATTAATCCATCTTAGCTCCTTTAATTTCATGATTTTAGTCCTTTATCCCCTTTTCGGTGCTCGTTGTATCAAACGATTTGTCTTCTAGTGTTTGAGACCCAAAAGCCGGAAGTCGCAATGGTGCGAAATTATTTATAATTTCTTATTTAACTTAAGATTTTAATTAACCCATCTTAATTAATGAATATCATGACTTCAGGGATCAAAGTGACCAAGGTGTTGCATTTTAAGGCAAGAATCGTCAAGTTGGGAAATTACGATAGAGACTAACTACGGTTTAAAAAGATTACTCTTGATATTTACCAGAGTGACTTGAAAAGACTTCGCAACTTTGCAGCTCGGAGGTTCGGAAAGTGTTCGATGAGTAACTCCCAAAACACGAGAGCACAAGGTGATGACGTGAAACGATCTTTACTTAGAGGCTCGATAACAATGGTTAGAAATAAACCTTATCACTACTTCATGCGTCAGGATACCAAGGCTTGGTAGGTACATTGTGAAATATGGGAGATCCTGAAATCCAGCTTTTTGAGGTTAATTATAACCTCTTACTTATTTAGAAAGAAGGGCGGCTCCAACCTTTGAACCAAGAGTATAAAAAATAAAATAATACGTTCCAACATAGGCTCCAACTAGGGATCTTGTCTCCTTGTGAGATGGGAAGAATAGTATACCAAGTGCCTGTATTGGGTAAATAGATTCATTAACTTGCTTCTGTGAAACTTGTTTGGAAGGAGGATATAGAGGGAACTTTGAGGTTTCAACTTTATTTCTAGAAAACTTTCAAAACTCGACATGCTTTCTAAACTTAATTGTAGTCCATTCAACAACTTTCCCTTTCTTGATACTGACATTGGGTCTGCTTAAGATGGTCCAAACGATCTTAGGAAATTCAATAGGTGTTGTAGGTTTTATCTTGCATCAAAATGGAGCAAATTCCATGCTTTAAATCAGGGAGACTTGCATGAATTTGGGTTGTAGATCCAGTTTCGAAAAGGCTAATTACCAAAGTGTAATATAATTTATGTATGACAGCCTTACAGATATCTTAGATATTGCTTCACTGCCAGAGAACTTGTTCAGTACCCTGGTGAAGTTATCTGGTTCCCTTTATTGAATTTCCTTTCACCACTCCAAATTGTGATTTTGCATTTAAACGCTAACATGAGGGAAATCATTTTATGAATTTCCTTTCATCATCTCTTTGGACTAGATGGGGGAAATCAATTAGGAATTTCCTTTCACCATTTGTCTTATATTTTACTTTTGGAATATGAAGTGGGGGAAATCAATTTGGTATAAAGTATACCAGGGGTGATATATGTGTAACATTCACTATAGTGGCTTGTCACCTTTCTTTGAGCACTCTGGACCAACATTCTCTTGACCTTCAAAACGTCCTAGTCTACAAGAATTTTATGGGAGAATTTAATTCCAGGGGTCTTCATCTAAGTAAGTCTTAACCATTTGAAACCTGTTAAAAGACCTAAGAGAGTTAGGATGAACCTACACATAACTTCATTTCAGCAGGAGACTGAGGAGTCATGAAGGCCGGCTTATTTTCTAAGATTCGTTCACCAGTTTCCATAACTAAAGCATAACCTATTCTTCCTCTGTGGAGGGTATAAGAAGGTTTCAGAGCTTAAGGAGAGAAGGAAAGGGATGAAAAGGGAAAAGGAGAAGGATTTGGACTTCAAAAAACCAGATGTTGACATGTAATCCTGACTCTTGGAAACCCTTCTCTCTTTTTTTCTTTTTTTTTTTGGGTGAACCCTTTTAGAATCCACAGTAAAAGTTGTTCTTTTAAAGACATGTCAGGTGAATATATCATACTTGTGAGACCATGCCATGTTTAAGTGATATTCTTTTGAAAACCCAGATACTTCATAAATTCATACCTTCACTTTACCATTTCGTTCTCTTCTAAAACATTTTGTCACCTGTTCCGGGTGAGTCAATTTCCTGATACATGATCATTTGTTTTCTCCTTTTGTTGTTTGGGTTGTAAGACAGAATCCTGTAAGGAAAAACATGAAGAGTATCAGGCCCTTCGAGATTTATGGGATTCAATGTGTTGGAAATTTCATATCTCTACTTCTAGGAAATCACTAACCTGTTTTATTTTCGATGAAAGTGAACTTACCGAAAATCTATAATAAGAAGAAAACACAAACTGGTATATACAGTGGAGATTCAGAACTCATTTATTGCATATAGTGCTTTAAATAACACCCATTGACAGGGGCGTTGAGGATTTTACCATCCAAATTCTCTAAAAAAAAAGAATTCATCCCTTCAGAAGCTGAGACTTTGAACAGTCCATACCAGATATGATCAAATTTACCGTGTTTTGTCGAGTCTTCCCTTCTAGCATTCCATTTCAAAACCAAATCATCGCGGAGGAAGTCTCTATTTTTGGCCTTATGGTCGAACAATGCTTTCATGTTGTTGTGGTATTTCTGCATCCTTTCATCCACCTCGGTCCTATGCTGGTTGACCTCAATCAGTTGATTTAATCTTCTTATGACATGGTTTGGCTCTTCTTTCTCATCTTGCCAGAGCTTCATCATAGGGAGCGTTAGATTTATAAGTAGTACCACATCAATCCCGTATGCCAATTGGAAAGGAAAAGTGCCAATAGATTTCTTCGTACTTGAGATGCACATGCCAATATTTTTTCTTTTCACTCAACACTTTATTAATTATGGTAATTAAAATTTTATTTGATGATTCGTCTAACCCATTTCCTTGAGGGTAATATGTGGTGGAGTGACCTAATACGATGTTATATTTTTGGAAAAAACTAACCATTTCCATAGACTTGAATGTCTGGGCATTTTCCGTGACTATCTTTCGGGGACAGCCGAATCTGGATAGTATGTTCTCTTCCAGGAAATCTATAACCACTGAATCGGTCTCCTTTCAAGTCGGAATGACCTCCACCCATTTGGTGAAGTAATCCCTGGCAGTCAGGATCCATTTATGTTGAGCGCTGGAATGTGGGTTGATTTCGCCTATAAAATCCAATCCCCATTATTGAAAGGGGGCTTCTACTTTTACCGAGACCAGAGGTAGAGCTGGGAGTTTTTGTTTGCCTACAAAACAACTAGAAATGGTTGTAGGCTCTGACTTTGGCGTTGACGTTTGAGAATAGCCTAGGCCAATAATATCCCACTCTCAAGATTTTATAAGCTGCCGCCCTCCACGCATGATGTCCTCCACATACCCCTTTGTGAAATTCGTTTATGACCTTTTTTGTTTCAGATTCCACTAGACAAACCCGTAGGAAGCCTAATGGGTCCTTCCGATACAATTTACTTTCGGATATACATTACTTCACCGCATGTAACTTTAGTGTCCTAGTCTTAGATGGAGACAAATCATCAGGGCACTTCAGGGTCAATAAGTAGGAGACTATGTCTTTATACCATCTTGATGAAACAAACCTCTCTTCGATTTCAGTCGCAGATATTTGGTCATCGAAAGCATCTATGTCCACATCTTCTCTATATTCCTACAGGTTATTTATCCTGAGTGCTTGGAAATTCATTTCAGCCATGAGCTTAGACAAACCCTATCCTTTTACCAGTTTTATCGGCTTCACTTCCAGATCGAATTCTTGAATCTTGGTGAGCCACCGACCCCTCTTTCCGTCACTATCGGGTTGTACCAATATGTATTTTACAGCACAGGTAGGTACATATGCTATCACCTTAGAGTGTAGCACGTAAGTCCTAAAAGATTTTAGCACCTTTACCATAGTGTATGCTTGTTTTTCCATTATATCATATTTTAATTCGGCATCTCTAAGACTTTTGCTGAAGAACGCTATCAGTTGCTCGAAACCTTCTTCATTTTTTTGGAGTACCGCTACAATTGTGTGTTCAGATGCGAATGAGAAAATAAAAAACTCCTTCAGGTAGTCAAGGCTCGCTAGTACATGTACTTCACTTATAAATTTATTTATCCGGGAAAATTACGCTTTGGATTCGGCCGTCCATTTGACTACGCTATTTTTCTTGAGCATATCTGTGATCAATTTCACAATTTCAACAAAATTCAGAATGAACCTTCTCAAAAAATTTATTTTTCCTAAAAAAGACTGAATTTCTTTAACGTTTCTAGGAATATTTATGGTGTCTATAGCTTCAACCCTTTTAGGATCGATTTTAATTACGTCCCGAGACACAATATGGCCCAAGAGTTTACCTTCTTTCATCGCGAAATGAGATTTTTTGGGGTTCAAGTACAAACCAAACTTTCTACATTTGTTGAACGTTTGTTGGAGGTGTATTAGGTGGTCTTTCTCAGATTTAGAGAACACAGTCAGGTCGTCGAGGTAAATAACCACGAATCTATATCTTTCACCAATGAAGGCTATGTCCATAGCTCTCTCAAAGGTGGCACATGCATTCATCAAACCAAAAGGAATTTTTTCATACATGAATGTACCCCAAGTCATAGTGAAAGTGGCTTTTTCCTTATCCTTTTCGTTGACCGCGATCTAATTTTCACTCGAAAACCCATGGATCATCGACATTCTATGAGAACCAACAACCTTTTCTAAGATGTGATCCATCTTGGGTAGAGGATAATTGTCCTTAAGAGAGGATTTATTTAGGTTTCTAAAATCCACATATAGTCTGATTTCCCAACTCTTTTTCCTGACCGGGACTAGGTTCGCCACCCAGTCAAAGTACCTAAGAGGCACGATTATTTTTGCGTCTAAGAGATTTTTCACTTCTCCTTCGACCACATGCAATAAAATGGGGTTGATTTGTCTGAGCTTCTGTCTAAAAGGTTTAACTCTTGGTTTCAAAGGTATCTTGTGTTCGATCACAGAGGTGTCGTAGGTTCTCAACTCATCATAAGTCCATGCAAAAACACCCTTGTACTGCTCGAGTAAGTCTGGATACTTGCTTTTCATCTCGGGAGGGAGGTATTTTGATAGTTTCACTATCCTAGGTTCTTTAGCAGTGCCTACGTCACAGTCTTTGACCTCCTCTGGTTGGGGCTACAAGGTAGACTTCAGAGGCATGTCGTTTTGGTCAAACAACCTTTCCAGAGGTATCAGGCCCTTAGGGATCTGATTATTTTTTAACACTAGCATGTGACAATTTGCGATTTTTTCTTGGAACTCCTGAGGCTCCTCCCCTTCCTGCATAATCTAGGTATGGTCATTTTGGTTTTCCTGGTCAATGTGAGTTTCAGAGAAATCATCCACCATTTCCAGAAACTTTTTGATTTGTTTGTCATCTTCAAATACCTGCCAATGGTGTATGTTGTTTGGTATGGATGGTTTGTTCCTTACCTCTATGTGGTATTTTAATTTGAAAATGGTAGGGGGTGTGAAATTCGATGCTACTTTGGCCAGTGAATCGGCTTGTTGGTTTTCAGCTCGTGGGATGAAATGAACCTTTACCGATGAAAATAAATTTTCCATTAGATCCCAGGTGCAATTTATGTAGGACCTAAATCTCGGGTGCTTGGCCTAGTACTACCGATTTACCTACTTCACAATTAGTTTTGCATCTCCATAGACCTCTAAGTTCTTTATGTTTAGCTTCTTTGCAGCTTCCAGTCCCAAGACTCAAGCTTCATATTCGCATACGTTGTTTGTGTAGTCTATGTCCCACTATAGCCTGCAAGAGAAGGGGACGACGAATTCATTTTCAGGTGCTACGAAAAGCATGCCCACACATGCTCCTTCACACGACGAAGCACCATCGAAAAACAACTTCTAAGTTCCAGTCTATACATATTTTTAGTTGTCTTTTTAGTTTTGATTTCATCAATATAACTTTCTTCCGTACAATTATTTTCACTATAATCAAAAGACAGAATACAATTTCCCAGCTCTTGATCGGCGATATAAATAGGGTAATTGTTAGGATTCTAAGGATCACTTACCATAGATGTCGACCGTGTTTCCCTGTATAACCGAGTGAACTAGCCACCAAAAATAGGAATTGTGGTGTAGGTCATATCCAGCTGAAGGCATCCCTCGAGCTTGGCTCCCCAAGATCTAGATAATAGAAAACCATAATTCGGGGGTATATCAGCAACAACTACATCCATTAGGACATTTTTTACTGGAATCTAGGTGAGGGAGACTACTAAATCTTTGATCATGCCCATGCACTTAACTCTCCTTGAATCGAAGGAGTAAATATCTCCATAGGGTCTGGTGATTTCAAGACCTAGTCTATCCATAATGGATTTGGGCATTACGTTATGGGATGCCCCAGAGTCCAGAATGAAATTATGCAATAGCCAATCGTGCACTTTCAGGGTAATATAGAAGGGTGTGAAGGTATCTATGGCACCTTCAAAATGTGGACCAAAAGTGATATTAGGCTTATCATCTTCCAGATTTATCACGTCAGACTAACTCTCTAAATCTGAAAATTTTATCATCTTGGTTATTTTCTTTAGGTACATAGATTCTTCGCCAACTTGGCCAAAGGTATTGGTATCCTGATCTTTTTTATCTCATTTTCTAGGCAGAAACTTCCTGCAATTTTATCTATTTCCTTGTCTAAAACTTCGGACTCTTTCCTATCTATATTATTTGTTTACATTGTTTTATTTTTGGTGGTTTTGGGAATTTTAGGTGTCTGTGTTTCAACTATATTAGTTCTTCTCGCTTTGGTTTCAGCCTCCTTTACGTTGATATTCTGTGAGTCTACCCCTCTGTTATTCCGCATCTCGGTCTCTCTCTGGACGGGCTCAAATGTTTCGCCCCTAGGAAAAATTTTCTTTGGTTGAGTAGTCAACACAGGTTTTTTTTTAGGCCTTAGATTGTATTTATTCTAGAGCTCAACCATTATGATCTCGGTCATTCCTTGATAAGCGAGATCATTAGTGTTGTTTAGGTTATTATCTGCACCTGATGGTTGTCGAATGTTTAGAGATTTCTCATAATCTTATTTCGTCAAGTGAGGTTGTATACAGTCATCGCCTAAATTGTTTACGTCTTCTTCCAAATCCTCGAACTCTTGCATATCATTTCCTCCAATAAATTTTTCATTTTTTAGAGGTGTTTGAATTTTTTGATCTTCATTTTTAATCTGTCTTTGTTGAATCTGAGGATTGGGGTTTCTCCTGAATTCTCTCTTAACGAATTAATCAGATTTGGATTGGTCTAGCTCCATTCTTGAGATTTTGTTTGATAGCTATTTTATTATCCTAGCCATGTCATCCATTTTGTCATCTGAGGACCTTCCAGATCCAAAGGGACCCGCTTGTTCTCTAAAACGTTTGGTTTCCCTGTTTCCCGTTTCGATTTTCATTTTTAATTTACCCAAAGCCATCATGCTTGACTCATTTTTCATAGCATCATCTTGCATTTGGGTTAAGTCGTCCCCTATCATTTCTCTTAATAGTAGAGCGAAATCGGGTTCAAAAGCTCCTACGAAAGTTACCTTGGCTACAGGTTGGGACGGTTTAACTTCAGCAGGGATCTTATTGTACAATTTGTTAAATCTTTGGATAAATTCCATAACAGTTTCAGATCCCTTTTTCCTTAAAGACCCAAACTCGGTCAAATAGTATAAATGATCCTTTGTTTAGCCCCATTGTTTGAGAAAAAGGTCTTCTAACACATTGTAGGATAATATTGAACATGTGGGCAGGCTCTGAAACCAAGTTCTTACCTGTCCCTCAAAGGTTTGGACAAACAAATGGGAATACACGTCCTCATGTTCAAGACCTAGAATATCAGTGAATTGATTGAAGAAGTTGATATGCTCGGCTGTAGTTAGATCCTCTTCTTCTGTGAACTTGGGTAAGTTTTTCATATAGTTTTCAGGTAAATCATGGAGGGGTACATGAAGGACCAAGGGAGCATATCTAGTGGCCACTTTGGTGAAAACCCTAGGGGAGCAGTTGTTGGCCCTTACCTCCTACTCCCCTTGCTCCTCCTCTGGTGGCGGCCATGGATGACCTAGGAGAGGAAATTGGTGCATTATAAAGAGGGTTGGTGAAGATGTATAGAAACTCTCTAGCTTCCCCGGGGTCGAGGGGGAAAAAATCAGGGAACTTTTTACCAGGGGAGGTGAAAGTCAGAAAAGTGGGAGAGGGTAAACAAGGACTCGGTTCCTATGACTTCCAGGATATATAAATGGGAGAGCCCACCAGTGTCGAGTTCATGGGCATGGAAACTTCTTTGATGCCTTGAGTGATAAAGAGGTTTATATTGAGAGTCGATGGGATATCAATAGGGAGGAGCTTTACAACAAGCGGGTCACCTCTACTAACGTAAGAGTTAATCGGAGAGGTTTTTGTCTTAATATTGGGTAGGATTTGCTCGGAATTTAGGGTCTCGGCTTCGATAGTACTATTCGATTTTTTTCCGAGACAAGGTTCTCGCAAGGACGAAGGTTCAAGAAAGGTCTTATCTTTAGACTGAGTAGACTTGGGTTGGTAAACAACAATGTTTTGTTTGAAAATACCCCTTGGTTTTAGTATTTTTTCAGGGTCGGAAAGCATGGTCTGTTTAGCATCTGGGTTTTGTCTAGTGTTCCTTCGAAAGGATGCCATCTTACTTAAAAGTGGAGTCTCCAACTGAATGATAAAGGTTTAGCCTTAACAAGGTGTTCTCTCTTTGTTCACTATATAAAAACGAAACTTGGAAAATGTCATTCTCTCAAGGGAAAGAGACTACGATTCTTCATCCCTGACAACGGTGCCAGAAATATGTTGTTCTATAGTTTTTACTTAAGTCTAGGAAGTATAGAGTCTAGGAATCCAGAAAAGGGTAAAAGATAAGAGAAGGAGCAAACAACTGGAAGAGAAACTATAGTTGATTTCTAAGTTGTATGTGTCTAACTTCCACCTGTTCTTGTGTGGTTATGTCTCGTTCAATGGTTGCCCACAAACGTTCTAGTTCGACCCGTGTGGTTGCAATTCTTAGGATAGTGTCAAAGAGTTTTAAGGCGATGTTGGTTTGGTCTGAGAGGCCGGGTTCTATGTGAGGTTTCCTTGCAACAGGGACAACCATTTAAGGAACAGATATTTAAGAGGCTACTGTTTTGTTTTTTTTTGAGTTGTCGATTCAATTTTTTGATTTATATAAAAGAAAAAGAAATCCCATGAGACAAATTAATAGTTTAAAAAAATGAAGGTTGTCTTCCATAACTGAGTTAAAAATTTGTTAGCATGTATGAAATGAAAGAAAAACATAAAGTTGTCAGACAATGTGAGACATCATTTCGAGAGGACTCTCATGTTGTAACAGAAGAATAAACATAAGAGAAACACTTTAATGAAGCGTAAAATATAGCGATATAAGTAATCCACAGGTCTTGTACTTGCTAATAGCCGATATAGAGGAAAAGATGCAAATAGTTAGATAACTAAAACATGATTGCCACAGTAGAGTTTGTACCAAGTTGCAATCAAAGCATTCATCAAAGATGTATATAAAAATGCCATGAAGCATGCAATAATAGAAGAAAGCACATAACTCAATCTTGATGGAATATGGAGTCTTCAATTTGCTTTGTATTAATTCATGGCGATGGAAAATTTCTCTATTACAATCTACCAAAAGAAAAAACCCCTGGTTTTTCTTCAAAATGCCTATTTATACAAGCCTAAAAAACACTTCAAATTCCATTTGTTCTAGAAACCTTTGATTACAATTGAGGAAAGGAAGCGTGTCATTTCCTCACTCTTTGTCTTTCCCCATGACGGCAGAACGCCTTCCTTTCTTTGCTCTTCTGGCTTCAGAAATAGAACGGATTGACATCTATCACTATTTAACACCAGAAGCCTGCCCTTTCACCTGCTCAATGCAATTGACGCACCTTTCAACCAACTAGGCTATCAACCTGGAAGGCTCTTCTTGGTTGTTGGCCTCAGAGGTGTAACAACTCTTCACCAACTGTGCAACCTTTTTCCCACTTGCTAGTCTTCTGTGACAATAGACCGCACTTGTAGACTTGGTTGTACTAGCCATTTGTCTACTTGGACCATATCAACCTAACTTATTTGGGATATTTCAGCTTGCTCATTTTCTTCATTTTCCTTGATATCTATCAGTTGTTTAGCTATATTGATTTTTCCCAGCGTCCCAGCACTGCCTTCCTTATCAAGGTCTAGAAAATATTTATTTATCAAGGAAAATGTTTCTTCACAAGAAGTTATCACCTCCTTAGCTCTTCCCCTTCTCTCTGATATATTCCACTCCCAATCCTTTAGTAAGATATTCCCTCTGGTTTGTTCTACGATGGATAATTTGGAGCTACTGGCTATCACAACATCCTGGAAAGCAACCTGAGCTGCCCCAGCTTCTCTTTCTCGCAAAGAGATATCTTCTAGTATTTGATCTATCATCTGAAAGTGATGTTGAATGGTTCCCACTTTTGCAAGAAAGTTTCGTTGAGCCGCTAATACCTTCTGTTGGATTTCGATAGCCTGGGCTTGAAAAACCTTTATGTCTAAAACCTAGTTTTTGGCAACATCCAATTTCAATTGTAGTTGTATAATTTGTTGATCTTGCTGGCTTACCTAATGTTATCACTGAAATTTCGTCCGCACATGGTTACAAGAACTCAGCATCGTCAAACAGTGATGAAGTCATTCATGGACCTGAATTAATACCACAACATTCAACAAGGTCAAAAAACTATACAAAGTAGTGAAAAATTGAAGAGCGCTTTGCAGACATTGGGCGCGCGTGCACATGCGTGGAACATGAACGTAGAAATCATGCACAGGCGCAGGATGCAAGACTGTTAGCACAAGAATCCGCGCACCTTCTAAATGGCGCATTTATGGAAGTGGTCGGCCTCCCAACCACTTATGGTTCAGCTCCCAAGCTGATTTGACCCTCAAATCTGGGCTGGATCCGACTGGTGGGCTGGTCAAAGACCTAATAATTCCCTAAATGGCCCCTTTTCACACTACAAAGTAGCTAAACAATAACCCAAAGCAATGCTATAAAAAGCCATGCATGCACCTCATTTTCTCAAGGAATTCAAAGTAATGTTATGCTGCCTATATTGTTTTGAGGACTCCATCCTTGACACAAGCATATTGGCACCATTACATTGGACAATCCACCTCACCATTGAGTGGATTTGTAAAGAGTTCTTT
>ML776724.1:300001-339745 GCA_009831015.1 Picea engelmannii
TCGGCCTCAAACATTGGTGACATGGGTCTTTTGGTTCTTTTTGTTTCTATGTCCCTATGCTCATGATTTTAGTTTTTATTGCATCTATTAGTTTAATTCTTAATTATAGTTTTTGTTTTCTTTCCCTAACTCTTTTCTCTACATCTGTCCTGCTCAGCAAACCCAACTGAGCTTGCAAGCACCTCTTATTTGCTCACCAAGGTGACGAAAGAGGCACAACAGATTGGTGACTCCGCTGGGGAAAGGTATCAATTTCCTACCTCATTTGGGTTTATTTTTCTCTTCTTTTAGTTTGTTTAACTTGCAGGTGCACTAACCGGCCTAAGCCGACCTGCCAACCAGCCAATTCCAAGTTGAATTGAGAGAAATCCATTCGGATTTTTTATTCTCGACCATGTGCTACATATGCATGGATTTTTCAGACCACAGACACACATCATGCACCCATGCGCCTGATTCACGGTTATGTTCTGCGCACGTGCACTTTTTAACTTGTCTTTGTTCATGCGCATGCGCTCTATGCGCCTCTGTCTCCACTGGGACCCGCGCATCTGTGAAAAATTTCACATTGTAAATTTTTTGAGATGTGGGGAAGGCAGTTTTCCTTCTTAAAAATGATTTCAAGAATGTTTTAAAGCTGCACCACACTTAGTCCTCTCATCATATAAAGGGGTTAGTCAAAAACACATAGGCACTTAGGAGGATAAAATCAATTTCCCTTCTTTTCTTTTTGCCACATGTATGGCTTGTTTTTTGACTCACAAGATAAGTTGGAAATCATTTTTAATCACATTTAACTTGCATTGGGACTAGAAGTTGAATTACAATCACTTAGTATGCTCTTCTCTTGTGCCTCCAAGCGATCTTGAGAATCAGAAAAAGATTGTGAAACGATTTCATCTCCCTTAAGAATATTAAAACCTTTAGGAGAGGACAACAACCCTTCCTGGGACTCCTCTTAGTTTTCTTTTTTCAAACACATCTTAATATTGTAACGGGCCCATACATGCCCACATGCTGCAAAGATAGGATAGTGTTTGAATTTTTGATTTCTTAGATCAAAACACTAGGGAAGTTTAAAGGTTTTGTAACGGGCCCACACATGCCCACATGTTCAATCTAGGATAGTTTTAAAGTTTTTCTTAGATTACATCACAATAGTGAGTTAAAGGATAGTAACTGACCCACATGTCCACATGCTAGCTTCCTAGGGATTTTTGAATTACGCAAGGTTGTACCAAAGGCACTTAGTTATTTAGGTAATCAAACTCTTGTAAGGACCAGGCGAAGTCCACATGCAGCAAGGTGACATCTAATTCACTAAAAAATTGGCACACTTTCAATCACACACAAAAGTCACTTATCACTCACATAGCTTCTTCTTGAAACGTGGAGGTCAAAGTAAGTTTCCTCCAAAGGGATTCCGAAAATACCCCACCCATTTCTTGACGAGACTATCCACTCTCATTTTTAATCAACGAGGTTGGTTTGCACCCCCAACCTCCAAAAACAACTACATCTAAAATCTTTCTAAAAACTCACTAAGTTTTCCTCCACAGGAGGTGCTAAAAGAAATTTTTTAGTCTAGGTAGGATTTCGGGGATAGGCATCCAAAAAACTCCCTGTTATCTGGTTCTCACATTGTCAAAACATAGAGGTTGTCAAATAGGGAACTGAAAATCCTCCAAGTCAAGTGTTCCAATTACCATAAGGCAGGGAGATACTCGTGAAGGGTTGAAGGCCGAGGTCCGATTGTTCTGTGCATCCCCCCTTGAGGCACCCACCTCTTGGAAGGGATCCATCCCATGACCCATTTCTTAGGTTGAAAATCTAAATGTCGCACTTTGACTGAGGTACCTAGTGACCAACTTTAGGACATTGACCCAGGTGGAAATTGTGGGCTGCAATTGCACCTTGATTGGATTTTGTGTGGCTATTGGGAAATATCACCATCTTTTTCGAGATATGCCCCCTTTACCCCTCATTATAACCAATTATTCCATCCTTCACTAGTTTCTCTTCCAGTGACTTCAAACCCTACTGTTGAGTACTATTGGAAGGTCCAGTGCTATTTGAGAGGAAGGAAATTACGTCTTCTAGGACACGAGCATTTGCTTTCGTTTGATTCCCCCACGTGGACAAAACCCACTTACCCACATATATGATTCTTTCTCATTTTATGTATGATGCACATCTAATTACAGTTTGATTTGGATATATATATTGTGTAAACATTCAATGCAAAGGCTCTTGTTTCTATATTACTCTCACCACTTTTTGCACACATTCACCCAACTAGTTTGACATCATATGGGAACCACATAACCCCCATCGTTCATGATGCAGCTTGCTAAACCTCCCTCCTATCTTAGGGGGAGTATCTGGTCGTGCCCGCTCATCGGCACCTCCTTCACACACTCCTGTGAGTGCTACTATTTTAGGATCAACTTTGCTTGGTTCTACATTACTTGGGTCAACTTCCCAAGGTCACCCGTTCACTCGCTCTCTTTTACACAGAAGCGGGGGACCCACTTTCTCTCAAGGAGGGAGAACCAACCCACCTAGCCCCCCTCAAGGGTCAGGTTCACAACACACTATGGTCGTAGCTAATCCTCCCCCCCCCCACTGCAGATGCCATATTTGGCCTCTCTCAACATACCGTATCTCACCAAACTCACCAATGATCCTATATTGCATGATCCCACATGGCCTACAATGCCAACCAAACTACCTTCAGACATACCAAAGTTTGAAGGAAAGGTAGGCAATGACCCTGCCAACCATGTCATGATCTTTCACCTATGGTTCTCCTCCAATAACATTATGGATGATTCCATCAGACTACGATTATTTCAATGCACACTCACTGGCCCATCGACTAAATGGTATCTCGAAGAAAAATCGAGGTCCCACACAACTTTTGAGTCATTGGCCAAAGCATTCTTGACCTTCTTCCAATTACCCATCTTCCACAACAATGGTCTAGAACTACTTTCTAATTTCAAACAAACCTCAGCCACACACATCGCTGACCACATTCATGAGTGGCATAGGTGACGTAGTTTGTGCAAATAAGAAACCACCAAGCAACAGTGTCTCGACTGGTTTCTTAGATCCCTTGTATCTCTCCTAGGTAAGGATGTAGCTCCCACCTTCCCTCAATCTGAAGAGGAAGCCATCAGCAAGGCCCAATAGTATGACCTCATCTATGCACAGTCAGGGTACTTATACACGGTACTTCCTGATCTTCCAAAACCTGTGCCATATGGCCAAGACAAACCTAGGATGTCTCACTCAGTAGATGGACTGATCGGTGCCACCACACACCACGGTCCACAACCCCAACCACCACCGATGTATGGCACACCTCAATACCCACTGGCATATGGGGGCACTTCTTATTACCCCCCACCCCCTTATCAACAACCATACCCTGTTGCTATACCTCCACCCATCAGTGGACCACTGCCGGTGCCTCCCATACATCTACCTATTCCCACAAATAGTGGTACTCCCTCAACATCAGCTTATAGTACTAGCGAAAGCACTACACCTTCCTATGTACCTTATGGATTGGTACCACCACAGAATCCATACTTCCCATTTTCTGGTCCTCCACAACCCATGGCTCCCCCACATCCTCATGCAGGGGTGAATTTTGTTCAACCCTCTACTGTTCAACAATACCAAAGTTTTGAGAAGTTGAATACAACCAATCCAACCCATCCATCATACAATTCCAAGAAGAAAGGACGAAACAGAAATAACAACAACCCAGGTCAAGGCGAGAATCAACCCCCACAGCACCAACCCACTGGGGGCAACCAAAACCAAGGGAACCAAAACCCCCAAGGGGGCAATACTAATAAATGCCAAGGGAGAAATAATGTTAAAACCATCCGCCCGTGTGCCCTTTGTGGTGAGTTAGGCCATTACACTCATCATTGCCCCCAGATCATTGATTTCAAATGGTTGAAAGACTCTGGTAGTCTTCCCCATTCTCCTGCACAACCTGCCCCTCAGCAGGCACCACAACAATATGTGCAACAACCCCCTCCCACCGTGCTGCAAAATCCTATTCCACATTAAGGTGTGATAAATACCTAGTAGGACACACAACATCACCCACCTTAGGGGGGACAATACCTCAACCAATCTAGCAGATCGTACAATTCTCCTCACAAGTGAGGAAGAAATCCTTTTGCAAAAACGTACTCATCAGTATCATGCATCTGTTGAGTCTCCTCCCATCCCTCCCAAGACAAACCCTACACCAACATGACCCCTGTTGGTGATCCTTTTCCCTTCCGCCGAACCACCGCTTCGCATCCCTCGCATCCCGTTCCGCATGAATTCCCACAACCCACAGGCTAGGGCAGCTCATAACTATAGTTTGGTAGATGACTTAGCACAATCCCTGGCTGCCATGTCAGTCTTGGAAGTCCTACAGACTTGTCCTACTCAGCGGAAATCACTACTTTCTGCCTTGGGGGCAGTCGACCCTGCAGATACTCGACTCATCACCTTTGATATTGACAGCGAAGAACCTCATCTTCCCACCTTGATCGCTTTTCAAATACCAATCAAAATACGAAACATCACAGTTCATCGGTGTATCATCGATGAAGGTGCATCTACATGCATCATGTCCAAAACAGTATGGCACAAACTTGGTTCCCCATAACTCATACCCTCCGCCATCACATTACGAGCTTATGAAGGACGACCATCCTCTCCTGAAAGGCACTTACAAAATGTCCCCATCGAACTCGGGGGCAAGACTATTCTCATTGATATCGAAGTTATCGATGCCCCTCTCGATTATAATATCTTGTTCAGTCGTAGCTACATGTATGCTATGAAGGCAGTGGCATCTTCTGTCTTTTGGACAATGATGTTCCCTCACAATGGGAAGATCGTTACCATTGACCAAGTCTCACATTATGAGCCTAATCCATCTGCCAACATCGATAACATTCTTCCTCTCATCCACACAAGCCATGACACATATCCACTCGTCAAGATGGGCCCTAGGATTTTTAAAGATCCATCCTTATTAGGAACATATCATGGAGCACCACCACTCCTACACCCTTCCAATCAAGTGTGTGTCATATCATCTAACAGAACTCACACAGAGGATACCCTTCCTCCTACAGAGGCTTCTATCATACCTGACGTCCCACTCATCGCAGAACCCCCCCCTCAAGAACTTCCTGGACACTCGTCGACCCCACCAGTCAACGATTCCACCTCTACCACAGGACATAGTCCAGTTTGGGAGACAGTTCCCCAACCCCTCACTCAAATTCCCTTCTTTTACCCTCCACCAGGTATCGAAGCTTTTCAGGTAGCCGCAATGCTCACACTACCTAATATGGTGTTAGCAATTCCAGTGTGGTATTTACACCCACCAGAGATGGTCCCTCGACCATCCCTTCCCCCACAAGAAGGCATCCCCATGATGATTCCCATCCTTACCCCCACCACCCCCCCACTCACTAACGCCCCCGCCATAGCTGGGGGCAGGAGAAAGAAGAAAGATCCCACCGCTCCACTTCCTCCACACATCCCACCACCTTGCGCACTATGTGAGAAAGAGGGCCACCAAACCAACAACTGTCTATCACTACCTGAATTACGGAATTTGATCCCCCTCAATCAAACTCCCACAACACCTGCCACTACTGTTAGTCCCACCACTACCACCCACCCTTCCAGTAGTAAAGGGTTGAGGACCAAATACGCTTGTGCTATATGTTCAGAGTATGGCCATTATACCCATCATTGCCCAGCACTGCCATGCTTTCGGCAGACATTAGTAGCCGTACTCTAGAACTTCTAGAACAACCCCAGTCCTACTATGTCCTCGTCAAAAAATATCACTGACATCCGTTATGTCACCACTTTAGTCAATGAACATATGTGATGCCCTTTCTCTCTCTGCGATTCATTAGCTCATTTTACATACTAGTGTCCTATGATCCTTGAATATAGGCAACGTCAATTGACCCTACTTCACCGACCCGCAGAGGTGATAATTGACATTACCTCATCACTAGAGGCTCTTCATGTCATTTCTCCCGAATCTGAGGCACTCCCAACACCTCCATGGTTCTTAGATGACGTATCTGAGGATTCACCCACCAACCCCCCCAACTCTCCTGCTCATCCCCCTACAGACACTCTCCACCCAACCACCACGGTCAACCCTCAGTACTTCAATATATGGTTTATGTCGAGTGAACCCTCACCATCTCTTAACAATGTTCCCCCTGCTTCTTCACCAGGGGGCAACCACACAACCACTGTCGCCGAGATCACTCCTCACGACCCCTTGTATTCCCATCACTTTCAATGCGACGAAGAAATACTCGAAGAGTTAAATCACCCGGACTCTCCCTGGGATGCACTACACCATCACACACTCTTCTCTCCATAGGAAGCCTCCATGCCTCCTAACCAAAACTCCATTTATGGGGTCGAAACCAAAGATTTTATCCCATCAGGGCCTATCAACTGGTTCAAAAATCCCATTCCTGCCCCTGATCCTTTTGAAGAAGGAAATATGGCCAACATTTCCCCCACCATTAAAATTGACATTTCCATTAAAAATGGCATCGTCGAAGAAATCACCATTGGAGCTGCTTGCACTCCTCGGGAAATTGACGCATATAAAGCCCTCTTCCAGGAATATAGGGATATTTTTGCCTAGTCATACACGGAAATGCATGGCCTCAATCCCTCTATTGTCGAACATCGCATCGACACCTGGCCCGACATCACAACAGTTCGCCAAAAACAGTGACCGCTACACTCATCCAAAGCCGCGGCTATCAAAGCCGAAATTGAAAAGTTACGCATTGCCGGTTTCATTTACCCCATCACCTATACCTCATGGGTTTCCAACCCTGTACCCGTTAACAAGAAACAGGGAACTATCCACGTGTGCACAGACTTTCATGATCTCAATCATGCATGTCCCAAAGACAACTTTCCAACGCCTTTCATCGATCAAATTATCGATGACTGCGCGGGCCACGAGGCTCTCTCCTTTATGGACAAATTATCTAGTTATAATCACATTCAAATTCACCCCGCCAATCAATATAAAACCACATTCACTACCCCGTGGGGTACTTTTGCATATCGTTTCATGCCTTTCGGCTTAAAGAATGTCGGTGCAACTTTCCAACGGGCTATGACATACATCTTTCACGATCTGGCCCACATCATCCTCACCTACTAGGACGACCTCACTGCTCGATCCAAGAAATGCACCCAACATCTCGATGATTTACGAATCATCTTTCAACGATGTCGTCAGTACAACATCCACTTGAATCCTCTCAAGTGTGTGTTCTGTGTCACCGCAAGGCGCCTCCTCGGTTTTATTGTTTCCCAAAGTGGTATTACCGTGGACCCCCTCAAAGTCCAAGATATCACCAAAATTCCACCTCCCTGGAATTTACGACAACTTCAGAGTCTACAGGGAAAAGCTAAATTTCTTAGACGCTTTGTCCCAGATTACGCCATACGCGCACACGGTTTCCTTCACTTACTATGCCACGACATCCCATTTCACTGGGACGCCCACATGCAACAGTCATTTGACGATCTTAAAGCAGTGCTTTCAAATGCACCTTTAATTAGTGCACCTGACTATAATCACGACTATATCCTCTACGTATCAGCTTCAGCTGTATTAGTAGCCGACGTCCTTGTCCAGCTCGGAGATGAAAATCGTGAACATGTCATTTATTACGTTAGTAAAAACCTCTCAGGGCCACCATTGAAATATAAACACGAAGAGAAACTTTCTCTTGCCGTTGTCCTCGCAGTCTAGAAACTGTGCCATTACATTCTGCTTCGTACCACAAAGGTCATTGCAGATTCCAACCCTATGCAGTATTTGCTCAGTCGTCGACAAGTTAACGAAAAATTCTCTCGATGGATCGTTATCCTTCAGGAATACGACCTCGAGTTCTCCACACCTAAGAGTAAGAAGGCCCTCGTTCTTGCCGAACTTGTCACAGCCCTCCCCTCTGACAGCACCAGTGCCCCCGTCAACACTGACTTTCCCAACGAACATCTCTTTCACATCACTTCAGATGATCCTTGGTACGGTGACCTCCTCGTCTACCTCCGAACTCAAAAGTTTGGTAACCACCTTTCATGAAAGTCCCACACACTGCTCCGGTAAAGTCTCACGAAAGACCATATGCCCTCCGGCACCTCCTGTAATATCATCTCCAGATGCTGGCGTATGTCCTCATAATCAACTTTGGCTGCCGCCGGAGGAGCATGTGATGGCCCAACACCAGGGTCATCAAACTAGCACCTCCTTGCTGCCCTCTCTGGCTCAACTGGTCGCACCGCAGCCTCATCATGCCGACGTTTCTCTCCCCGCGGCGGTCTCTTCGGTGCTCGTTGCAACTCCACCTCACACCCGCAAGGTGCCACATCTGCACATGTAAACAAACAATAGATAGTATCAACATCTATATCATATACATATGGACTACTATCTCAAACACAAAATAGCAAAAAAAATACACATCAACCCCAAACATACCTCAATGATCAAAAACCTCCCCTAGAGGTAGCACCATGTCCGGATCATCCCGGAAGTCCACCCCAGCATAGGGGTAACGTAATATCACCTGCAGCATCTACCACCATACTTGCGCTGCCTCCGTAGAAAATAAGTGGCCACCTTCGCCACCACCATGGAGAAGCAACACAATTGACCACCGCCTCAACCGCGACTCTCGTGCCCCAGGCGCCCCCAATAGAATCCTCGGGCTCAACATCGACACCCTTTCTAGAAACTAGGCCACTAGGATGGACCCGAAGGAAAACTCCCCCGTATGAGTGGACCGATAGTGGTCCAACTGCCCCACCATCCTCGCATGCAGCGTAAGCCCCCAAGCGAAATGCTCACCGGCCAACACTCTCTCCAGCACTAGAAGCTAGCCACCACTGATCCGTTGGGTTGCCAGTGACCCATATACTCGCACAATCATCGCTGCTATACAGTGATGTGCCAGGGAATCTATAGCCTCAATGCTCACCACTGTCCTGGACATAAAGTTCCACCTTGAACAATATCTCCGGCCAATAGTCTCGAGAAATGTACCCCTAGGCAGCACCGGCTCCGTCGGTAGGGGCGTTCCCTGAAAGGGAAGCCTAGTCAAGAAATATACATCCTCCACCGTAGTGAGGGGGATCTACTCTCCTCGAATGAGGAAGCAGTGCAGCTCTGGACTCCACATCTAGATCAGGAACTGTAAGAGATACTCCTGTGCCCTTATCAATGGGCACTCAAAAAACTTTAGCAGCCCACAGGCTGCCAAAGTTGCACGCACACCAGTCTCTCTCTCGCCATCCCACTGGCATTGTCACAACCATCCACCTACAGACACAACACAGAGTCTTATATCAGCTTAAGAAACCATCAACATCATCAAAAAGACTCGTTTTTATACACCTAAACCTTGCCTCCTAGGCGTGGTTTCACTACCCACAGGCACGCACACATGTGCGCCTGTTCACTACAAAGGCGCGCATCTGTGCGCATCTGTTTGCCTCACAGGTGCCCCCAAGCGCACTTGTTCACCATTCAGGTGTGCACAGATGCATGCCTGTTCAACCTATAGATGCGTACAGATGTGAGCCTATTCAACCTACAGACGCGCACTTGTGCACACCTATTCAACCTATAGACGCGCACTTGGGAGTGCCTGTTCAACCCACAGGAATGCCCTTAGAGTGCACCTTAAATCCCCTCTACCATGCCCCCATGCGTGTATATCTGATGGACAGGCACGCACATATGCGCGCCTATTACCGGATCGCCCACGCATGTGGGGCCCATATCCCCTAAATGTCTCTGTACGGCCCCCGGTACAACCCCTGCCCAAAAAATGGAATCCTATTTCTATGCAGGATGATCGAACCACTAACCTGACACTCGCTAATCACCAATCGGATGCCTCGTCCTCCTCGAATCTCCAAATCTCCTCTGAAAACTGCTAGTCCAGTCACTATTGTAGCAGGTACAAATGAGGTGGCAATGTGGGCCCTACAGCTATATATAGGCCTTTTGCCAAACTTCCACTCACCATTCTGGGAGCTCACAGTGTCCATTTTTCAATCTGTCTTCAGCCACAGGATCAACATCTCGTCATCTACATCACAACAATCCCTGGGCCTCTTTTCATCCTGAGCCCCTAGGGTGTCTTTTTTTTTTTACCTTGGTCAGGTACACATGCACATATTCACGCTTATCAAATACATGCTCATATCTTCGATTCTCTTAAGATATTGTTCACTTTGGGTATTTGGTTTTCATGTGTGTAGGTACTTGATCCTTATACATCGGCACAACCCCTTCAGGTATATACTCATCACTGGCATGTAGTCTTTCCCACTGTATCGCACTTACATTTCCAGTCACACCCTCTGATATTTGCCTCTAGGATCCCTACTCCCGGCTCTGCAGTACCCACACCTCCATTTGCATCTTCGGTACTGTTACCCGGTAGCATCCTTACCCACATGAGTTGTCCCATTCATAGCACCTTTTGACACTTTTTCGACACTCATGCTATTTTTCATTACCCTTTAGGGATGGGAGTCCCAATAGTCTTTCATCATGTCACGAATTAACCACATACTCCTTCTCCTCATTTTGCTATCTTTCCCACACAGACTCCCAGATTATCTCTTCTCGGTTCTATTTTTTACCTACACCTCCACAGTATCATGAACCCTCCATTTCATCCACAAAAAGTTTTCCCATCTGCGAACCTACCTTCATTTCACCTACCTCATACAGAAACTCACCAATGGGGCCCCCACCCTTCATCAGTTTTCCAAGCAAATTATGCCCTACATGGGCCACCCATATCACACTGGGGCACCCGTTTCTGTATTTGTACATTTCTCCCCAATTATTCATTATTTATTGTACAAACGCCTTTATTTTTAGTCATTACATTACCCTTTTTTTCGTCACCTTTGGCGACCTACTTTTGGCTAGCGGCAACCCATGTCACCTTTGGTTGGAGCACTACTTATCATCTTCCCTTGCCCGACATCGTCCATATCTTCAGAGTACCCCACAGGTCACTTACCTCTACCCTCTGAATTTGTTCACCTTGTCCTGCCTCTGGCACAACTTATCCCTGGTCTTGTCGTCCCCCCTGACACTCGACCTCGTTGAACGGTTGCAGCCACTTTTTATCTCATACATCCTCCAACCAAGGGCACTCTTGAATCTTCCCAAATCTTGACTTCGTCCATGTACCTCTGCCACTTCCTCACCTCACCTAGTAGATTTCACGAAGCCCTTTGCTTATGGGAGTCGCATTCCCCTTTTGTCGACATCAGCACAATTTTCCAGAAGGGCGACAGTATCTTGATTCTCATTCTCCACTCAATGAGAGATCTCGGATGGCACAAGGTGAAACACCATTTCTCCCTGCTGTCGTTGACCCCCATAACATTCGACGCCAACACTTTCTCATGTTACAGTGGGTCTTACTTTGCGACTATTACAGTTATTTCTCTCATTTGCCGAAGACCTCTGAACTTGGCTAGGCTATCAATGCCCACATAATCACTACTAATTCTTACCATGATCACTACCTACTGTTCAGAGTATGTTCATTTACAGAATTGTCTTTTTCCTTTATCATAACTGCCCCCGAGGGCACTGCAGTTGTCTACACCAACACTTCAGTCATCTTTTTTCAGAGTTACATGACACGAACATGGGGCATGCCCGCCTCATTTGTACATGAATCGCTTTGGAAAATCACACTATTACTCTCTCTTACAAAAACATTCTCAATAGAATAAACATTGATGGATTTTGGCTATACGTATGCTCCTAACCTCATCCATCAGGGGGCATATGTTATCACTAAAATTTCATCAGCACATGGTTACAAGAACTCGGCATCATCAAATAGTGATGAAGTCATTCATGGACCTAAATTAATAACACAACATTCAAAAAGGTCAAAATACTATACAAAGTAGTGAAAAATTGAAGAGCGCTTTGCATACATTGGGCGCGCGCACACATGCACGGAACAGGAACGTAGAAATCGCGCACAGGCGCACGATGCACGACTGTTAGCGCAAAAAGCCACGCACCTACTAAACGGTGCATTTATGGAAGTGGTCGGCCTCCCAACCACTTATGGTTCAACTCCCAAGCCGATTTGACCCTCAAATCTAGTTTGGATCTGACTGGTGGGCTGGTCAAAGACCTAATAATGCCCTAAATGGTCTCTTTTCACACTACAAAGAAGTTAAACAATAACCCAAAGCAATGCTATAAAAAGCCATGAATGCACCTCATTTTCTCAAGGAATTCAAAGTAATGTTATGCTACCTATATTGTTTTGAGGACTCCATCCTTGACACAAGCATATTGGCACCATTACATTGGACAATCCACCTCACCATTGAGTGGATTTGTAAAGAGTTCTTTCATCACCATTTTCCATTTTCTTTGTTGTAAGAAGAGCTAGATAGTGAGGGTCCAAGAGCCTTCCCTTGGAGGAAGAAGGGACTCATAGTCCCCTTTCTTCTTGGTGCTTTGTTTTCATCAATAGATCAGCCTCAAACATTGGTGACATGGGTCTTTTGGTTCTTTTTGTTTCTATGTCCCTATGCTCATGATTTTAGTTTTTATTGCATCTATTAGTTTAATTCTTAATTATAGTTTTTGTTTTCTTTCCCTAACTCTTTTCTCTATAGTTGTCCTGCTCAGCAGACCCAACTAAGCTTGAAAGCACCTCTTATTTGTTCACCAAGGTGATGAAAGAGGTGCAACACATGTGTTTGTCTTATTTTCACCTACTCAAGGTCGTATCCAAGTTTCTCAATCTCCTAAAGATCGGTTATTCGGGCTTTCTCGAGGCTTTTTCTCATCTCTTTCCTGACATTTGCTTCCGTTGTAGCCACTTTAGCTTCCAACTTACCGATCAAGAGGTTCTTCTATTTCAATTGGCCCTTTAAAGTTTCGACTGAGTATTGGTTGGCTATAGTGTAAGCCCCCGGTGTTCCTGCTATCTCATCGGTTAATTCCTCCTCTTTTACGACCTTTCCTTCTATCAGGATTTTAAAACTTTTAGCCACTACACCTGCTTTTTGATACGATTCTTGCTTCACTATGACCTTCCTTTTCTTATCAAAGAAAAATTCCTTTGGAGGTAACTCTTCCACGGAAATGGGTGTCATCTCTTCATTGAAAATCCATCCTACATCGGGATTCCCCTTTGTGAATTGTAAAGGTGTGATAACAGTAATCGAATTGTCGATTTCCTTGGATGATTGTTTAGGGCTAGTGTCTGTGACCGGCTCTTTTGATGTGGTCGATGAGGTGTCACCTGCCTTTTGTGAGGGTATCTCAGCTTGAATTAGTACCCACTTGCCTAGCGCAACTGCCTCTGGGTTTTTCTCTCCTTGATCGTGGATTTTGGCTCCCTGTTCCGAGGTATCCTTTTCTTCTGTCCCTTCCTAATTTTTCTCCTTGCCAGGACCTGATTTCTTTGAGCCTTTGGCTTCTATCTGCTTTACATTTGGAAGCTTTGGGGGTTTTCCCTATAAAATCAGGGGGAGGCAACTCTTTCGATGCTCCTCGAATTTGAGGAAATCGGCCATATCTCTAGGTGGCAAGGCCTGAATCCAGCTCAAGACTTCAGAGTAGGACCTCACACCTTAGAATATTTCATCATGGAGTGAATCCTCATGTTCATATCTCTTATGGCCACAATTCTCCAAGTGATTACTCACAACCTTATTTGGGTCATGCTTTTTGAACTCAATGTTCACCAACTTCATTTCATCCAAAGTCGTGGACTTGTCTTTGGCATGGCCAAAATCTAATAAAGAGTATGACCCAATGTGAATGGGGAAGGGTGGACATACCTTCTTTGATAGTCCTTTGAGCTCCTTGCTTATTCCACCAAGCATAGCTTGTCTGGCGATCTCGTGGCATATTAGCTTATTTGGCATAAATAACGGCAAAACATGGGGGTGAACGGAGGTGCTGAAAACCTTGATGTATGAATACTCTGCTTATATATACCAATCTACTACATTGCTCAAGTTTTTTGTGATGTTATCTAAAATCTGGGGAGGCAGATGGCCGAAGATAGCAACATGCATCAGTATCATTACCTAGTTAAAAATCTCGTAGATGAAATCTTTGGCCTTATCCTCCCAGAGCTTCGAGTGGTAGACATGGATAGGCTCAGCATCAGACAGAGTCTAGCTCCAAATTATCAATGGGAAAGGTTTCATCAAGAAAATAGCATCCATGATGTAGGCAGACATAAAGAATGAATATGTTCTCCTGCTGGCTTTCTACACTCGATATTCAATAATTCGACTGGTAAGACTGTCCGACATCAGTTTGGCCCAGTCGAAAGAAAAACCTTCATCGACTGTATAAATGAGAAATACCCATGGGAGAAAAAAGTGAGTTGTGTCCTCCTTCTCGTATAGTCTACAGGCCATCATATCGCTACATACTTGAACTGTGGCTCTAAAGAAGAGATTGAATAAATTCCATGAGTATCGGAACTGAATTTCCCGAGGTGTGAAACCTGGTCTTTAATTAGATCAGATAAATTTTTCCCGAAGTGCTAGAATTCCTTGCTTTTGAACTCCTCTAGGAATTTGGTATTGTAAATACAATTTGGAGTGGTTGACAATTTATACATTGCATGTAGGTGCTCTGGTCTGAAAGACCCGACTGCTTCCCTCCGTTCATTGAAAATCATTATGATCAGGAGGTCTACATGGTCCAGTGCCCATCTGACCATATAATAATAGGGGAGAAGTCATGGCCTTGCTGCTATTTTGTGCACCTCCGCTTGAGAAACGTTTTTGTATTTGGTGGACATGTCATCGTTCTCCTCATCGAAGGAATCATCCGACCAATTTATCACCTTGAGCTCCAGAACATTGGAAATATGTGTCCATGTCTTAATAGTATTGATACTTCGAGGCAAGGTATCAGAAACAATGTCTGAACCTTGGCGTGAGCTATTGACGACTTCCTTGGGTGCTTTTCGTGGATCCATGGTGTATGACCTTGCAATTAGATCCCCTATTGCAAAACACTGAAAACACAGACATAAGTTATCCTGGTAAGACTATCCGACATCAGTTTGGCCCAGTCGAAAGAAAAACCTTCAGCGACTGTATAAATGAGAAATACCCATGAGAGAAAAAAGTGAGTTGTGTCCTCCTTCTCGTATAGTCTACAGGCCATCATATCGCTACATACTTGAACTGTGGCTCTAAATAAGAGATTGAATAAATTCCATGAGTATCGGCACTGAATTTCCCGAGGTGTGAAACCTGGTCTTTAATTAGATCAGATAAATTTTTCCCGAAGTGCTAGAATTCCTTGATTTTGAACTCCTCTAGGAATTCGGTATTGTAAATACAATTTGGAGCGGGTGACAATTTATACATTGCCTGTAGGTGCTCTGGTCTGAAAGACCCGACTGCTTCCCTCTGTTCATTGAAAATCATTATGATCAGGAGGTCTACATGGTCCAGTGCCCATCTGACCATATCATAATAGGGGAGAAGTCGTGGCCTTGCTGCTATTTTGTGCACCTCCGCTTGAGAAACGTTTTTGTATTTGGTGGACATGTCATCGTTCTCCTCATCGAAGGAATCATCTGACCAATTTATCACCTTGAGCTCCAGAACATTGGAAATATGTGTCCATGTCTTAATAGTATTGATACTTCGAGGCAAGGTATCAGAAACAATGTCTGAACCTTGGCCTGAGCTATTGACAAATTCCTTGGGTGCTTTTCGTGGAGCCATGGTGTATGACCTTGCAATTAGATCCCCTATCGCAAAAGACTGAAAACACAGACAGAAGTTATCCTGGTGAAATATCTCTACGCACAGTAGAAAGAAAAGTTGAGATAATGAAAGAAAACCCTCTTCTTAAACACTTAAGTTCATGCTAATCCTTGTCGACAGAATGGTTAAATGATTTAATGGAAAGATTTTAGCGAATAAGTGGGATCTTACTGTCAATCACTTCAATGAAATTCAAATAAATTCCATAAATATTTGACGACTCATAACTTGGGAAAAGGGCAGAAACGTTAAAAGCTTCATTCATAGATCGTACGGTTAAAATATACTCAAGGCATTAATTAATCCATCTTAGCTACTTTAATTTCGTGTTTTCAGTCCTTTATCCCATTTTCGGCACTCTTCGTATTGGATGATTTTGCTTCTAGCCTTGGAGACCCAAAATCCCAAAGTCGCGATGGTGCGAAATTATTTATAATTTCTGATTTAAATTAAGCTTTTAATTAACCCATATTAATTAATGAATATTGCGACTTCGGGGATCGGAGTGACTAAGGTGTTGTGTTTTAAGACAAGAAATGTTGAGTCATGAAATTATAATAGAGACTAACTACAATTTAAAAAGATTACTCTTGATATTTACCTGAGTGACTTGAAAAGATTTCGCAACTTCGCATCTCGAAGGTTCGGAAAGTGTTCGATGAGTAACTTCCAAAACGCGAGAGCAATAGGTGATGACATCAAACGATCTTTACTTAGAGGATCGATAACGGTGGTTAGAACTAAACCTTATCGCTACTTCACATGTCGGGATAACGGGGCTTGGTAGTTACATCGTGAAATACACGAGATCCTGAAATCCAGCTTTTTGGGATTAATTATAACTTCTTACTTATTTAGATAGAAGGGAGGCTCCAACCTTTGAACCAAGAGTATAAAAAATAAAATAATACGTTCCAACATAGGCTTCAACTAGGGATCTTGTCTCCTTGCGAGACGGGAAGAACAGTAGACCAAGTGCCTGTATTGGGTAAATGGAGTCATTAACCTGCTTCTGTGAAACTTGTTTGGAAGGAGGATATAGAGGGAACTTTGAGGTTTCAACTTTATTTCCGGAAAACTTTCAAAACTCAACACGCTTTCTAAACTCAACTACAGTCCATTCGACAACTTTCCCTTTCTTGAGACTGACATTGGGTTTGATTAAGACGATCCAAATGATCTTAGTAAGTTCAACAGGTGCTGTAGGTTTTAGCTTGCATCAAAACAAAGAAAATTCCATGCTTTAAATCAAGGAGACATGCATGAACTTGGGCTGTAGATCCAGTTTCGAAAAGGATAATTACCAGAGTGTAATATAATTTACATATGACAGCCTTACATATATCTTAGATATTGCTTCACTGACAGCGAACCTGTTTAGTACCACGGTGAAGTTATCTGGTTCCCTTTATTGAATTTGCTTTCACTAGTCCAAACTATGATTTTGCATTTAAATGCTGAGATGAGGGCAATCATTTTATGAATTTCCTTTTATCATCTCTTTGGACTAGATGGGGGCAATCAATTATGAATTTCCTTTCAACATCTGTCTTATATTTTACTTTTGGAATATGAAGTGGGGGAAATCAATTTGGTATAAAGTATACCAGGGGTGATATCTGTGTAACATTCACTACAGTGGCCTGTCACCTTGCTTTGAGAACTCAGGACCAACTTTCTCTTGACCTTCAAAACATCCTAGTCTGCAAGAATTTTATGGAAGAATTTATTTCCAGGGGTCTTCCTCTAAGCAAGTCTTAACCATTTGAAACATGTTAAAATACCTAAGAGAGTTAGGATGAACCTACACATAACTTTGTTTCAGAAGGAGACCGAGGAGTCATGAAGGCCAGCTTATTTTCTAAGATTTGTTCGCCAGTTTCCAAAACTAAAGAATAACCTCTTCTTCCTCTATGGAGGGTACGGGAAGGTGTCAAAGCTTAAGGAGAGAAGTCCAGTGATGAAAAGGAAAAAGGATAAGGATTTGGACTTCAAAAAACTAGACATTGACACGCAATCCTGACTCTTGGAAACCTTTCTCTGTTTTTTTTTTTTTTTTTTTTTTGGGTGAGCCCTTTTAGAATCCACAGTAAAAGTTGTTCTTTTAAAGACATGTCAGGTGAATATATCATACTCGTGAGACCATGCCACGTTTAATTGATATTCATTTGAAAACCCAGATACTTCGGAAATTCATACCTTTACCTTACCATTTCGTTCTCTTCTAAAACATTTTGTCACCTGTCCCGAGTGAGTCAATTTCCTGATACATGATCTTCTGTTTTGTCCTTTTGATGTTTGTGTTGTAAGCCAGAATCCTGTAAGGAACAACATGAAGAGTATCAGGCCCTTCAAGATTTATGGGATTCGATGTGTTGGAAATTTTATATCTCTACTTCTAGGAAATCACTAACCTGTTTTATTTTCGATGAAAGTGAACTTACCGAAAAGCTATAAAAAGTAGAAAAACAAACCGGTATATACAGTGGAGATTCATAACTCATTTATTGCATAAAACGCTTTAAATAATGCCTGTTGAGAGAGGCGTTGAGGATTTTACCATCCAAATTCTCTAACAGAAATGAATTCGTCCCTTCAGAAGCTGAGACTTTGAACAATCCATACCAAATATGATCAAATTTACCATGTTTTGTTGAGTTTTCCCTTCTAGCATCCCATTTCAAAACCAAATCGTCGGGGAGGAAGTATTTGTTTTTGGCCTTATGGTCGAACAGTTCTTTCATGTTTTCATGGTATTTCTGCATCCTTTCATCCACCTTGGTCCTGTGTTGTTAGACCTCAATTAGTTGATTTATTCTTCTTGTGATATGGTTTGGCTCTTCTTTCTCATCTTGCTAGAGCTTCATCACAGGGAGCACTAGATTTATAGGTAGTACCACGTCAGTCCCGTATACCAGTTGGAAAGGCAAAGTGTCAATAGATTTCTTTGTGCCTATCCGATTTTCCCACAAAGAGTACTTGAGATGCACATGACAAGATTTTTTCTTTTCAATCAGCACTTTGTTAATTATGGTAATTAAAATTTTATTTGATGATTCGGCTAACCCATTTCCTTGAGGGTAATATGAGGTTGAGTGGCCCAATACGATGTTGTATTTTTGGCAAAAACTAACCATTTCCATAGACTTGAATGCATGGGCATTGTCCATGACTATCTTTCAGGGACAGTCGAATCTGGACAGTATGTTCTCTTCCAGGAAATCTATAACCACTGAATCAGTCGCCTTTCTAGTCAGAATGGCCTCCACCCATTTGGTGAAGTAATTTGTGGCAGTTAAGATCCATTTTTGTTGAGCTCTAGAATGTGGGTTGATTTCACCTATAAAATCCAATCCCCGTTGTTGAAAGGGGGCTTCTACTTTTACCGAGAACAGAAGTAGAGCTGGGAGTTTTTGTTTGCCTGCGAACAACTAGAAAGGGTTGCAGGCTCTGACTTTGGCGTTGACGTATGAGAATATCCTAGGCCAATAATATCTTTCTCTCGGGATTTTATAAGTTGTCACCCTCCATGCATGATGTCCTCCACATACCCCTTCCGTCATTATCAGGCTGCACCAATATGTCTTTTACAACATAGGTAGGTGCATATGCTATCACCTTGGAGTGTAGCATGTAAGTCCTGAAAGATTTTAGTGCCTTTACCATAGCGTATACTTGTTTTTCCATTATATCATATTTTAATTCAACATCTCTAATACTTTTACTAAAGAAAGTTATCGGTTGCTTGAAACCTTCCTCATTTTTTTGGAGTACAGCTGCAATTGTCTGTTCATATGCGAATGAGAAAATCAAAAACTCTTTCAGGTAGTTAGGCTCGCTAGTACAAGTTATTCACTTATAAATTTATTTATCTGGGAAAATGACGCTTTGGCTTCAGCCGTCCATTTGACTACGCTATTTTTCTTGAGCATGTTTGTGATCAATTTCACGATTTCAGCAAAATTTGGAATGAACCTTCTCAAAAAAAAAAAAATCCTGAAAAAGACTGAATTTCTTTAATGTTTCTAGGAATATTTATGGTGTCTATAGCTTCAACCCTTTTAGGATCGATTTTAATTCCATCCCGAGACACAATATGGCCCAAGAGTTTACCTTCTTTCATCGTGAAATGAGACTTTTTGGGGTTCAAGGAAAAACCAAACTTTTGGCATTTCTCGAACGTTTGTTGGAGGTGTATCAACTGGTCTTCATCAGATTTAGAGAACACAGTCAGGTCATAGAGGTAAATAACCATGAATCTTTCTCTTTCACCGACGAAGGTGATGTCCGTAGCTCTCTCGAAGGTGGCACCTGTGTTCATCAAACCAAAAGTCATTTTGTAATACATGAATGTACCCCAAGGCGTAGTGAAAGTAGTTTTTTCCTTATCCTTTTCATTGACCGTGACTTGATTGTAACCCGAAAACCCATCAATCATCGGCATTCTATTAGCACAAACTACCTTTTTTAAAACGTGATATCTTGGGTAGAGGATAATTGTCCTTGAGAGAGGATTTATTTAGGTTTCTAAAATCCATGCATAGCCTGATTTCCCCACTCTCTTTCCTGATCGGGACTAGGTTTGCCACCCAGTCAGAGTACCTAAGAGGCACGATTATTTTTGCATATAAGAGCTTTTTTCCTTCTCTTTCGACCATGGGCAATAAAATGGGGTTGATTTTTCTGAGCTTCTGTTTGAAAGGTTTAACTCCCATTTTCAAAGGTATCTTATGTTCGATCACAGAGGTGTCGTAGGTTCTCAACTCATCATAAGTCCATGCAAAAACACCCTTGTACCACCTGAGTAAGTCTGCATACTTTCTTTTCATTTCGGGAGGGAGGTATTTTGATAGTTTCACAATCCTAGGTTCTTTAGCGGTGCCTACGTCACAGTCTTTGACCTCCTCTGGTTGGGGCTGCAAGGTAGACCTCAAAGGCATGTCGTTTTGGTCAAACAACCTTTCCAGAGGTATCAGGCCCTTAGGGATTTGATTATTTTTTAACACTAGCATGCGATCATTTGCGATTTTTTCTTGGAACTCCTGAGGCTCCTCCCCTTCCTGCATAATCCATGTATGGTCATTTGTTTTTCTTGGTCAATGTGAGTTTCAGAGAAATCATCCACCATTTCTAGAAACTTTTTGATTTGTTCATCATCTTCGAATACCTCCCAATGTTGTACGTTGTTTGGTATGGATGGTATGTACCTTACCTCTATGTGGTATTTTAATTTGAAAGATGTAGGGGGTGCGAAAGTCGACGTTGCTTTGGCTAGTGAATCAGCTTGCTAGTTTTTGGCTTGTGGGATGAAATTAACCTTTACTGACGAAAATAAATTTTCCATTATATCCCAAGTGCAATTTGTTTAGGACCTCTGTCTTGGGTGCCTGGCCTGGTAATGCCGATTTACTTGCTTCACAATCAGTCCTGCATCCCCATAGACCTCTAAGTTCTTTATGTTTAGCTTCTTTGCAGCTTCCAGTCCCAAGACTAGAGCTTCATATTCGCATACATTGTTTTTGTAGTCTATGTCCCATTGTAGCCTGTAAGGGAAGGGGACGACGAATTCATTTTCAAGTGCTAAGAAAAGCACGCCCACACCTGTGCCTTCACATGACGAAGCACCATCGAAAAACATTTTCCAAGTTCCAGTGCTATACATATTTTTAGTTGTCTTTTCAGTTTTGATTTCATCAATATAACTTTCTTCCGTACAATTATTTTCACTATCGTCAAAAGATAGAATACAATTTCCTAGGTCTTGACCGATGATATAAACAGGGTAATTTTTAGGATTCTGAGGATCACTTATCGTATATGCCAACCGTGTTTCCCTGTATAACCGAGTGAACTGCCCGCCAAAAACAGGGATCGTGGCATAGGTCATATCCAGCTGAAGGGATCCCTCGAGCTTGGCTCCCCAAGATCTAGATAATAGCAAACCATACTTTGGGGTTATATCAATGAAAACTACATCAATTAGGACATTTTTTACTGGAATCTGGGTGAGGGAGACTACTAAATCTTTGATCATGCCCATGCACTTAGCTCTCCTTGAATCGAACGAGTAAATATCTCCATAGGGTCTGGTGATTTTGAGACCTAATCTATCCATAATGGATTTGGCCATTACATTATGAGAGGCCCCAGAGTCCAACATGCAATTATGCAACAGTTGATCGTGCACTTTCAGAGTAATATAGAAGGGGGTGAAGGTATCTCTGGCACCTTCAAAATGTTGACCAAAAGTGATATTAGGCTTATCATCTTCCATATTTATCACGTGAGACTGACTCTCTAAATCTGAAAATCTTATCATCTTGTTTTTTTTTTCGATACACAAGATTCTTCACCAACTCAACCAAAGGTATCAGTATCTTGATCTTATTTATCTCATTTTCTAGGCAAAAAATTCCCGCAATTTTATCCGTTTCCTTGGCTAAAACTTCAAACTCTTTCCTATCCATCTTATTTGTTTGCACTGTTTTATTTTCGGTGGTTCTGGGCATTTCAGGTGTCTACGTTTCAACTGTATTAGTTCTTCTCACTTGGGTTTCAGCCTCCTTTACGTTGATATTCTACGAGTCTACCCCTCTGTTATTTCATGTCTTGGTCTCTCTCTGGACGGGCTCGAATGTTTCACCCCTAGGAAAATTTTTCTTTGGTTGAGCAGTCGACACAAGTTTGTTTTTAGGCCTTAGATTGTATTTATGTTGGAGCTCAACCATTATGGTGTCAGCCATTCCTTGATAAGCGAGATCATTAGCGCTCTTTACGCTATTATCTGCACCTGATGGCTATCCAATGTTTAGAGATTTCTC
This sequence comes from Picea engelmannii, assembly GCA_009831015.1. Lineage (NCBI taxonomy): Eukaryota > Viridiplantae > Streptophyta > Pinopsida > Pinales > Pinaceae > Picea > Picea engelmannii. The sequence continues at coordinate 322,732 of ML776724.1, forward strand.
ATAATATTCTTTCATCAAGTGAGGTTGTATACAGTTGTCACCTAAATCGTTTACGTATTCTTCCAAATCCTCGAACTCTTGCATATCATTTCCTCCAATAAAGTTTTCATTTTTTAGAGGTGTTTGAATTTTTTGATCTTCATTTTTAATCTGTCTTTGTTGAATCTGAGGATTGGGGTTTCTCTTGAATTCTCTCTTAACAAATTGATCAGATTTGGATTGGTCTAGCTCCATTCTTGAGATTTTGTTTGATAGCTCTTTTGTTATCCTAGCCATGTCATCCATTTTGTCATCTGAGGACCTTCCATATCCAGAGTGACCCGCTTGCTCTCTAAAATGTTTGGTTTCCCTATTTTTCGTTTCGATTTTCATTTTTAATTTACCCGAAGCCGTCATGTTTGACTCAATTTCCACAGCGTCATCTTGCATTCGGCTTAAGTCGGCCCCTCTCCTTTCTCTTAATAGTAGAGCGAAATCAGGTTCAAAATCTCCTGCGAAAGTTACCTTGGCTGCGGGTTGGGATGATTTAACTTCAACAGGGATCTTATTGTACAATTTGTTAAATCTTTGGATAAATTCCATAACAGTTTCGAATCCCTTTTTCCTTAAAGACCTAAACTCGGTCAAATAGTATAAATGATCCTTTCTTTCGCCCCATTGTTTGAGAAAAAGGTATTCTAACGCATCGTAGGATAATACTGAACTTGGGGGCAGGCTCTGAAACCAAGTTCTTATCTATCCCTCAAAGGTTTGGACAAACAAATGGGAATACACATCCTCATGTTCGAGACCTAGAATATCAGAGAATTGATCGAAGAAGTTGATATGCTCGGTTGCGGTTAGATCCTCTTCTCTTGTGAACTTGGGTAAATTTTTCATATAGTTTTCGGTTAAATCATGGAGGGGTATAGGAAGGACCAAGGGAGCGTATCTAGTGGTCACTTTGGTGAAAACTCTGGGGGGGAGGTTGTTGGCCTTGACCTCCTGCTCCCCTTGCTCCTCCTCCAGCGGCAACCATGGATGACCTAGGATAGGAAATTGGTGCATTATAAAGAGGGTTGGCGAAGATGTATAGTGACTCTCTAGCTTCCTCGGTGTCGAGGGGGAAAAAATCGAGGAATTGTTTACCAGGGGAGGTGAAAGTTGGAAAAGGGGGAGAGGGTAAATGAGGACTCAGTTCCTCTGACTTGTAGGATATATAAATGGGAGAGCCCACTGGTGTTGAGTTTGTGGGCATGGAAACTTCTTCGAGGCCTTGAGTGACAGAGAGGTTTATATTGAGAGTAGATGGGATATCGATAGGGATGAGATTTATGGAAAGCATGTCACCTCTACTAACGTAAGAGGTAATCAGAGAGGTTTCAGTCTTAATCTTGGGTAGGATTTGCTTGGACTTTAGGGTCTTCACTTCAACAGTATTGTTTGATTTTTTTCCAAGAGAAGGTTCTCGCGAGGACGAAGGTTCAAGAAAGGTCTTATCTTTAGACTGAGTAGACTTGAGTTGGTAAACAACAGTGTTTTGTTTGAAAAGATCCCTTGGTTTTAGTATTTTTTTAGGGTCGGAAACTGGCACGGTCTGTTTAGCATTTGGGTTTTTTCTGGTGTTCCTTCGAAAGGATGCCAGCTTACTTAAAAGTGGAGTCACCAAGTGAATAATAAAGGTTTAGCCTTAACAAGGTGTTCTCTCTTTGTTCACTATCAAAAACCGAAACTTGGAAAATGTCATTCTCTCAAGGGAAAGTGACTATGATTCTCCGTCCCCAGCAACGGTGCCAGAAATATGTTGTTCCAGAGTTTGTACTTAAGGCTAGGAAGTATAGAGTCTAGGAATCCAGAAAAAGGGTAAAAGATAAGGGAAGGAGCAAACAACTGGAAGAGAAACTATAGTTGATTTCTAAGTTGTATGTGTCTAACTTCCACCTATTCTTGTGTGGTTATGTCTCATTCAATGGCTGCCCACGAATGTTCTAGTTCGACCCAAGTGGTTGCAGTTCTTAGGATAGTGTCAAAGAGGTTTAAGGCGATGTTGGTTTGGTCTGAGAGGCCGGGTTTTATGTGAGGTTGCCTTGCAATAGGGACAATCATTTAAGGAACATATATTTAAGAGGCTGCTGTTTTTTTTTTTTGAGTTGTCGATTCAATTTTTTGATTTATACGAGAGAAAAAGAAATCCCATGAGACAAATTAATAGTTTAACAAATTGAAGGTTGTCTTCCGTAACTAAGTTAAAATTTTGGAACCACGTATGAAACGAAAGAAAAACATAAAGTTGTCAGACAATGTGAGGCATCATTTCGAGAGGAATCTCGTGCTGTAATAGAAGAGAAACACTTTAATGAAGCGTAAAATATAGTGATCTAAGTAATCCACAGGTCTTGTACCTGCTAATAGCCGATACAGAGGAAAAGATGAAAATAATTAGATAACTAAAACATGATTGCCACAGTAGAGGTTGTACCAAATTGTAGTCAAAGCATTAATCAAAGATGCATATAAAAACGTCATTAAGCATGAAATAATAGAAGAAAGCACATAACTCAATCTTGACCAAATATGGAGTCTTCAATTCGTTTTTTATTAATTCCTAGCGACAGAAAATTTCACTATTACAATCTGCCAAAAGAAAAAACCCATGGTTTTTTTTCGAAATGCCTATTTATACAAGCCTAAAAAACACTTCAAATTCCATTCGTTCTAGAAACCTTTAATTACAATTGAGGAAAGGAAACGTTTCATTTCCTCTCTCTTTGTCTTCCCCCATGCAGGCGAAACGCCTTCTTTTCTTTTCTCTTCTGGATCTAGAAATAGAACGGATTGACATCTATCACTATTTAACAATTGAAGCCGGCCCTTTCACTTGCTCAATGCAATTGACACACCTTTCAACCAACTGGGATATCAACCTAGAAGGCTCTAATTGGTTTTTGGCCTCAAATGTGTAACAACTCTTCACCAATTGTGGCAACTTTTTTCCCACTTGTCGGTCTTCAGTGACGATAGACCGCAATTGTAGACTTGGTTCTACTAGCCATTTGTCCACTTGGACCATGTCAACCTGGCTTATTTGGGATATTTCAGCTTGCTCCTTTTCTTCAATTTCCTTGATATCTATCAGGTGTTTAGCTATATTGATTTTTCCCAGTGTCCCAGCACTGCCTTCCTTATCAAGGTCTAGCAAAGATTTATTTATCAAGGCAAATGTTTCTTCACAAGAAGTTCTCACCTCCTCAGCTCTTCCCCCGCTCTCTGATATATTCTTCTCCCAAGCCTTTAGTAAGATATTCCCTCTTGTTTGTTCTGCGATGAATAATTTGGAGCTACTGACTGCCTCTACATTCGCTGTGGCTATCACAGCATCCTGGAAAGCAACCCGAGCCACCCCAGCTTCTCTTTCTTGCAAAGAGATATATTCTAGTATTTGATCTATCGTCTGAAATTGATGTTGAATGGTTCCCACTTTTGCAAGCAAGTGTTGTTGAGCCGCTAATACCTTATGCCAGATTTCGGTAGCCTGGGCTTGAAAAACCTTTATGTCTAAAACCTAGTTTTCAGCAACATCCAATTTCGATTGTAACTATATAATTTGTTGTTCTTGTTGGCTTACCTGCGTTTGGCTTATTTGCATCGACTAGCACACCTGCTCAAGGTCAGATCTAAGTTTCTCGATCTCCTGCAGATCGGCTATTCGTGCTTGCTCGAGGCTTTTGCTCATCTCATCCTTGGAATTTTCTTCTTCCATAGCCACCTTAGCTTCCAACTTACCGATCAAGAGGTTCTTCCGTTTCAAAGGGGCCTTCAAAGTTTGTACTGAGTACTAATTGGTTGTAGCGTTAGCCCCTAGTGTTCCTGCTATCTCATCGGTGAATTCCTCCTCTTCTACGACCTTTCCTTCTATCAAGATTTTAAACCTTTTAGCCACTGTGCCTGATTTTTTATACGATTCTTGCTTCACTACAACCTTCCTTTTCTTATCAAAGAAAAAATTGTGTGGAGGTAACTCTTCCATGGAAATGGGCGTTATCTCTTCATTGAAAATCCATCCTGCATCAGGATTCCCCTTTGTGAACTGTAAGGGTGTGATAACAACAATTGGACTACTGATTTCCTTGGATGATTGTTTAGGGGTAGTGTCTGTGTTCGGCTCTTTTGATGTGGTCAGTGAGATGTCGCCTGCCTTTTGCGAGGGTATCTCAGCTTGACTTAGTACCTGCTTGCCTGGCGCAACTGCCTCTGGGTTTTTCTCTCCTCGATCAGGGATTTTGACTCCCTATTCCAAGGTATCCTTTTCTTTTGTCCCTTCCTGATTTTTCTCCTTGCCAGGACTTGAGTTCTTTGAGCCTTTGGCTTCTGTCTGTTGCACATCTAGAAGCTTTGGGGTTTTTCCCTGTAAAATTAGGGGGAGGCAACTCTTTCGATGCTCGTCAAATTTGATGAAATTGGCCATATCTCTGAGTGGCAAGACCTGAATCCAGCTCAAGACTTCAGAGTAGGACATCACACCTCGGAAGATTTCATCATGGGGTGAATCCTCGTGTTCGTATCTTTTCAGGCCACAATTCGCCAAGTGATTACTCCCAACCTTATTTGGGTCGTGCTTTTTGAACTTAATGTTCACCAACTTCATTTCCTCCAAAGTTGTGGCCTCGGCTTTGGCATGGCCAAAATCTAATAAAAAGTATGACCTAATGTGAATGGGGAAGGGTGGCCATACCTTCTTCGAAAGTCCTTTGAGCTCCTTGCTTATTCCACCAAGCACAACTTGCCTAGCGATCTTGCGGCATATTAGCTTATTTGGCAGAAATAATGGAAAAACATGGGGGGGAATGGAGGTGCCAAAAACCCTGATGTATGAATACTCTGCTTCTATATACCAATCTGTTGCATTGCTCATGTTGGTCATGATGTTATCTGAAATCCGGGGAGGCAGATGGTCGAAGATAGCAACATGCATCGGTAACATTACCCAGTTAAAAATCTTGTAGATGAAATCTTTGGCCTTTTCCTCCCAAAGCTTCGAGTGGTAGACATGGATAGGCTCAGCATCAGACGGAGTCTAGCTCCAGCTCATCAATGGGAAAGGTGTCATGAAGCAAATAGCGTCCATGATGTAGGTAGACATAAAGAATGAATATGTTCTCCCGCTAGCTTTCTACACTCGATATTCAGTAATTCGACTGGTAAGACTGTCTGACATCAGTTTGGCCCAGTCGAAAGAAAAACCTTCGGTGATTGTATAAATGAGCGGAACCCATGGGAGAAAAAAGTGAGTTGTGTCCTCCTTCCCATACAGTCTACAGGCCATCATCGCTACATACTTGAACTGTGGCTTTAAAGAGGAGATTGAATAAATTCCATGAGTTTCGGCCCTGAATTTCGCGTGGTGTGAAACCCAGTATTTGATTAGATTGGATAATTTTTTCCCGAACTGCTCGCATTCCTTCTTTTTGAACTCCTCTTGGAATTCGGTATTGTAAATACGATTTGGAGTGGGTGATAATTTATACATTGCCTGTAGGTGCTCTGGTCTGAAAGACTCGACTGCTTCCCTCTGTTCATTGAAAATCGTTCTGGTCAGGAGGTCTACATGGTCCAGTGCCCATCTAACCATATCATAATAGGGGAGAAGTCGTGGCCTTGCTGCTATTTTGTGCATCTCCGCTTGAGAAATGATTTTGTATTTGGTGGACATGTCATCATTCTCCTCATCGCAGGAATCATGCGAGCAATTTATCACCTCGGGCTACAGAACATTGGAAATATGCATCCATGTTTTAATATTATTGATACTTTGAGGCAAAGTATCAGAACCAATGTCTGAACCTTGGCCCGAGCTCTCGACGACTGCCTTGGGCGCTTTGCGTGGAGCCATGGTGTATGACCTTGCAATTAGATCCCCTATCGCAAAAGATTGAAAACATAGACAAAAGTTATCCTGGTGAAATAGCTCTGCGCACAGTAGAAAGAAAAGCTGAGATAATGAAAGAAAACCCTTTTCTTAAACACTTAAGTTCGTGCTAGTCCTTGTCGACAGAACGATTAAATGATTTAATGGAAATATTTTAGCGAATAAGTGGGAGCTTACTGTCAATCACTTCAATGAAATTCAAATAAATGCCATAAATATTTGACGACTCATAACTTGGGAAAATGGCAGAAACGTTAAAAGCCTCATCCGTAGATCGTACGGTTAAAAGCTACTCAAGGAATTAATTAATCTAGCTTAGCTCCTTTAATTTTGTGATTTTAGTCCTTTATCCCCTTTTCGATGCTCATCATATCGGACGATTTTGCTTCTAGCCTTTGAGACCCAAAAGCCCGAAGTCGCGATGGTGCAAAATTATTTATAATTTGTGATTTAACTTAAGCTTTTAATTAACCCATCTTAATTAATGAATATTGCGACTTCAGGGATCGAAGTGACCAAGGTGTTGTGTTTTAAGGCAAGAATCGCCGAGTCGCGAAATTACGATAGAGACTAACTACGGTTTAAAAAGATTACTCTTGATATTTTCCTGAGTGACTTGAAAATATTTCGCAACTTTGCATCTAGGAGGTTCGAAAAGTGTTCGACAAGTAACTCCTAAAATGCGAGAGAACGAAGTGATGACATCAAACAATCTTTACTTAGAGGCTCGATAACAGTGGTTAGAACTAAACCTTATCGCTACTTCGCACGTCGAGATACCGAGGCTTGGTAGGTACATCGTGAAATATGCGAGATCCCGAAATCCAACTTTTTGGGCTTAATTATAACCTCTTACTTATTTAGAAAAGAAGGGCGGCTCCAACCTTTGAACCAAGAGTATAAAAAATAAAATAATACGTTCCAACACAACCTATTCTATTGCATGGACAAGAAACCGTATATATCCATTGTGTTTTAAGAGATTATGGCTTATTTATTGTTATTATTCTTTTCTTAATTGAATTTTGGTAACAGGGTTTTTCGGTATCGTTTACGGAGGGACAACAATTGGCTTATCTATCTCTTTCACTGATGAAGGTGATGTCCATAGCTCTCTCGAAGGTGACACCCACGTTCATCAAACCAAAAGGCATTTTGTCATACATGAATGTACCCCAAGGCGTAGTGAAAGGGGTTTTTTCCTTATCCTTTTCGTTGACCGCGATCTGATTGTAACCCGAAAACCCATCGATCATCGACATTCTATTAGAACCAACTACCTTTTCTAAGACGTGATCCATCTTCGGTAGAGGATAATTTTCCTTGAGAGAGGATTTATTTAGGTTTCTAAAATCCACGCATAGTCTGATTTCCCCACCCTTTTTCCTGACCGGGACTAGGTTCGCCACCCAGTCAGATTACCTAAGAGGCACAATTATTTTTGCGTCTAAGAGCTTTTTCACTTCTCTTTCAACCATGGGCAATAAAGTGGGGTTGATTTGTTTGAGCTTCTGTCTGAAAGGTTTAACTCCCGGTTTCAAATGTATCTTGTGTTCGATCATAGAGGTGTCGTAGGTTCTCAACTCATCATAAGTCCATGCAAAAAAATCCTTGTACCACCCAAGTAAGTCTGCATACTTGATTTTCATCTCGAGAGGGAGGTATTTTGATAGTTTCACTATCCTAGGTTCTTTAGCGGTGCCTACGTCATAGTCTTCGACCTCCTCTGGTTGGGGCTGCAAGGTAGACATCAGAGGCATGTCATTTTGGTCAAACAACCTTTCCAGAGGCATCAGGCCCTTAGGGATCTGATTATCTTTTAACACTAGCATGCGATGATTTGCGATTTTTTCTTGGAACTCCTAAGGCTCCTCCCCTTCCTGCATAATCCAGGTATGGTTATTTTGGTTTTCCTAGTCAATGTGAGTTTCGAAGAAATCATCCACCATTTCCAGAAACTTTCTGATTTGTTCATCATCTTCGAATACCTACCAATGTTGTATGTTGTTTGGTATGGATGGTCTGTGCCTTACCTCTATGTGGTATTTTAATTTGAAAGAGGTAGGGGGTGCGAAAGTCGACGCTGCTTTGGCCAGTGAATCGACTTGCTGGTTTTCGGCTCGTGGGATGAAATGAACCTTTACTGACTAAAAGAAATTTTCCATTAGATCCCAGGCGTAATTTCTATAGGACCTCAGTCTCGGGTGCTTGGCCTAGTACTACCGATTTACCTGCTTCACAATCAGTTCTACATCCCCATAGACCTCTAAGCTCTTTATGTTTAGCTTCTTGGCAGCTTCCAGTCCTAAGACTAGAGCTTCATATTCGCATACGTTGTTTGTGTATTCTATGTCCCACTGTATCCTATAAGAGAACGGGACAATGAATTCATTTTTAGGTGCTACAAAAAGCACACCTGCACATGCTCCTTCACACGATGAAGCACCATCGAAAAAGATTTTCCAAGTTCCAGTGCTATACATATTTTTAGTTGTCTTTTCAGTTTTGATTTCATCAATATAACTTTCTTCCGTACAATTATTTTCACTATCGTCAAAAGACAGAATACAATTTCCCAGGTCTTGATCAATGATATAAACGGGATAATTGTTAGGATTCTGAGGATCACTTACCGTATATGCCAACCGTGTTTCCCTGTATAACCGAGTGAACTTCCCACCAAAAACAAGGATCATGGCGTAAGTCATATCCAACTGAAGGGATCCCCTGAGCTTGGCTCCCTAAGATCTAGATAATAGAAAACCATACTTCAGGGGTATATCAATGACAACTACATCCATTAGGAAATTTTTTATTGGAATCTAGGCGAGGGAGACTACTAAATATTTTATCATGCCCATGCACTTAACTCTCCTTGAATCGAAAGAGTAAAGATCTCCATAGGGTATGGTGATTTCGAGACCTAGTCTATCCATAATGGATTTGGGCATTACGTTATGAGAGGCCCCAGAGTCCATCATGCAATTATGCAACAACCGATCATGCACTTTCAGGGTAATATAGAAGGGGGCGAAGGTATCTCTGGCACCTTCAAAATGTGGACCAAAAGTGATATTAGGCTTATCATCTTCCAAACTTATCACGTCAAACTGACTCTCTAAATCTGAAAAATTTATCATCTTGGTTATTTGCTTTCGGTACACAGGATTCTTCACCAACTCGACCAAAGGTATTGGTATCTTGATCTTATTTATCTCATTTTCTAGGAAGAAACTTCCCACAATTTTATCTGTTTCCTTGGCTAAAACTTCAGACTCTTTCTTATCCATATTATTTGTTTGCATTGTTTTATTTTCGGCGGTTCTTGGCATTTTAGGGGTCTGTGTTTCAACTGTATTAGTTCTTCTCGCTTGGGTTTCAGCCTCCTTTATTATTATTTTGTGTCTCGGTCTCTCTTTGGACGGGCTCGAATGTTTCGCCCCTAGGAAAAAATTTCTTGGGTTGAGCAGTCGACACAGGTTTGTTTTTAGGCCTCAGATTGTATTTATGCTGGAGCTCAGCCATTATGGTGTCGGCCATTCCTTGATAAGAGAGATCATTAGCGTTGTTTAGGCTATTATCTGCACCTGATGGTTGTCTAGTGTTTAGAGATTTATCATAATCTTCTTTCGTCAAGTGAGGTTGTATACAGTTGTCGCCTAAATTGTTTATGTCGTCTTCCAAATCCTCGAACTCTTGCATATCATTTCCTCCAATAAAGTTTTCATTTTTTAGAGGAGTTTGAATTTTTTGATCTTCATTTTTAATCTGTATTTGTTGAATCTGGGGATTGGGGTTTCTCCTGAATTCTCTCTTAACAAATTGATCATATTTGGATTGGTCTAGCTCTATTCTTGAGATTTTGTTCGATAGTTCTTTTATTATCCTAGCCATGTCATCCATTTTGTCATCTGAGGACCTTCCAGATCCAGAGGGACCCGCTTGTTCTCTAAAACATTTGGTTTCCCTGTTTCTTGTTTCTTGTTTCATTTTTAATTTACCCGAAGCCATCATGTTTGACTCAATTTCCACAGTGGCATCTTGCATTCGGGTTAAGTCGACCCCTCTCCTTTCTCTTAATAGTACAACAAAATCGGGTTCAAAATCTCCTGTGAAAGTTACCTTGGCTGCGGGTTGGGACGATTTAAATTCAACAGGGATCTTATTGTACAATTGTTAAATCTTTGGATAAATTCCATAATAGTTTCAAATCCCTTTTTCCTTAAAGACCTGACCTCGGTCAAATAGTATAAATGATCATTTCTTTCACCCCATTGTTTGAGAAAAAGGTCTTCTAATGCATCGTAGGATAATATTGAACCTGGGGGTAGGCTCCGAAACCAAGTTCTTACCTGTCCCTCGAAGGTTTGGACAAACAAATGGGAATACACGTCCTCATGTTCGAGACCTAGAATATCAACGAATTGATCGAAGAAGTTGATATGCTCGACTGCGGTTAGATCCCCTTCTCTTGTGAACTTGGGTAAGTTTTTCATATAGTTTTCGAGTAAATCATGGAGGGGTACAAGAAGGATCAAGGGAGCGTATCTAGCAGCCACTTTGGTGAAAAACCTGGGGGGCAGTTGTTGGCCTTGACCTCCTTCTCCCCCTGCTCCTCCTCCGGTGGCGGCCATGGATGACCTAGGAGAGGAATTTGGTGCATTATAAAGAGGGTTGGAGAAGATGTATAGTGACTCTCTAGCTTCCTCGAGGTCGAGGGGAAAAAAATCGGGGAACTTTTTACTAGGGGAGGTGAAAGTTGGAAAAGAGAGAGAGGGTAAACGAGGACTCGGTTCCTTTGACTTGCAGGATATAAAAATGGGAGAGCCCACCGGTGTCGAGTTCGTGGGCATGGAAACTTTTTCGAGGCCTTGAGTGATAGAGAGGTTTATATTGAGAGTTGATGGGATATCGATAGGGATGAGATTTACGGCAGGCGTGTCACCTCTACTAGCGTAAGAGGTAATCAGAGAGGTTTCAGTCTTAATCTCGGGTAGGATTTGCTTAGACTTTAGGGTTTCGGCTTCGATAGTACTATTCAATTTTTTTCTGAGAGAAGGTTCTCGCGAGGACAAAGGTTCAAGAAAGGTCTTATCTTTAGACTGAGTAGACTTGGGTTGGTAAACAACAACATTTTGTTTGAAAAGACCCCTTGGTTTTAGTATTTTTTTAGGGTTGGAAACTGACACGGTCTGTTAAGCATCTGGGTTTTGTTTGATGTTCCTTCGAAAGGATGCCAGGTTACTTAAAAGTGGAGTCACCAAGTGAATGATAAAGGTTTAGCCTTAACAAGGTGTTCTCTCTTTGTTCACTATCAAAAAATGAAACTTGGAAAATGTTGTTCTCTCAGGGGAAACTGACTACGATTCTTCGTTCCCGGCAACGGCACCAGAAATATGTTGTTCCAGAGTCTGTACTTAAGGCTAGGAAGTATAGAGTCTAGGCATCCAAAAAAGGGTAAGATATAAGGGAAGGAGCAAGCAACTGGAAGAAAAACTATAGTTGATTTCTATGTTGTATGTGTCTAACTTCGACCTGTTCTTGTGTGGTTATGTCTCGTTCAATGGCTGCCCACGAACGTTCTAGTTTGACCTGGGTGGTTGCAGTTCTTAGGAGAGTGTCAAAGAGGTTTAAGGCGATGTTGGTTTGATCTGAGAGGCCGGGTTCTATGTGAGTTTGCCTTGCAATAGGGATAGTCATTTAAGGAACAGATATTTAAGAGGTTGTTGTTTTTTTTTTTTTGAGTTGACGATTCAATTTTTTTATTTATACGAGAGAAAAAGAAATCATGTGAGACAAATTAACAGTTTAACAAATTGAAGGTCGTCTTCCGTAATTGAGTTAAAAATTTGGAACCCTGTATGGAATGAAAGAAAAACATAAAGCTGTCAGACAATGCGAGGCATCATTTCGAGAGGAATCTCATGCTGTAACATAAGAAGAAACAAAAGAGAAAAACTTTAATGAAGCGTAAAATATAGCGATCTAAGTAATCCACAGGTCTTGTACATGCTAATAGTCGATACAGAGGAAAAGCTACAAATAATTAGATAACTAAAACATGATTGCCACAGTAGAGGTTGTACCAAATTGCAGTCAAAGCATTCATCAAAGATGCATATAAAAATGTCATGAAGCATGAAATAATAGAAGAAAGCACATAACTCAATCTTGAAGGAATATGGAGTCTTCAATTCGCTTTGTATTAATTCCTAGCAATGGAAAATTTCTCTATTAAAATCTGCCAAAAGAAAAAACCCTTGGTTTTTTTTCGAAATGCCTATTTTTACAAGCCTAAAAAACGCTTCAAATTCCATTCCTTCTAGAAACCTTTGATTACAATTGAGAAAAGGAAGTGTTTCATTTCCTCGCTCTTCGTCTTCCCCCATGCAGGCGAAGCACCTTCCTTTCTTTGCTCTTCTGGCTCCAGAAATAGAATGGATTGACATCTGTCACTATTTAACACCAGAAGCCTGCCCTTTCACCTGCTCAATGCAATTGATGAAACTTTCAACCAACTAGGCTATCAACCTGGAAGGCTCTGCTTGGTTGTTGGCCTCAAAGGTATAACAACTCTTCGCCAACTATGGCAACCTTTTTCCCACTTGCCAGTCTTCTATGACGATAGACCGTAATTGTAGACTTGGTTGTACTAGCCATTTGTCCACTTGGACCATATCAACCTGGCTTATTTGGGATATTTTAGCTTGCTCCTTTTCTTCATTTTCCTTGATATCTATCAGGTGTTTAGCTATATTGATTTTCCCTAGCATCCCAACACTGCCTTCCTTATCAAGGTCTAGCAAAGCTTTATTTATCAAGGAAAATGTTTCTTCACAAGAAGTTCTCACCTCCTTAGCTCTTGCCCTGCTCTCTGATATATTCTGCTCCCAAGATTTTAGTAAGATATTCCCTCTGGTTTGTTCTGCGATGGATAGTTTGGAGCTACTAACTGCCTCTACATTTGTTGTGGATATCACAACATCCTGGAAAGCAACTCGAGCCGCCCCAACTTCTCTTTCTCGCAAAGAGATATATTCTAGTATTTGATCTATCGTCTGAAAGTGAAGTTGAATGGTTCCCACTTTTGCAAGCAAGTCTTGTTGAGCCGTTAATACCTTCTGTCAAATTTTGGTAGCCTGGGCTTGAAAAACCTTTATGTCTAAAACCTGGTTTTCGACAACATCCAATTTCGATTGTAACTGTATAATTTGTTACTCTTGTTGGCTTACCTGCGTTTGACTTATTTCCGCCGACTGGCGCACCTGCTCAAGGTCAGATCTAAGTTTATCGATCTCTTGCAGATCGGCTATTCGAGCTTGCTCAAGGCTTTTGCTCATCTCATCCCTGGCATTTGCTTCCGTCATAGCCACCTTAGCTTCCAACTTACCGATCAAGAGGTTCTTCCATTTCAACTAGGCCTACAAAGTTTCGACTGAGCACTGATTGGCTGTAGCGTAAGCCCCCAGTGTTCCTGCTATCTCGTCAGTGAATTCCTCCTCTTCTACGACCTTTCCTTCTATCAGGATTTTAAACCTTTTAGCCACTGTGCCCGCTTTTTGATACGATTATTGCTTCACTACGACCTTCCTTTTCTTATCAAAGAAAAATTCGTTTGGAGGTAACTCTTCCACATAAATGGGCGTTATCTCTTCATTGAAAATCCATCCTGCATCAGGATTCCCCTTTGTGAACTGTAAGGGTGTGATAACAGCAATCGGACTGTCGATTTCCTTGGATGATTGTTTAGGGGTAGTGTCTATGACCGACTCTTTTGATGTGGTCAGTGAGGTGTCACCTGCCTTTTGCGAGGGTATCTCTGCTTGACTTAGTACCCACTTGCCTGGCGCAACTGCCTCTGGGTTTTTCTCTCCTCGATCGGGGATTTCGGCTCCCTGTTCTGAGGTATCCTTTTCTTCTGTCCCTTCCTGATTTTTCTCCTTGCCAGGACCTGATTTCTTTGAGCCTTTGGCTTCTATCTGTTGTACGTCTGGAAGCTTTGGGGTTTTTCCCTGTAAAATTAGGGGGAGGCAACTCTTCCGATGCTCCTCGAATTTGAGGAAATCGGCCATATCTCCGGGTGGCAAGCCCTGAATCCAACTCAAGACTTCAGAGTAGGACCTTGCACCTCAGAAGATTTCATCATGGGGTGAATCCTCGTGTGCGTATCTCTTCAAGCCACAATTTTCCAAGTGATTACTCACAACCTTATTTGGTTCGTGCTTTTTGAACTCAATGTTCACTAACTTCATTTCCTCCAAAGTCGTGGCCTCGGCTTTGGCAAGGCCAAAATCTAATAAAGAGTACGACCCAATGTGAATGGGGAAGGGTGGCCATACCTTCTTCAACAGTCCTTTGAGCTCCTTGCTTATTCCACCAAGCACAACTTGCCTGGCGATCTTGCGGCATATTAGCTTCTCTGGCAGAAATAACGACAAAACATGGGGGGGAACAGAGGTGTCAAAAACCCTGATGTATGAATACTCTACTTCTATATACCAATATGCTACATTGCTCAGGTTGGCCGTGATGTTATCTAAAATCCGGGGAGGCAGATGGCCGAAGATAGCAACATGCATCGGTACCATTACCCAGTTAAAAATATCGTAGATGAAATCTTTGGCCTTATCCTCCCAAAGCTTCAAGTGGTAGACATGGATAGGCTCAGCATCAGACGGAGTCCAGCTCCAACTCATCAATGGGAAAGGTGTCATGAAGCAAATAGCGTCCATGATGTAGGCATACATAAAGAATGAATATGTTCTTCCGCTGGCTTTCTGCGCTCGATATTCAGTAATTCGACTGTTAAGACTGTCCGACATCAATTTGGCCCAGTCGAAAGAAAAACCTTCCGCAACTGTATAAATGAGCGGCACCCATGGGAGAAAAAAGTGAGTTGTTTCCTCCTTCCCATACAGTCTGCAGGCCATCATCGCTACATACTTGAATTGTGGCTCTAAAGAGGAGATTGAATAAATTCCATGAGTATCGGCCCTAAATTTCGTGGGGTGTGAAGCCCAGTCTTTGATTAGATCAGATAATTTTTTCCCGAACTGCTCGCATTCCTTCTTTTTGAACTCCTCTAGGAATTCGGTATTGTAAATACAATTTGGAGTGGGTGACAATTTATACATTGCCTGTAGGTGCTCTGGTTTGAAAGACCCAACTGCTTCCCTCTGTTCGTTGAAAATCGTTCTGGTCAG
Organism: Picea engelmannii; assembly: GCA_009831015.1. Classification (NCBI taxonomy): domain Eukaryota; kingdom Viridiplantae; phylum Streptophyta; class Pinopsida; order Pinales; family Pinaceae; genus Picea; species Picea engelmannii. The sequence goes on from ML776724.1 coordinate 337,840, forward strand.
GAGGTCTACATGGTCCAGTGCCCATCTAACCATATCATAATAGGGGAGAAGTCATGGCCTTACTACTATTTTGTGCATCTCCGCTTGAGCAACGATTTTGTATTTGGTGGACATGTCATCGTTCTCCTCATCGCAGGAATCATTCGAGCAATTTATCACATCGGGCTGTAGAACATTGGAAATATGCATCCATGTCTTAATAGTATTGATACTTTGAGGCGAAGTATTAGAAACAATGTTTGAACCTTGGCCTGATCTCTCGACAACTGCCTTGGGCACTTTTCGCGGAGCCATGGTGTATGACCTTGCAATTAGATCCCCTGTCACAAGAGATTGAAAACACAGACATAAGTTATCCTGGTGAAATAGCTCTGCGCACAGTAGAAAGAAAAGTTGAGATAATGAAAGAAAACCCTCTACTTAAACACTTAAGTTCGTGCTAGTCCTTGTCGACGGAACGGTTAAATGATTTAATGGAAAGGTTTTAGCGAATAAGTGGGGTCTTACTGTCAATCACTTGAATGAAATTCAAATAAATGCCATAAATATTTGACGACTCGTAACTTGGGAAAATGGCAGAAATGTTAAAAGCTTCATCCGTAGATCGTACGGTTAAAAGCTACTCAAGGCATTAATTAATCCAACTTAACTCCTTTAAATTCGTGCTTTTCGTCCTTTATCCCCTTTTTGGTGCTCATCGTATTGGACGATTTTGATTCTAGCCTTTGAGACCCAAAAGCCCGAAGTCACGATGGTGCGAAATTATTTATAATTTGTGATTTAACTTAAGCTTTTAATTAACCCATCTTAATTAATGAATATCGCGACTTCAGGGATCGGAGTGACCAAGGTGTTGCGTTTTAAGGCAAGAATCGCCGAGTTGTGAAATTACGATAGAGACTAACTACGATTTAAAAGGATTACTCTTGATATTTACCTGAGTGACTTGAAAAGACTTCGCAGCTTTGCATCTCGGAGGTTCGGAAAGTGTTCGACGGATAACTCCCGAAACACGAGAGCACGAGGTGATGACATCAAACGATCTTTACTTAGAGGCTCGATAACGGTGGTTAGAACTAAACCTTATCGCTACTTCACGCGTCGAGATACCAGGGCTTGGTAGGTACATTGTGAAATACACGAGATCCCGAAATCGAACTTTTTGGGCCTAATTATAACCTCTTACTTATTTAGAAAGAGAAAGAAGGGCAGCTCCAACCTTTGAACCAAGAGTATAAAAATAAAATAATAAGAGTATAAAAATAAAATAATACGTTCCAACACAACCTATTCTATTGCATGGACAAGAAACCGTATATATCCCTTGTGTTTTAAGAGATTATGGCTTATTTATTGTTATTATTCTTTTCTTAATTGAATTTTGGTAACAGGGTTTCTCGGTATCGTTTACGGAGGGACAACAATTTACACTAACGACGACAATGTAGAATGGGCGACTAATTCTAATTACATAGACTCCGGTGATACAACACGCAGAAGAAACACATCCTTACCCGTTTACCAGCAAAGGCTACGCTTCTTTCCCAATCATCTCGCCAAGTCTTGCTATGAGTTGCCTACGGCGCCCAATGTGCCTTACCTCTTCAGATTATGGTTTGTAATTGGAACTTATTAGATTCCGAAATTTATGGAGCTCCGCTTTCTATATTGAGATTGATGGTTTGTATGTTGTGGAAAATGTCACAATCACAAATTCCCATCCAATCAATTATGAAGGAATCCGTAAGACAATTTTGATGCATTTATTGTTCTACAGTTTAATGATGGAAATGAATAGATTTGTATTAGATCTTATATCTTGTTTACATATTTACAGGACATGACTGTGTAAAAGGGAGTAACTATGGACATCAGCAGATGGATATTTTGTAAAAGACACTTTTAT
>ML776724.1:352006-369374 GCA_009831015.1 Picea engelmannii
GCAGAGGGGGGGTACCCCCTTTGTGGGGTCCGGGGGGCCTATCCCCCCGGCTGGGGGGTATGGGGGTAAGTGGGACCCCAACGGGGGTTTGGGGGCGAAGCCCCTGAAGCAAAAATTGCCTTGTAAAAGTATATTGTAATTTCCTTGTAAATTTGGACCGTTCATTATAAGGTCGCAGATCTAACGGTAGAGATTATGTTAGGGTTTTTTTCCCTAGAAGGCAACCCTCTTTTATGAGGGAAATGTATTGCGGATATGGATGAGGGTGAATATTGTATTCCGAGAGAGGAGCCTGTGAGATAAAGAAGAGGAAGTTATAGCGGGTTTTGTTGTAGGTTGTATCCCTTCATTTGCTGGATAATAATAAAGGAAGGACCTGGCGATTTCTCTGGTGGACGTAGCCCACACTGGGTGAACCACGTAAATCTGTGTCTCTCTTGTATTGTGTATCTTCTGTGTTTTGTTTCTGTATTTGTTTTATTTTATTGCTCCGCGGTCCTGTTTTTCTAACACACACTTGCTCAATCCTTGTATGAAGAAGGTCAAATCCCTCTTGATAGACTTGCTAGAGTCTCCAAGCTCTTGTTCAAGCTAAGTCCTTCACACAATTCTTTCACCAATTCTCCAATGAATCTTGCTTAACGTTTTCCATGAGAATTCCATCAATATATAGGAGAGAATGAGATGGTTACTTGGATAAGAATGATCCCACAATATCAGGGAAACCAGTAAAAGGATAACCATTCGAATGCTAATCCATTCTTCTAGAAGATTCCCTTCTAGAACCATTGAGACTTCATCTTTTTCCAAGCTTTAGAACAAGTTCGCACCCTAGCTATGTAGCACAGTGCGAGAAGTTCACCCCCTAGATTAAGGTATCCTGCGGGAATTGGTCATTCTCGCACCCTAGGATATTAGCAACCTGCGAACTCTCTTCAAAAGTAAGTTTTCTGGGAAGAGATGAATGTCACTTTTCTCAGGAGAAATTTCTTATGAGGATCCTAAGTACACCATCATCAATACACCATCAAGATTGACCAAAATCATGGGTAACATAATGCCCCCCAAAGTATGAGGCCAGAACCAGTGACAACCGAAAGTCTTTGTAAACTGCATGTGTGTGTCAGAAACCAGGAGCACACCTAATCAGAAACCTCCGAACAACCAAGCATTTGCAGAATATCATATATATTAATTCTGAGGTAGGAATTCCCATACTCAGATCACATATGGATGACATTATAGACATAGTTCATGGCCACCAATCATACACTATGGATCCATGCCGTCAAAATATAGCATAGCCACTAGGAATACACTGTGGATCTATGCGAGAAACTTCAAATTAAGACGACATGGCCACGAGACATACAAAGTGGATATATGTGTCACAACTTATACATATTCCATTGCAACTTGGACAAAGAGATGATATCCAGGGTCTTCAATCTCGTCGCCCAAAAGTATGAATCTAACCATGTGATTACATGTGTTGAAGTTGAACATGGAAGAAACCACTTGATTACCGAACATTGATGAAACCGTTAACAAGTGCGAGGGAAATCACCATTAATGTCAATGACTCCCAAGGTACTCTAGTACAATCCTTCGAATGTGAATGAATGAGTTGAGGTCTAACATCCGATGAAATATTTTGATCTTGAGGCATGCAAGTTCCAAGGTACCAAAAAATTTCTAAGTCTTGTTTCCGGATAATGAGCTGAAGTCAACAGAACAAAACTCATCACAGGAGGGCCTTGATGTATCCCCCATCAATGACACGAAATGAGTAATAGATTTTGAAGGTGAAACAGAGTATGATGTAAGTTGGACTAGACACAGGGAAGGCCGACATAGAGAGAATGGGCAACTGCAGATGGTTGACTCAATAGAGGTTTTAGATGAACTTCTCTTGAACATATGAATGACACGACCAATGATTTGGCAGCATTGACTCAGAGACGACATAGGGTATGACCTTGTAGAAAATCGAATGAGAGACAAATGGATTTCCCAAACTGGCTTCAAATATAATGAATAGGGGGTGTCATGTTCAAGAGAGACACTTACTACCAATCAATATGAAGATAAGAACATATCCCTTTCCCAAATTCCCCCCCACCATTTCTAGCGAGTACCTCTTTATTTTTACGCAAGCTTGCGGAGGATAACATATGATTGTTGATATAAGCTTATCCTTCGGATAAGTACTTTAGAGTATGTTTAACGAACCCTAGGAAGGAGTGGTTCGATCCCATTATGAGTCTGTCGATGTTTGTTTAACGAGTCCAAATATAGAAAACTCGAAGGTTTTTCATGATTATAGAGTCTGGAAAAATACTTAAAAGAGAACTCTCTCAGTTCCTTTTTCGTAAAATAGTTTGATGAGATCGAAAAAGAGATAAATTACCACCCAACATACGCTTTCTTCAAATACTTTATCGAGCGTGAAAATAGCAAGGTCTCTCGGCCATCTTTTCATGTTTAGAGAGTCTGAAAAGAGCTTAAAGAGGACTCCAGGGGGGTTCCTTTTTCATATAACCTTGTTGAGCCCGAAAAAGTGATAAAAGTATGCTCGATCGTGTTCTCATGTATTTTCGAGCGTGAGAACGAACAAAGACCAAGCTCGAGGTTTTGTGCAAAAACCATGAAAAACAATCAAAACATGTGATGAAGAAGAAAAAATATGTCTGCATCCCTGTATATGAACATCGAAGTCGTTACGCCTGCAAAAGTTACACTCAAAAGGGCATTAGGGATTAGGTTTTAATAAATAAATAATTATAAAAATTCAACAACATGGTAAAAGTAAATATAAAGAAGTAAAAAACTCTTTTTACCATATCATTTCAACTTTACCACTATTTGAGCCCAAAAACCCCTCTTTTACCCTCGAAATTTGGCGTCAGATTGCAAGAGTTACGAGCATCCATTCGATGAGTCGTCAACGAAAGTGAGGTAGGCTCTTTGTCCTCTACTTTTTCATGGTTTAATTTTTCATTTTCATTGGCAAAAACCACCATTTTTTAGTTGGTTTTGGGGGCTATTATTGCGCTCATCCATTCTTGCAGGTGAGCTACACGGGACCTGTGAGAATGGGTCATTCTCACAGATGATCCCAAAGGCACCTGTGAGAACCTTGCATTGTGCCTAAAGGGAATCTACGAGAACCGCAAAGAGTATAAGTTTTTTTAAAAATTTACTCAATGAAAAGATACCAATTTGTGAATAGAGTTATTAATCTTCTTCTTGTGCTTCTTATGCAGGTATTTGGCCATCAAAATGGTTCTAGAATGGCGTGAAAGGGAGCACGAAGAATATAATTCCATTTTCAGAAATCATCTGCCCACCATTGTCGCTTTGAGAAACTGTGGTCTTCTGAAGTACTTTCGTATCTCAGGCATGAGGGCCCAAATCAGGTTATTGGAGTACCTTGTGCATATGTGGGATCCTGATCAGCAAGTATTTCATGTAGGGGTCCACACATTGTCCTTGGATATCGAGGACATTTTCTTCTTGACAGGACTATCATGGCGTGGGTACCACGTGAGCTTGAGTGGTAGCAGAGGTGGTGGGCTGCCCATGAGTGAGTACTGTCGTTTACACTGTGTTCCAGAGGCAGAGAGGAAGAAAGGGAAAGTAGCTATTTGGGGAGTGCAGGATTTGACCCTCCACACTATTTTTTTCACCATTGCTCATATGGATGGGAGCTCCGCTCCTCACATGGCGCTCCAGAGTTACTTTCAGTATGCCATAGAGTGTACTGAGCCTCGGGTTTTTAACTAGGCAGATGCAGTGCTTCGTAGCATGAAAAGGCAGTTGACCAAATGCAGGCGAGGCGACTTAAAGAAATTCGGGTATGGGTCTTTGTTAGTGTCCTTCTTTCTTGAGAGGGTTCCCTTACTGAGGCTGCAGGTTGAGTGGGATTTACTGGCTCCCACAGATCCAAGAATGCTGAGATGGTGTCACCTCATGGCCTGACACATAGCTGGACCAATTATCAAGTATGATGATACCTTCTTCGACTGGTTGCGACCACAGATGCTGATGGTCAACGATTATGCTTATGTTGGGTTGGATTTCCGAGGAGATCCAGACTTAGTCCTTCCTGAGGGTGCTCAGTGGGGGGAACTTGGTAAGAAGTACACAGTTTTTCCTTTTTAAATGTTTTTTTTGAATTTTATCATATGCAAATGTTTTTTATATGTTCGTCCAAAGACTAAATACAAAATTCATTGTTGATGACACAGATGTGGGACCTTACTGACCTCCTGGTACTTCTCCCATTCAACGACGAGGAGAGGTGGCGCCAGTGCCACAATGGGATGTCGAGGATTATCAAGTAGTGGAACAAAACCTAGAGGGTTTGACAGTAGATATTATAGACATGCCTCTTGGAGAGGTTCCACGACGTTATCAACGTCACACAAGAGGAGTGTTAGAGTCCATTGGTCGACTGCTTCGTAGGGTTTCTTGAGCAGTTGTGTGTTACCATGAACGTCATCCATGACGTCACTTTATAGAAGCTATGAGCTTCAGATTTTGACATTTTGGTCTTCGGATAGAACTTTTTGTAAAAAACTATTTTGATCGTTATATATACATACGGCTTCTACCGGTTTATCTTGTGTTGTGTGAAAAATGATGTGATTGATTTATAAATGATCCAAATGTCTGTCTAATACATAGTTAGCCAATGCATCATTTAATGTATTTAGACATCTAGGAATATGTTGATATTCAATATAATCAAAATAACGTTCCAAGAGGCGAATTCGCAAATACACCCATAACAAAGTAGGACTTCGAATAGTATAGACATTACTTAACTGTAGTACTACAAGCTGTGAATCGAGTCGCACAACCAAATGACAGATTCCGAGCGAGATAGAATTGATCAACAATTCGATAACGACGCTATACTCTACAATATTGTTGGTCGCATGACCGAGACACACACCTCGTAATGAGACAAGTTCATTTGTATGGGGCGTAAATTGCCCATGCAGTGGAAGAAAGGTTCTTAGTACTATGGCTAGCGCCATCAGCGAAGCCAATATAGGGTAGCGAAGACTCCGACATCTGTAAATCAAACACAATGTCACATAAGGGAAGAGACCAAATAATGACGAAAGAAAGCTACAGTAACACACAAGAAGTATGATACAATAAAAATACAAGTACTCGTGCACAGATGATTTTATGCATAGTAATTCTTCAAGTACAACCCATTCTTGGGTTCACTCAAAGGGATACCATCGTAATCTACTAACTCATAAGATCCTTTTTCCAAAACTCATCGAGCGATATAAGGACCTCGCCACATGGCTTCAAATTTTCCAGCTCCTAGCATATCTTGATCTTGTTCATAGAGGAGAACGAGATCTCTTTCGGAGAAAACGCGAGGCTTGATATGTTTGTCGTATTGGGCCTTGACACATTTTTTCTGAGCTTCTATGACTAGGGTAGCATCGCGTCGAGTTTCATCTAATCGCATCAGATACAATAGACATTCTTCCTTGGCAGAAGTGTTTGGTAGGAGTTCAACAACTAGTTTTAAAGAGGGTATCTCGCATTCAATCGGGAGAATGGCTTCCAAACCATAGACTAACCGGAAAGGTGTAAACCCAGTAGCGGACTTGACGGTTGTCCGGTAATCCCACAATGCCGAAAACAACATTGTGGGCAAACTTGTTTTGTGAATCCCTATCATCCGTTGGAGCATAGTTATGAGAACTTTGTTAATTGCTTCAACTTGGCCGTTGGCTTGTGGGTAATAGGGCGTTGAGTTTTCATGGCGAAGACCCAATTTTTCAGTAAGTTCAGACATCATGAAGTTTCTAAAGTGGCTACCATGATCAGTGATGATAGCTTGGGGAACACCAAAACGAGCTATGATGTGATTAAAAATGAATAATGCTATGGTCTTTCCAGTGTTGTCAAATGTTGACATCGCCTCGACCCATTTCGTAAAGAAATCTATGGCTACAATAATGTATCCATGCCCCCCGATCGAGTGAGGGTGAAATGTCATGAAATCGATGCCCCATTTTGCAAAGGGACCAACAGAGACCATAGGGTGAAGAGGAGCGAGATGTGACCGTATCTTCTGATTATAGATCTGGCAAGCATGGCATTTTTGAACAGCGATTATGCAGTCATTAAATAAAGAAGGCCAAAAATACCCTGCTCGTAAGATATTCTGGGAAGTAGCATACCCATACATATGACCACCACATGCTCTAGAATGGTAGTCATTCAGAGCTTTCTCAGCTTCATCGAACGTTAGGCAGCGTCAAAAAACAGAGTCAATCCCTCGACGATAAAGAGTATCCCCGAGGATAGTATATTGAGGGGCTTGGTAGCGTATTCGACATTAGTCAATACTAGACAACGTTGGCTGAAAGTCTGGGTTTGGAGATATATAATGATATTTCCATGCCAAAGATCATCAATGTTGATGAGGAAAAGGGATTCATCGGGCAATGAATCAGCTGCTACATTTTCCGTTTCAGAATAGGGAAAGTCGCATATCAACTCAACAAACACTAAGGACTTCTTGGACTTGGCGCGTTCGAATTCCAAGTCAAACTCCTGGAGTATTACAATCCATTTGGAGCATTTCCCCCCTAGAAATTGACATGTGAGAATGTGTTGCATAGGGTTGTAGTTAGAAATCACCTTAGTCTTGCACGAGAGGATATAGTGCTGGAAGCGTTGGATGACTTGGACGGTAGCCAAGGCCAGTTTTTTGACATGTAAATACTTGATTTCGGTAGGTGTTAGACTTCGAATCAAGTAGTAGATAACATGTTCATTGTTAGCGCCATCCTCTTGGATAAGAACCATACCAATGGTGTAATCTGAGGCAGCAAGGTAGAGGAAATAATCGCGACTGTAATCAGGGGGAAAGAGAAGCGGAGCACGTGTTAGGGATAATTTCAAAGCTTCGGAAGCATTGTTGGCAATGGTATCCCAGACGAACTCTGAACCCTTTTTGAGGAGCCGCGTAAATCCACGAGTTATCTCGGCATAATTTGGGATAAAACGATGAAGAAAGTCTGCTTTCCCCTGCAAACTTTGTAACTAGCGAAGTGTAGAAGGAGGAGGGAGATTAAGGATCACCTCAAATTTTAAATGATCCACCTTGATCCCTTGATGAAAAACAATAAAACCTAGAAGTCGGCCGGATTCCATGCAGAAAATGCACTTATGAGGATTCAAACGTATACAGTAGAACCGACAGTGGACGAAAATGGCTCAGAGGTGGGTTGGATGATTGACTCAGCGCATTGAGTGAGTGGGTAAATCGTCCAGATATGGTTGAATGATGTGCTTGATATCATGGAAAGCATAAGACATAGCGCATTGAAAAGTGGCACCAGCATTTTTAAGACTGAAAGGGAGTTTCTGATAGGAAAAAGTACCCCAAGGACAAATAAAAGTAGTCTTATGTTGATCCTCAAGAACAATGTTGATTTGATTATACCCGGAGAAACCATCCATCAGAGAGAAGATTTCACTTTCGGTGCAATCGTCAACAATCTGATCGACGAAGGGGGTAGGAAAGTTGTCTTTGGGACAAGCTTCGTGGATATCCCTATAATCAATGCATACACGAATTGTGCCTTGTTTCTTGTCGATCGATACAAGATTGGAAACCCAGTCAGTGAGAGTCACCGGATAAATAAAGTCGACTTTAAGAATTTTCTCGGCTTCGATCTTGATAGAAACCGCTTTACATGGGTGAACTGGATGAAGGCTTTTCCGGACGGGTTTAGTGTCGGGGTATGTCTTGATCTCATGTATCACAATCTCAAGGTCAATACCCAATATTTCTTTGTAGCTCTAGGCGAAGATGTCACGAAACTCTTTGAAAAGGGATGTGTAGGTAACGATTTCATTAGAAGAACACAAAGCTCCAATATGGACATTTTTGACAATTCCAGGTTTGATAAATATGTCGAGGGGAATAGTGGGAAAGATATTTCTTAAGTTCCCTTCATAAAACACATCATGTGTGGACTCGGGAGCGATTGAGATGACGACAATGGTCGATGGGGTCGAGATCCGTTGGTAGTTCTCAATGGTATGTTTCTCCAGAAAGAGGATGGAATGATGATGTCCGTCGTCCCAAGGGGTGTTCTCCATAACAAACATGATCATCTTGTCTGTGGGAAAAATGACACAGAAAGGATCTAGAGATAACTCACCAAGAGAGGGGGTAGAAGGGGTTGCCGATTGAATGGCCTGAAAGGTGGATTCGACCGGACTTAACGACATTTTGTCACCGTAACGAAGATGATCTCCAAGGTTAGGTACTATCCATGGGCCGTGAGACGTAGGAATGTCATGAATCGATGTGGAGATCATGTTGATTGAAGCAACGAACGAGCGTGGAACATCGGGTGGTGGAATGGGGAAGGTACCCATTAACGAAGAGACTTTTAGAAGGCCTACACTGATGTTCTCATAACCCGATGGGGTTTTAGCAATGAACGGTACATTTCCATTACGAGTATGGGAATTAAAGAAGGATAATTGGTCGACGGTGACTACCTTCCCTTGATGTGGGAAACGTATCACACGGAAAAGGGTCGACACAACTGCATGCATGGAATCGATCCAGCTGTGGCCATTTATAAGATTGTAATCAAGGGGAGCGTCAAAGACTTCCACTTCAACTTGGACCGTTTTTCCTTCTAACGTGATGGGCAACAAAGGAAGGACACTGTAGGGCTTAAAACCAGAGCCATTGAAGGATTTGAGAGTGTTCTGGGATTCATTCAAAGAGGGAGAGCCAATGGATTTCCAATAGGTAAGAGACATAATGCACGTCGAGGCACCCTCGTTGATAATGATTCGACAAATGTTTTTGTCAGAGACAATCACTTGGATCTGGAACGCGAGTTGAGGGGGTAAACTTGGAATGTGATCTTCCAAGTCAAAAATTATTAAATTTGTATCCATCGAGTCGATTCCACCGATAGATTTCAACAGTGCCTTCTGTTGTGTGGGACAACTTTAAAGGACTTCGAGGGATGACATCGCAGAAGGTGCTTGGGCTAGATCTTCAACAATGTTGTAGTTCTAGGCAGCACGAGCATGTGGATTGAAAGCCAATTTACAAACAACTCCCTTTGGGGGGGGTCGAAGAACTGTGTCGAGGCTCAGTCATTCGAGATGAAGAGGACCGTTGGTAGGTGGAGTCGCGGGAGAGGGTTGTACCAAGGAAGGAGGTATATCATCAACCTTCTCTTTAGAGGGAGAATAATCTTTGGCTCGAGTAGTGAGTGCAACGTCGCCCTGCTTTGAATTGCCAGTACACATCAATACATAGGATGTAGTAGAAGATGAGGGTTGGTCATGAATGACCAACTGATCCTGTTGTTGAGACGGGAAGGGTTGGGACAAAATGGTCGGAGCAGGTGGTTTTGGAGCTCCTTGAAGGAACTTAGTGACCTTGGCGTGTCATGGAAAATCCTTTGTGTAGTGATCATCACCACAGATAAGACAAGGGTATCAAGTTTTGCGCTTATCCCGATCGTCAACAGGTGTAGTTTTGGTTCGCTCTACTTGAGAAGTATTTTTGTCCTCCTTATTCTTACCCCTTCCCTTTTTAGATTTGTTTTTACCGGCTGGGGTAGATTGAACTGCATTTACCTTAGAAGTCTTGCCGGTGGGAGGGGTAGGAGATGGATCATTTTGAACATTAGAAGAAGCAGGTTTGGGGTTGGTGCTTGAGGCGGAATGTGGTTGGGCCTGGAAAGTGCCAATCACACCGTCGGTTGCATGCGAAGCAAATGGAGTAGTTGAAGTGGCGGAATTGGAAGGACGAGGTAAGTCAAGTAGTAAGTCGTAAAGGGTACTCGTTTGTGAGTAAACGAGGTCAAGTTATTGAGCATGACTTATGGCTTTCTCTTCCGTGGCTACTCCACCCATGGCGATGTCACGACCGATGTCGTTCACAAATGATTTTGTGAACCACTTTGCCAACAACTGATCGGGGAGTTCGACTTTAATGAGACGTCATCTCCGTCGCCACTCATGAATTTGATCGAATATATGAGTGGCTTTGTTTTGTTTGAAAGAACTCAAAATCTCGGTCCCTGTTTCATAACGGATCAGTAACTGGTAGTGTGTGAGGAAAGCCATAGCTAGGGTGTTGAATTCAGCAAAGAAACTTCGTGGTAATTCAATATACCACTTCGCAACAGAACCTGTGAGGGTTCGTTGAAAAAGACGTAAACGAATAGAGTCATCCATCAACGAGTTGGATGAACACCAGAGGTGAAAATTTATGACGTGATTGTTCGGGTCCTCTCCCACTTTTCCATCAAATTTAGGGATGTTCGATGGTAGCTTGGCTAGTATAGCAGGCCATTGGGGAGAGTGACGAATTGGATCATTTAAAATACTTGACAAATCTGAAAGATCCAAAGTAGCCAAAAAGGGTAACTGTCGATTCACCTGCGGGTACTGGTGGCTTTGGGAAGGAATCCCCATTGGCAAACCAGTAGGACCATATGCGGTTTGCATATAATGGGAAGACCCAGGAAGATTCGGTGGTGGTTGGAAAGGATAGTATCTCATGGGAGTGTATCCTAGAACAGGGACGTGATTTTGAGCATTCGATCCCCAAATGGGATTAAATGTACCTGGATATGGTTGGCCTATACTAGGGGGTATCATAGATGCAGCTGGAAACTGTTGCCCCCCAGTCAATTGAGGAGGATGTTGTATCAACTGATTCCAATACTGGGCCAAGGACAGAGGTATGTTTTGTCCATAAGGTGGGGTTGGTCCTCCTATCGAAGGTCGTGTTCCAATTGGGGGTTGTGTTCCAATTGGGATTTGTGTTCCAATAGGAATTTTCCCGCTGAGAGGGGATTGAGTCATGCCACCTTGGTGAAATTGTCCACCGATGGGAATCTGGTAATTTGGTGTGAATGACAGAATAGCGCCACTAGGATTAAGACTGCCAGTGGAGGATGAGAGAGGTCCTCCAAAAGGAAATTGAGGGAGTGTCGGAATAAAACCGGGAAGAGAGTGCCCAGAAGAAGAAGGACCATCAGGAGAGCCAGATGGGGTTTGCGTAGGAGTGGGAATGGAAGCATTCAATGCATGGTATCTAGGTGGTAGTGTTGGGGTGACGCTAGGCATTCGCGGTGTGCTAATAGGGGCGAGACTAACCGCGGTAATCCCGGTGTGAACACTCGTAGTATCTGTATGATGGGCCATTTCTATAGGGATGGTCAAGATGTGGTCGGATCGTGGGGCGTCCGTACCAAGAAAATAATAGGCAGTAGTAAACCGTACTATTTCTGGGATAGAGATTTCGGAAATCATAGGTGAGCCTGGACCAAAAAGGTCGCGTCGAAAAACACCCATAGACCAAAAAGGATATTGACCTTCAATGCCTGGAAAGGGTCCAACCAGTGATCTAGAAGACACAACAACTAAGTCTCCAGAAGAATTCAGTCACATAAACGATTGCTCAGAATCAGGGTGAATTCGAAAGTCCTCTCGAGTATTGGTAATTCGGAAATGTTCTAGAGAATCAGTTCGTTCCACTTGTGGCGTGGTGATGGCTGGGACTTCACTTTGTCGAGGAGAGCCCTCAGGTGAACTTGTAGGAAAGGGTTGAGAACCTTCCAAATGATTTGGAGATAAACCCTGCAGTCTACGTGAATGATGTGGAGGATCTATTGTAAATGAGTGACAAACTTATGAAGAAAATCGTATGGTCAACTTGGTAAACAAACAACACACGCTAGTAAACAAAATCTAGGAAGCAACACCAAGTAAACAAGACCTTCTAATTTTGAAGTCACTAGTTGGTGATGAAATCCAACGTCGCAACAACGAGACGAGGAGGGGTTGGGCTAGGGTGGAAAAGTTACGCTAATGACCTGCTTAACGGAATTACACCCTAGTGAAAGCTCCCACAAATAATTGTGGGTATACTCTCCAAGGAGCCGAAGTGAGTTTGGCCAACGTCGATTCCAGGTACCGTGAATACTTTCCCCTTCACAACCACCTTGTGTAAGAACCTAGAAATATAGACCACTAAGGTTACCACCGACAATAATAAAGCCTGGGGGGACAGTCGACAGTCTGATCCACACGCAAGGGCAGGGTATCTAGCCCGAAATCAACTCAAAAGACTTCCACTCATCATTGTGGGTATACCTCCAAGTGATCCCCGTAATACGTACAATCTCTACACTGATATCAACAAAGCAGAGTGAGTAACTCTGTCAATATCAATGCGACCTCGTGTTTGACCCTTGTGTGAGAAGGGCTTCCAAGGACAAAATGTTGTAAATGGAATTTGACACTCCTTAACACAAGATGTTATTGTGTGTTTTGTGCTTTGGAGAGTGTATCTCTCTTCCTATTCCAAAGCACTAGCCTAGCTACATGTTGGTGTAATAGAGCCCTAGAAAAGAGTTACTAGTTAAATTTTACAATTGCGCAGTGTTATTAAGAGTTGTTGTTACTCAAAGGACACATAGATGAAATTGATGTTGTATGAGACTCTGACCCAACGATGCATGGATGAGAATGAAATATATCAATTTTCATTCAATGAATCCTATGTATGGGAGGGAAAGAGAAGTTTTCCAGATCAACCTTAAACTACAATACACAATTTCCTTTAAAATGCAATTGCAACAAATCATGCATCAATAACAATTCTCTATTGTTTCTTTCTCAATAATTTCAACAATTGATTTTCAATACTTTCGAAGACTAAAATGATTTTGAAAGAAAAACTTTGTTCACTTTTCAAAAAGGACCTACACCATGATGGTGAGAGTGAAGAAAACCAAAAACTAATGAACAAGCAATAGACAAAAACCCAAACCAATCTTTCAATGGAAACAAAAATAACAAGCAGACCAAACTAGCCTTTTCAATTGAATGAGAAAAGTAAGCTTCCAAATAATGAGGAAACGATAAAGACAAAGAAGCTCAACTTTCAACTGATCGTCGGTCCTTAACCAAACAAGCACACTCAGATTCCAAAATCAGAGAGCATATCTTGGCAGAGAAAAGTCAGAAAAAAAGTGACCAGAAGAGCCTTTAAAATCCTAATATTGTTCGTGCACAAAAACTAACAAAGACAAGAAAAACATCAACCAATGGTCCAAGAAACTCTTTTTAGGCACCTATACTGATCTGGGCAGATGATCATGCAAAAGTCTTAAAGAAAAAATTTTGAAAAAAGGGTTCGCATGCTGAGAGTATTACACAGTGCGAGAATGGGTCATTCTTGTAGGCCATCTTTGAGCAGAGTGCGAGAACCTCGCAATGGACCTACAAGTAGAGTTCGAACTCAATAGATTCTCACAGGCCACAGTGGAGTGCAGTGTGAGAATGTCTGAAACTAATCAAATTTTTGGAAAAAGACACAAAATTTGAAGAGGCCTCTAGACCCAAAGGGTCTATCAGGGTATCCTGAAGACTCAGAGATTGATATGAATGGAGAAAGGTAAGGCAAGAGAAAATGGCCAAGGAAAAACACCAAAAACCACAAAGAAAATGGGATATATCCCCAGTGGAGTCACCAATTTTGTTATCGGACTAATCGGTAGGTGCAGACACTAACAGATCTCCCTAGATCCACCTAGATTTAGAACAAAATATGACAGGACATGACTCTTTCCCTAAGTTATGACCATTGAATTAGCTAGTAGGAAGGAACAAGTAAAATACCTTTGTATCGCTTCCTAGGGTCTCTGTTGCTCCTGCTTCGCTCCGGTGCTCTCGTGAGGTCAAGACCATGACAACATAAACCGACCAAAGTGAAGATAGCAAAATATATTCAACTGTCAACTTATGTGTATGATCAAGGAATTAGACAATAAAGTGAGAATGACTTTATGGGAAAAGGACAGGACAGGACAGGGCAGGACATGACTCTTTCCCTAAGTTATGACCATTGAATTAGTTAGTAGGAAGGAATAAGTAATATACCTTTGTATTTCTTCCTAGGGTATCTGTTGCTCCTACTTCACTCCAGTTCTCTCGTGAGGTCAAGACTAAGACAACACAAACCAACCAAAGTGAAGATAGAAAAATATATTCAATTGTCAACTTATGTGTATGATCAAGGAATTAGACAATAAAGTGAGAATGACTTTATGGGAAAAGGACATGCCACTGTATCATATTAATCGAAAGTAGAAGATACAACTTGATCGCCTTGATGTCGCAAGCTTCCTTTCAGTGGCTCTTGGCTCCAACACACACACTTGCTCAATCCTTGTATGAAGAAGGTCAAATCCCTCTTGATAGAATTGCTAGAGTCTCCAAGCTCTTGTTCAAGCTAAGTCCTTCACACAATTCTTTCACCAATTCTCCAATGAATCTTTCTTAACCTTTTCCATGAGAATTCCATCAATATATAGGAGAGAATGAGATGGTTACTTGGATAAGAATGATCCCACAATATTAGGGAAACTAGTAAAAGGATAACCATTCGAATGCCAACCCATTCTTCTAGAAGATTCCCTTCTAGAATCATCGAGACTTCATCTTTTTCCAAGCTTTAGAACAATTTCACACCCTAGCTATGTAGCACAGTGCGAGAAGTTCGCACCCTAGCTTAAGGCAGCCTGTGAGAATGGGTCATTCTCGCACCCTAGGATATTAGCAACCTGCGAACTCTCTTCAAAAGTAAGTTTTCTGGGAAGAGATGAATGCCACTTTTCTCTAGAGAAAGTTCTTATGAGGAGCCTGAGTACACCATCATCAATACACCATCAAGATTGACCAAAATCATGGGTAACACCTCCCTAGGGTTCCCTCCTAATGTGAACATCTCTTTTTCTACCTTCTTAGATTCTTCAAAATTTTCTATTAGTGTGACTTTACCAGTTATTTTGAAAAACATGACAATAGAGGTATGCAAAGTAGATATGTAATAATCTACTACTACTTCCTTATTTGGATAAGTGTTAGCAAGGAATTTGGTAAGGATGGTGGTGAAGGATTAATTAAAATATTTAATCCTTTCCTTCTTTTCCATTTTAATCATGATTAGTTATTTTAGAAGGGTGGTAGGAGATTTATTTTCACTAAATTTACTAAGGAATTCCCCTTCAAAATCGCCCCTTTCCCTGATGGATCCAGTTAGTAGACTATAATACCAAGTATATTATTTATTTTCAAAAGTGTAAGGGAACAATCTAGGAAATACATCATCATGCTTGACATTCATAATTCTTATGGCATGATATAAATTCTTAATGTGATCTTTAGGAACACATGATTTATTAGGGTCAAACTTGGATAAAATATTCTTGGGATGTTTGGGTAGGTCATGCAACTACCCTCTCAAGTTCAAAGCCCCTTGGAACATCCATGCAACAATGCAAGCTTGATTTCCTGCCATTAGGTAAAAAATATTCACCAACTATATCATTTGGTTCAGACTCGGAGGATGAATATCAAGGCGATTCCAAAGGTGATGATGGAATCCATAGCAATGGTGGAGGGATATCCTACAAGGGAAATTCTATTGAACATTCAACTAAATCAATAATAATAACTTAAGGAATCTAGATTTGATGAGATAAATTCCATATAGACGACAAAGGTGTCACTGATAACTGACCAATTATCTAGCTAATGACCAAGTAATATGTCGTATAATGTTAACTTTAGGTCTGTGGACAATGAATAAGTTTTCACGAGGTGAATCCGGATTTTACAACATAGGGAGAGCATATTTAAAAGTAGTTTCTAATTCTAGATTATCACTTGTGTCAAGTAAAATACTAGGTTTAGGCTCACGGGTTGATGAATCAAAGGTTTGACCACGTGAAGATTAGGTTTCTCTACCAGCCATACAAATCATGCCCTCCTTCTAGTGCTAATTCTATTGATGTGGTAAAATTTCCCTTCAACATATAAGGGTACTCCCCGGTATAAAGTCCCAATTATACCTCACACCATTTGGGATAGGAGACCCATCCATATTCTGACCTATCAACCATCACTGAAATGATTGGGTGTGGTGATTGAAAATACAGGATGCAATGTGTAATATGTAGCTAATCTAAGTACTGAAAGAAATTATTATAACCTATCTTATCTAGGACAAAACTGATAAGGAAATACATGGTCAAACCTCAAATCTCATCTTTCACTTCCAAAATGGTTAGCTATTAAAGAAAAGTAGAAACTCATAAATAATGAATAGCACATTTGAACAGATTAGGTTAAAATAGCAAGTTATTCATAACCATCTATTACTAGCTTAGAACAATAAAATCAAAAAAAGTAATTAAGATATAAAGCCATAGATTTCATAAGGGAATAATCAACATATGAACAAAATAACCTTAAAACATTGAATATGGAAATACAAATGCTAGAAGTAGTTCTTAGAAAGCAAATCATACAACACCAAATTACTCATCCTAAAAAAATGGCCCCGCGGGCTTCTTTTCATTAAAATTCTCAAAAATAGTTCTCATAATTACAAAAAGCAAGATCATTTTCAACTAGGTACTCTTGGGAATATATATCTAATGATTTTCAATTGTTTCCTGGGAGTTGCAACCATTTCCTAGGAGTTGCAATTGTTTCTTAACTTCCCATTGCTAGTTACAACTTTTGGACTTCCCAAGTTTTGTTTTATGTGCTATGTCACACCCCTTTTAACTTTTGATGTCACATTCCCTATGTCGCATCCCTTTTAAATTTCGATGTCACATGCCATATGTCACATCCCTTTTAAATTCAGTGTGATATGTTTTTCAACCTTGAAATCCTCATGTATCACAATTGAAAAATATTTGGTGCAACATTCTTTGGAGTGCATCGCACAAAACAAAATTTTGGTCCAATGTGCTTTTGTAAACTTAGTTAATGCACCTTTGTCTTATGTGTTATTTTAAACCTTCTCTTTTATGCTCCATTTAATAAACTTAGAATGACACAAACCATAAAATACCTTGCTCCATTTCTCTTTATGTCTTGGTTTCCTTTGATGACAAACCCTCTTTCTTCTCTATCTTTCTTGATTTCCATATCTGGGTCATGTACTTCACCCATGTCAACAACATCAGGTAATAGTGTTTCTAGTCTTTCAACAGAACAAAATTTCTATGGGGAGACAAATATCAGGATTAAAAAATTTATCTTCTATTATTGGTAGCCTCCTTCAGGAAGGAGTTCATGTACTGGAAACACAAAAAAACATTAGAAGTTCCCCCCAAAACAATAATTATTGTTGTTGATATTTACATAGAAAATGATAATAGGAGGGGAGAAAAAGAATCCCATTAATGATCTTGTGAGAGTTATCTTAGGAAAATAGGGATGGTAAGGTTTTGTGTCTCATAAGTTGGTT
>ML776724.1:382744-404347 GCA_009831015.1 Picea engelmannii
ATCCTCCAAATTTGACATGAAGGATCTCGGTGCTGCTAACTTCATTCTAGGAATGGAGATTAAAAGAGATCGTGCAAATAGGAAACTCTGGTTGAATCAAAGAAAATATGTTGAGACGATATTGCAGAGGTTTAATATGCATGAAAGTAAATCGGTCAAGGTTCCTATTCCTATAGGTGTAAATTTATCTACAGATCAGTGTCCCAAGACATAGAAAGAAGAAGAGGACATGTCCCATGTTCCATGTGCCAGTGCAGTTGGCAGTTTGATGTATGAAATGGTTTGTACTAGACTGAACATTGCACATGCAGTGGGAGTTTTGAGCAAGTATATGTCAAAACCAGGGAAGGAGCATTGGACAGTAGTAAAGAGGGTCTTCAGGTATCTTCATGGCACCACCAGTTATGGATTGTGCTACCAAGGAAGACTAGGATTAGACAGAGTGGTGGACATACATGGCTTTGTTGATGCAGACTGGGCTGGAGATCTGGACCATAAAATATCTACAAGTGGGTATGTGTTTAACCTATTTGGAGGAGAAATCAGTTGGATGAGCAAAAGACAGGCTATAGTGGAACTCTCAACTACATAAGCTAAATACATTGCAACCACTCATGCAAGCAAGGAAGCAGTATGGTTAAAAAGATTTTGTTCAGGTATTGGGTTGGTACAAAAAGAAATGAGATTAGAGTGTGACAGTCAGAGTGCAATATTCCTGGAAAAGAACCCAACTTATCATTTGAAGACAAAGCATATTGATGTTCAGTATCACTTTGTGAGAGACATGGTTGAGGAAAAGAAGGTGTTACTGGAAAAGGTTGACACTTTGAAGAATGTTGCAGATTCATTGACAAAGTCTGTGAGCACAGAAAAGTTCTCCTGGTGTAGAGTAACAATGGGCATTGCTACCCTGTATTGTTGACTATATAACCCCCCGGACCCCTGGATGCAAAGAAAACAACAAGTGGGAGAATGTTGGGTATGTGTTATATTCTTTGCATGTGTGTGTGTGTGGGCATGTTAGATATGAAAACTGCGTCTGATGATCCCTTCAACTAGAGCTCTGTCGTGTGCGTCGGGTTATTTCCTAGGGGGGTCCCAGGGGGGGGCAGGTATGCCCCCTCTTGGTTACATGCAGCGTTCGGGGCAGCGCCCCGAATTTTCTTTTTGGGCGGTTTTTTGCTATTTTTAGCGGATTTGTAAATTAATCTCGGATTAAGGGATTAGGGTTTTGGTATCTACAAAATACCTAAAAGCATTGTATATATTGTATGGCGAATGGTGAAATTTGAGATATAATGAAAATAAGAAAGATTATCCCGGTTGAGGGTTTCCGGTATAAAATCTTTGTGTACTCTGTGTATGAGCCATTGATTAATTTATGTATTGCTTAAGAATCTATATGCATTTCTTTACTTCGTAGGTTTAAAACTTACAGCTCCATTATTATAACTCAAAATGCCACTACTTTGCATCTTTGATGTTGGCCTACTCATTCATATATCTGCCAACCCTTTTTGATGATGTTCTTCTCAAAAAACAAGTTTTTGTATGGTATACGCACCCTGTTCCATAGGAAAAGCACGTACATATGCTATTTGCATTCCTAACAACCCACATACATATGCTATCTACATAACTAAAATCTCACATGTACTCTAAAAAGTTTCAAAAATATATAAAATGCACGTTTTTCGACGGAGTTTAAGGGCTATCTTAGGGTTTACAACCATCTTACCTATTGTAGCCCTTTTGAAAATAAATTAACCATCATTTTCTCCTATGAAAAGGGCCCTAGGGGGTTCATTTGGATATATCAGACAAGAGGAAAGAGAACTCTACCAAATTTTTCTCCCTTGTATTCCAAGCCTTCTGCATTCTGCTCTGAGTTTCATCCTTAGCATTCCCTTCCATCCATCCTCCTTATACCATCCATTAGTTTCCCTTATATTGTCTTGTTGGTGGTAAGGATAGTATTGGGAATAGTGCACTTGGAGACAAAGTAGAGGAACCCATGTGAGATTCATGGAGCGACACCAACAAAACTCAAGTTGTAACTTCCAATTTTGTTATTAATAAAAGAGAAAATGTATTGAACCAAATATTTATGTCAATGTGTTTGTGTTTATGAATGTTTTCATGAATAACTAACCCTTTAGTTGATCTTGATAATTAAGCATATTATTTCATAGTTTTTTTTGTAACATTGTTTCAGGCCAGCTTTGGGAGGAGGCCTACAATCTTGGAATGAACAACAATCAGAAGGGATCAACAACAATCATAAGGAATCAAGGTGCACATTTCTATCTTCTCTCTCTTCCCTTAATTATCGTAAGGTTGTGTTTGGTTTGGGTATATTAGAATCCTTTCTGTCTTTTAAGGTTTCAAGGATATGCCTAGTCAATAGACCCAGATTAGGGGGGTTTTCCCCATAGAAGAAATGGTGACTCCATTGGGGATTCTCTCTAGGGTATTTTTAGGAGATATTTGTTTGGATTGAATTATTGTTTGTTGAAGTATTCTAAGTCTTTTTGGATCTCTGATCACCTTACATGTTCTTGCCAGTTTTCCTGGGTTGAGTGTCATGTATGAAATTTTTCTTTTTGAAAGTTTTTAGTAGTGTATGCAACCTATTATATACCCAACCCATGTACACATGCATTATGTATTATACACATCCCGCGTACATACACAGTATGACCATGCACAACACGCGTGCATGCCATCTTGAAGATTTTTTTCAAAATTATTTTCTTTCCTGACAGGAAGCTTTTAGCCTTAGGTCTCCATAGGTTTAAGGGGCCTCTATTGACTATGGTTTGGCTAGGTTCAAGGCTCAGATTATCTATGAACTTGCAAAGAAATGTTTTTTGTTTCTTTGTCTCTTTTTGTTTGTTTTCAAGGTTGAGGTTATACTTGTGAGCTTTAGGTCCTCCTATGGATTCTAGTGAATCCCTACTTTCACGCATTGTTTTAGTGTCTAATTCAATATTTGGCTTGTCATCCTTCTCTCTTTATTATTCTTTGAAAAAGAAATATATAGTTGCTTGTTATTTTCATTTCTAAGGATATAAAAATAAATAAATAAATCTTGTAGTTTATTAACTGCATTTGCATCTTATTATGCATGTTTGTTTGGTGTTAGTATCTTAGGCTATTTTTATAAAAGAAAATAGATCTAAACCCAAAGTTCCTTCTAAGATTCTTCCTTGAAAGTTTTATTAGTTGCATGGCATTTGGAAATGAAAAAGAATTCTAGGAAAAGTTGCATTTTAGGATCTTGGTCTTTATTTCAAAAAGTCTGCACCTTCAAAGTTAAGAAGCAATTTTTTCATTTGTAGAATGTAGTTTGCTTTCAGCACAATGTTCTAAACTCTGATTAACTATTCTCGTTTGTCTCTCAAAGAACACCACAAGTTTCACTTTCATACCCCCTGAGTAATCAATCCAATAAAATTAATGATTAATGCTCAAATCAACTAGACTTTTTTGTTTATAAGGTACACCAAGTAGTCTAGGATTTAGGGCCTTGGAATAGGTGTGGAGAGAAAACTTTTCAAGGCCACTTAAATAAACTTAAGAGTTTGTGATAGGGAGTGTAAAAGTATAGTTTCTTAAAATTTATCCAGGACCCCCCTCTAACACAGGGGCTAAAAACGAGGTCGCGTGAGGAAAGGTAGACTTGATAACCCCTCCAAAGTCGAACCAAGCGTAGTGGGGATCGTATATTGAGGGTCATTATTGGAATATTTGCTAACCACATTTGACTACGGATCCTTGTGGACCTAGAATAAATTCGGTATCCTCAGTTGTATTCTGGACCATTTTCCTTCGGTACCCTTGAAAGATTCAGACTTTGATATCCTACTCATTACGATCAACCCGACTATCGATTGTACCCACATGGTAACTGAATACGAGATGGAAACCTAGTTTCCTTTTGTAGGCACTTACACAGGTGATTGTGGGGGTATACTATGGTACCTAGGGTAGACGTCGGATCACGCTTTGCAGAGTATACCCGGAGGGTGTTTCCATGTTCGAGTTACACTTGCACTGGTAATTTTCTCTAGTGTTGATTGGCGTAATTGTTCTTCATTTCATTATATTTATTGTTTGATTTACATTTAAGGACTTCCTAGTGTGTGCTATGTGCTTCCCCCTAGTTGTACCTTAGAGTTTCGGTTGATCATTTCTCAAAGTGGAAGATCTACAACTCCTTCATTCGCGTAGGCTTTGGGACCTGCCACCGATAACTTTGGAACCATCATCGCCACCGTTGAGGACAAGGTTAGATCCAAAGGGTTATTTTGAAGTGACTAGGCCACAGGAAACTATACCTGAGCCTGTTCCTAGAGAAGATATACTTGCACCAAAGGAGACTATCATTTCTTAACTTGAAGCAAAAGGCTTCAGGCTTGCAAACTCTCTAATAACTAATATTCTAGTGCCAATCCTTATTTAGGTAGTCCCTCCTAAGGTGACTTCTTCTTATCGTCATCTTGTTAGGCGATTGTCTATGGAAGCAAGTAATACTACTTCTACTGGGAGTCCTCATACTCCCATCTTGGTCATGGGCAGAGGGGGGATTATACCTCCCCCTCCACCTTCACCTACAAGGAATGTATCTAGTCAAACACCTACCACTTCTAGCAGTGGCATAGTATCTACAACGACTACTACCAATGTTCGTACTATACAGAATGTGTCTGGTGCTCCTTTCACATATGGTATGTTGGGTTTTTATTCAAGCTCGACTTTAAATTACCCCACTCTACAAACTATTGGTCTGGGGGAAGGAATTTCTAATTCTCCCTTGCAAGGATCCTTCATGGGCAACTTTGCTTCGTTTAATGCAATCCCTTACAGAGGGGGTCATATCCCTCCTTTGTCCCCCTCGCTTGAAGGTTTCTTCCATCAACCATCTGGGCTTAATACCAGTTCCATCTTTTTTAGTGAAGGGAGTCATGGTTCTTAGTCTTATATGACTCTGGTTGGGTCTATGCCTTTCTCTTTGTTTGGTTCTTTTAGAAACAATGCTTTCTCGTCATCCATGTTTTCGTCAGGGGGAAACCCCTTCTTTAATCAACCCAACCCTATGCAAGGCTTTGTTCCTTCACGGGGAGTGATGAAAGGAGCCTTCTCTTCTCAAGGTCTTGGAAATCCCTAGCAAGGCTCTTTACCTTCACAATGGATTTCAATCGAGGGAAACCCCTGTCATGCTCAGTGGAACCCTGGGAAAGGTTCAGTGCCTATTATAGGAGGATCGATTGGGGGCAACCCCAATCAAGGTATTTGGAATACTATGCAGGGAGAAATTCCTACCCAAGGTATGTCATCGAATTATGTGAATCTATCGACGATGTAGATGAGCGTGAAAACTCCTTATACTAGACAAGGACACCCTAGTTTTTACCAGAAACCTGGTCAGCAAGAAAAATTTCTTGGCAACCTGGTGCCAGTCAAAATCCAGGATCCTCTTTTCCTTTAAATCCACCACAACCTATGTTACCTTTTTTGGAAACTCTTCACTTGCCATATTTTTCAAGTTTATTGAACAATATGATCTTTCATGATCCACGTTGGCCTCCTATGCCAACTAAGTTTCCCTCAAACATACCTAAATTTGAAGGCAATCCTGGCGAATATCCAGGCAATCATGTTACAACGTTCCACTTATGATGTTCCTCTAACTCATTGAAGGACGACTCTGTCTAGTTGTGATTGTTTGAACACACTCTAATAGGGGGTGATAGGAAATGGTATATCGAGCTCGATAGCTCGAAGTATTCTTAGTTTAACGGCCTAGCAATGGTTTTCTTAAACCATTTTCAGTTACCGGTGAGATACGATGTCGACACAGAGTTGTTGGCCAACTTTGAGTAGACAAAGGTTGTCCATATCTCTGATAATATTTGAGAATGGAATCATCGAAAGATCTTGATCAAAGTAAAGGTCCCTCCCTCATTTTTTGTCGAGTGGTTCCTGAAGTCCTTGGTACCTTGGGTATCCAAATACATCACAACTTCTAGAGTGTTCTCTGAGGAAGAGGCTATTATGAGAGCCCAACAATTGGAATTGATTTATTCTCAATCTGGTATGTTGTATGAGACTCTCCCAGACACACCATGGTCAAATTTTTACAAAACCAAACCGAAGTTTGGGCCTCATGTCGATGGTATAGTAGGCTTGCCACAAAGTGATCCCACATATCAGTTGTCTGACCAATTGCAACAGTTATAACTACAACAGACTATGGCCATCCAGAATTCTAGTTTGGTTGCCCTTGTAACCCAAACGTTGAAAGTACATAGTGTGCAATTGAAGAATCCCAAAGGTAACTAGCAACCCGAGGGAAAAATAAAGGACAAGGATAATAACAGTAAGGGGGATACAAATGCTTCTAATAATGTTGGTGAGGGAAAAAACAAGAAGAAGAAGGTTAATTTTATGTGTAAGCTTTGTGCGAATGATCACTTGACTCACCAATTCCCTCGGCCTGACGAAGCTCAAAAGATTTTGGCACAACAACAACCTGTTGTGTTAACTAACCCTTTCTCTCAAGGGAAGGATATGGCATAATCTTCCTCATCCAAAAATGTTCCTAGGGGAAATCAGAGAGCCCTAACACTTAATGCTAATAATGGGGCCACAAATTTATGCATGATGATATCAGATGCTCATCTTCAGACCAGGGATCATGATTATGGAATGCCATAATCTATTGAGAAGGGAAAAGAAGCTTCCAACCCATCACCTCCTTTTCATATTGAGAATACTATGGGAGAAACAACGACTCACATCCCTAAAGGCGTGTTTAAAAAATATTATCATAATCCGAATGCAAGGGTTGCTCAGAACTACTACGTCATAGAGGATCTGGTGCAAACCCCTTGTGCGATGTTTTCCCTTGATCCATATTTTATGAGCATAATGAAATGAATACAAATTATTAAAATATGCTTAACACAAAATAATAAAGATACAGTAAAACTGGTTTTCTATTCAATAAGGAAATAAGTTGAAACTGTAAAATGCATCGAAAAACAAGCTTGTTGGAATGGTGGTGTCTTATATCTGAGAAGAGATGTGATGGTTGTGCTCATTCTCAAGAAGATCATTAAAATGAGTCTCTAAAGGGATTTTTACAATAAATAGGAATTTCAAAAATCCTAGACATCCAAAAACCTAACCCTAGGAGATGAAGCGCCAAAAGTCATGTGGGCCCCATTTGGGTAAGTTAGTACATCAACTTCCCGGGGTCATAACTTTTGCATATGATCTTTGTTTTAGGTGCACAATATCCCATTGGAAAGGTATCATCGAGGAGATTCATATTGGGGGCTCAATAAGAAACTTTGGCTATCATTAAGAATCTCAATCCCAAAAAAACCTTTATTTAGGCCCTCAAAATGGCCTTGTAAGTTAAAAACTACTAAAAATAGTAAATTGCTAAAATTGCCAGAAAACTATTTTAAGCGAGCAGGAGAAGGTGGGTGGCCACCGATATCCACTTGGATCAATCATCCCTCCTTAGTAATCAATGGTATCCATTTCGTTGAGTTCCCCCATCAGATGAGGAAATTTCTATTGAATTTGGCCCTAGGTGAGCCACTTGCCTTGGTGTAGGAGTTGCCCTGCTTTGATGACTTGATAAAGATGGATCCTTTGATGTCAAGTGTCCTTGATCTGTGTGTCCACAATATGATCAGTAGATTCATGTTGCATGTAGTCAGGGTTGATGTCTATTGGTTTCAACTGCTCTATTATCTCTAAGGTGTCCAATAATGGTGGGAAATATGGTTGAAGGAGAGACACGTTGAAGACTGGGTGCAAGCCAAGGAATGGGGGAATGTTGAGCTCAAAAGAATTGTCACCCACAAACTTGGTGATGGTGTACGACCCATAATAGAGTGGGTGAAGCTTCTGATGGGGACCTGTAAGGTGTTCTTTCTACAAGTGCAACCAAACTTTGTCTCCCACCTGAAACTTATATGGCACCCAATGTTGATCATGGCGTTGCTTGTACTTGGCATTAGACTTGTGTAGAATATCCTGAACCTATTGGCAGATGTGCTGGATCTGCATAATGAACGGGGTGGCTTTGTCAAATTCTGGTGGAGCAGGGGATGAGTCAGCTGAGGTGGTCATTAGGGGTGGTGCAACATCCATGGGGCCCAATGGTTGAAATCCCGACACCACCTGAAAGGGGTTGTGGCTAGTTAATCTATGCAGGGCTCGGTTGTAGCTATTCTACACATAGGGAATACTCTCATCCCCTGTGCAGAAGTGTTTTTAATTGTACATGTGCAGGATATGTACGATCATCCAATTGACGAACTCAGTTTGGCCATCTGTCTGGGGGTGGAAGGCAGTGGATTTGGTGAACTTGGTATCTAGTAGTGACCAGAGGCTCAACCAGAAAGTGTTGAGTAACAGACTGTCACGGTCTGAGATAATGGTTTGTGGGATCCTAAAATGTACCCATACTCATTCAAAGAAGATCTTGGTAGTGGCTTATGTTGTGATGTTTTTCTTTCAGGAGGCTAGAATCACCATCTTGGAAAAGTGATCAACAACCACAAAACATAGTCATTTCCCCTCTTGGTGGATGGGAGGTCCGACATGTAGTCCATTGAGATGGATTCCCACGACCTATTAGGAGTAGGAAGAGGGGTGTAGAAGCCATGTTTCTTAGTGGTTGTTTTGGTAATAGCACCGGCGGTGAAGGACCTGATATACTTGTTGACATCCTGTCGAATTTTCGGCCAGTAGAAATGTTTCTACAACACAACCACTGTCTTTTCGATGCCAAAGTGTCCTGCCACCTGACTATAGTGAGATTCCCAAATCAACTTTGCATGCTCACTTGATGGAATGAAGAGATGGCCTAGATGGCATGAAAACCCATATTGAAGATGGAAATTAGCAACCATTGAGTTGGCGCCCAACATTTGGTAGGTGTTGGAGAAGTCAAGGTCTATCTCATAGAGGTGGGGCCATCCGGAGGTCTCGTGGCTGCAAGAGTCTAGCACCGTAATGAGTGTCGTGACTGGAGGTAGGCTGAGGCAATCAACAACTCGGTTGGTACTTCATGTTTTATACTTGATGTTGAGGTGGAACTGTTGTAAGTATGTGGACCACTTCTCATGGCGGTCATTCTACAATTTTTCTTGGGTCTGCATGAACTATAGTGACTTGTGATTAGTGTGAATGACTGTCTCCTTCCCAAGAATGTAATGTATCCACTAGCAACAAGATTTCACAATGGAGTACATTTTTTTTTCATAAGTAGGGTACTTATGGAAAACATCTGATAGTGTCTCACTATGATATGAGTGATAACGGTGCCCATAGCATAGTCTGAAGCATTTGTCTCAATCTCAAAGGGATGTTGCAGGTCTGGTAATGAGAGTACTGGGGATGAGCACAAGTGCTTCTTCAAGTCATTGAAGGCTTGTTGTTGGGACAGACCCCACACAAATTTTTCCTTACCGCCACCCTTGGTTACTTGGCTAAGGGCCCATGTGATATGAGAGAATACCAACACGAACCTGCGATAGAAATTGGCAAGGCCCAAGAAGCTATGAAGTTCAGTGAGTGTAGTTGGGGCTGGCCAGTCACGAATGACCTCGATCTTGGCTAGATCCACATGCACACCACATCAATCAATGATGTAGCCGAAGTAATGGACCTTGTCCATGCCGAAGGAGCATTTTTCCAATTTTGCATATAGTTTGTGTTGTCGCAAGGTGTGTAGAACCTATTGAATATGTTGCAAGTGTTCCGCCCAAGTCTTGTTGTAGATGAGGATGTCATCCAGAAAAGTATTGGTGAAAGGTCATAGGATATCATCCATCATCCTCATAAAATTTATTGCAACATTTGTCAAACCAAAGGGCATCACCAACCATTCAAAAAGACCTTCTTTTGACTTGAAGAAAGTCTTCCATATTTGTATGTTCTATTGGGACTTGGTGGTAGCCAAACTTCATATCAATCTTACTAAATTATTTGGCCCTCGTGAGTTGATCAAGAAGGTCATCGATTCGGGGAATCAGGTACCGGTTTAAGACTGTGATTTTATTTAGGGCTTGGTAATCAATGTAGAGTCTCCAGGTCCCATATTTCTTCTGCACCAGCATGATTAGACTCCCACAAGACGATGAGATGGGGTGTATGTGACCCTTGTGGATAAGTTCTTGTATCTGCCTCTTGATCTCCTCATTTTCTAACATAGAGTAGCAGTAGACTAGCCCATTGGGTAGTGGTGCACCTGGGGTCAGATAGATGGGATGCTTTACCTAGCAGTGTAGAGGTACCACAGTAGGAGAGGAGAAGATATCTGAGTATTCTTCCATGACCTTATCCACTTGCTTCTATTGTGTGGAGAGATCGGTTGCGGAGGCCCTGGATGTGGTTGTAATATTTCTCTCACTCTGAGAGCGAATCACGAAGAAGATAAATTTATCGGTCTGAGAGATGACCTTCCTGCATTGCTTAGTAGAGATCAAGGAAATAGCACTAGGAAGGACTGCCTCGAGTATCCTGTAAAATTTCCTATTCAAAGTAATAATAACACTATGAGGCCTAGAATCATATACAACATGGCGTTTCCATAAATAAGGTTGGCCCAAAATAACATTACAAACTTCGAGAGGAGAAACATCACACAATACCTCATCTTTGAAGGGCTTGATGTCATACGATAGTCGTCACTGTTGGCTGACACGAAGATCGCTTCCTTGGCGAAGCCATCCAATGGTGTAGGGTTGTGGGTGAAGCATTGTTGGCAAGGCCAGCCACTTTACAACCTCTGTTGAGATGAGTTTCTTCTGGATACTGCTATCAACGATGAAGTGTAGCGGGGTGCATTTTACCCACATCTATGAATGGAAGAGGTGCTCACCTTCTTCTAGCTCGTCTGGTTCACCAGGTTGGAGCTTCGTGGTAGCAACGGTGGCATTGGGTTCCGCATCAATGATCCATCTTCCCCTTTCTGTTTCTAACTCAAAGTTAGAACCCACATCTGATTCAAAGGCTTTCACTTCAGCCACCAGTGACTTCTTTGAGTGGCAGTCAGTAGTGTTATGCCAAGGGCTCTTATGGAAGTCACACCACTTCCTGGTATCTTTCTTTATCTTTCCAGTGTCCTTCTTTGCTCGCATCTTGGACTGGTTGTCTTGATACTGTCCATATTTTCTATGTCCTTTGTTTTGTGAGTTGGGGCCACCCCTTCCTGGATTTTTCTATGAGGGGTTCCTAGGCCCAAATTATTGCATCTTTTGTTTGACATTCTACTCGATTTTGACGACATATTGGTAGGTCGTGCCCAAGGAAAAGATGTCTATAAATTCCATTTTAGTCTGGATGTAACTATGTAGAGCCCCATGATACTTGAGCACTATATGTCGCTCTGAATATTTGATACCCATCTTGGTGCGCAAGGTATGGAAGATATTTGTGAACTATGTCATTGCTTGGTCTCTTTCTTTCCGCAGTGTGGTCCATTTGGTATACAAGTCGTCATAACTTCCGACGGGGTAGTATTGTTCCTTAATAGCATCCCTGAAGGATTCCTAGGTGCTTGCGACTGTAAATAATGAGGGTTTCTTTGTTTCCTTTTGCTCACAGAAATTTTTCCACCAATCTTTGACATGGGGAATGGTTTTGAGGAGTGCAAAAGTAATTTTTCTCTATTCGAAAAGTTATGGACAGAAAATACCCTTCTAGTATATTCAACCACTTTTCTACAACATCTGTGTCTATATGACCTTAAAGTATAGGAATATCAAAGTTTATGTGTATCTTGAATGCAGCGGCACTTCCGCTCGAGGAAGATGCATCGCCTATTGGTAGTAGCCGAAGGATTTGCGCGAAACTATCCATCATCTTGTTCCTCTGTTGCGTGAGGGATTCCTCAAGAAACATTTTGAAAGGATCTCTTGTCCCATCATATTTATTTTCTCCTGCCATGAGAGTTCGCTTGGGCGTGTGATATATTTTTTCCTCAAGAGAAACAAGCTCGAAACCCAATTCTTTGTACCCTGACCTCATTGGGGACATGCATTAAGACGACAAGGAGAAGACTGCTATGATACCACTGATCCGGATTTTATGAGCAGAACAAAATGAATACAAATTATTAAAAGATGCTTAACAAAGAATAACAGAGATAGAGTAAAGTTGGTTTTCTATTCAATAAGGAAATAAGTTGAAACTGTAAAATGCAGTGGAAAACAAGCTTGTTGGAATGGTGGAGGCTTATCTCTAAAAAGAGATGTGACGGTTGCGCTCATTCGCAAGAAGATGATTACAATGAGGCTCTGACGGCATTTTTACAATAAATGGGAATTTCAAAAACCATAGACATCCAAAAACCTAACCTTTGGAGATGAAGCGCCAAAAGTCACGTGGGCCCCATTTGGGTAAGTTAGTACATCAACTTCCCGGGGTCGTAACTTTTGCATACGATCTCCATTTTAGGCGCACGATAGCCCGTTAGAAATGTATTGTCAAGGAGATTAATTTTGGGGGATCAATTGGATATTTTATTTATCATTGATAAGCTCGATCTCAAAAAACCTTCATTTAGGCCCTCAAAATGGCCCCGAAAGTTAAAAACTGCTAAAAATAGTAAATTGCTAAAATTGCCAGAAAACTATTTTGAGTGAGTTGGAAAAGGTGGGTGGCCACCGATATCCACCTGGATGAGCCCTGGATTTCCTCCATATTTTCCCCTCATAGAGAAAATCATTATTATATGCCTTGGGTGCTCCTGAGCCAGCTAACTCGAGAACTATAATTTTTTACCCTTTCGATCATAAACCTCGTTTGCCTTACCACGTCGCCTTCCAAATTGTAGTGGTTTACGCCACAAAATAATTGACACAGGATATTTTTCACACGGTGGTGGATGAGGGTGCCTTGAATTGCGTTATGTCATTAGCATGTTGTAAGGCTATCGATCAACTCGAGTTGTCTCAGTCGCCAACATTGTTAACTGCGTTTGACGATCATTCTTTTAGACCGCATGTCATAATCCCCTCCTTCCCTGTCAATTGGAGGGAAACATTGTGTGTGTCAAGGTCGAAGTAGTCGATGTGCCTCTCGACTACAACCTTTTGTTAGAATGAAGTTGGACCTATGCAATTACAACGATTGTATCCTCCATTTTTCGTGTCTTATGTTTTCCTTATGAAGGAAATATTATAATCGTTGAACAATTATCCTTCTCCCATATTGACCCTTCATCGAGGGAATCCACGGTCTCGATGATTGATAACCCACAACAAGTTATCGTCAACTTAGGTTTTTTATTGCTTCCATATTTGATGGGAACTTTTGATTTTCTTCCAACTTCAAATGATGTCAAGTTTATTTCGGTTGTCCCTGATCAGCCTAAGGTTGTGATATTTCAAGTAGCTTCTTTTCGAATGAGTTATTTTAATTATCTGTGGACTTCACCTTCCCCATCGACTTCAATGAAAGGAGTAAAGTATCTTGGTATTATTATTTCCCTATCTGCAACTGAGGTTGTATACAACATTGTTTAGGATACGTTGGCTAACTCTGATCTGGCTCCCCATCAAGATCTAGATCTTGTTTTCAATCCTATTTGTTCTCAAGAATCTCTTACTTCTCATGATCCTTTGGAATTGGTCTTACCCTTAGACGAGGTGATTTTAGAGGCAATGACTGGGTCAGATAGACCTTGGGATGATCTTCACCATAGATCTTACATTTTACCCGAGCTTAGAAGAGTGGAAGCAAGAGAGTTCACCACGACCATGAATGGAGATGCCACTTTTCATGTTAATCCTTTAACCATGCACATAATCTATGTTGAAGGAAACATGGTGAGTATAGATGAGACAATTTGAATTGAAATCTCTAAAATCCATGGCGTCGTTGAAAATGTATTCATTGAAGTGGATTGTTCCCCTAAGGAGATTTAGGTGTACACTTAATTATTTAAAGAGTTTTGTGACATTTTTTCCTAGTATTATGAGGAAATGCCAAGCATTGACCCTCGTATATTTGAACACAAGATTAGGACTTATCCCAATGATAAGCCTATTCAGCAGAAGATTCAACCAGAAAACGCTCGCAAGGCAGCGACTATCAAGGTTGGGTAGATAAATTGATCAAGACCGGTTTCATCTACCCAGTTAAATTGACAAAATGGGTGTCAAACCCTGTTCCTGTCAATAAAAAAAAAACTACAATTCATGTGTGCATGGACTTTCATGATTTGAATAAACCTTGCCAGAAAGATAATTTTCCTACCCCATTCATTGATCATATTATTGTTGAATGTGTGGGTTGTAAATTTTTTTATTTTATGGATGTTTTTTCTGGGTACAAATAGACTCAAATCAAGCCCTAGGATCAACATAACACTGCTTTCATATGTCCTTGGGGTACGTTCACATATAGAAAAATGCCTTTTGTCCTCAAAAATATTGGAGCTACTTTTCAGCGGGCCATGTCGTTTTCCTTCCATGACCTCAAACATATAGTCGAGGTGTATCTTGATGATATGGTATCACATTCTTGTAATATATCTAATCATCCGACCCACCTATGACTTATTTTTGAGAGGTGTCGCTACTACTGGATTTGCCTAAATATGAACAAGTGTAGTTTTTTTGTAACGTTGGGATGTTTGTTAGAATTTATCATGTCCACTAAAGGGATCATGGTCAATCCTCTCAAGTTTGAGGTAATAGTTAATTTTCCTCCCCCACACACAATTCCCTAGCTTCAAAGTTTATAGGGGAAAGATAACTTTCTTCAGCAATTTGTCTCCAACTATGTCGAGCTAACTAAAGGGTTTATGCATATTTTGAAAAAAGGGGTCCCTTTCTTCTGGGATGAAGCAACTCAACGCTCTTTTGAAACATTTAAAAGTACCATGAAATCTTCCCCTCGGTATGGTCTTGGTTCAAGAGGATGACGCACTCTAGGAACACATTATCTACTACCTTAGTCAAGGCTTAGTCGGACCGGAAATCAACTACACTCACGTTGAGAAATTGGATTTGGCAGTTGTCCATGTTGTCCAAAGGTTCTATCATTATATTATACTTCGTAAGACCACCGTCATAGTTGTCGTTAATCATTTTCAATATGTGTTGACATGATGGGTCATCGATGGGAATATTAGTCGATTGATAATCATTCTTCAAGAATTTGATTTGGACTTTGTTTTGACGAAGTCTAAAAAGTCTTTGGTCTTTGTTGAGTTAATTTCCAAACTTCTAATTGAGAGTGGAAATAATTTTCCCAAAGACTCATTGATCAATGAGGATCTCTTCCTTATTGCATCTTCTGACCCTTGGTATGGAGATATACTTAGGTATCTTCATACCTTGAAGTTCCCTTCCTCTGCTTCTCGTGATGAACGTTGACGAATACGCCATCAAGCACAAAATTATCTTATCATTGATGATACTTTGCATCGTTGAAGAGTTGGTTTTGTTCTGCATTGTTGTTTAACTCATGAGGAGGCAAAGCTTGTGTTGAATGACTACCACATTGGAGCATGTGGTGGTCACTTTTATGGGTTAGAAACATCCCATAAAATCCTTCGTGTTGAATACTTTTGGCCCTCGTTAATCAAAGATTGTATAGATGTGGTTAAGAAGTGTCACCCATGTCAGATCTTCTCTTGGAATATGTGGGCACACCCTGCTCCTATGTTTTATGTTATTGTTGTTGGTCCCTTCACTAAGTGGGGGATTGATTTCACTACATGCCATGCGACTTCTTATAGGGAGCATTGTTATATCATTGTGGCAATAGACTAGCTCACTAAGCGGGTCAAAGCCATGACAACATTTAGTAATGATGGGGAAACGACAATGCTTTTCGTTTTCAACCATATTATCGCTAGGTTCAGTATATCCTAAGAGATTGTCACAGACCATGGCACTCACTTTTAAAATAAGATGATGATTGAATTAACATAAAAGCTTGGGTTTAATAAAGAACATTCAACACCCTACTATCCACAAGTGAATCATCAGGTGGAGGCTGTCAATAAGTCTCTTAAGAATATTCTTCAACGGACAATCAATTCATCAAATTCGAATTGGCATTTGATGTTGTACTCATAACTTTGGGCATATCAAACTTATGGGAGATACAAAAAAAGGTGCCCTTAGAACCCATAATGTCCAACACTACTCTAATCCCTAGGCCTATTGGCTCTTGTATAATGGACTACAGTGTTGGCTAGACACAGGAATAACTAGACCCATGCCTGGGGTACTCCCACTATGTGAGTCTGCATGGATGGCAGCAGATCCTCGATCTCTGTCATGGGCACACTATGGGTGAGGGATGTCATGTTATTCTCTACCCACCTCGTGACTCTCTCAGCCTCTGATGATGATGGCCTTACCTATGATACAAATCCTCCCAACTAGATCTGCTCTCATAGACGACGTCGAGTCCGAGGGAATTCTATTTGCCTCATTGGTCCCACATCTGTACATAATAGATTTTAAGTTAGTATTGTGACGTTACCAAAAATATGTTTTCTTTTCTTTAATAAAATTGAAAAATTCAAAAAATATGAGTAAAAACCTATATCACCACGTGTTTTACCAGGGGGCATAGGCATGTCCAGGTCCCTCAAGAAACTAACACCCACATATGGGTATCCCTCGATGGCGGGAATCTGGCGTTTCCACCAGTCAAAGAACGTGTCTTCATAAGCCTCGCATACTCCTTCTCCTCTCTAGCGCAGAATCAAATCAACCCATTTGCACAGTACTGGAAATGAGGCTATGTGTCCTTGTACACCCTCCCTCGAGCTCATCCCTAGCACACTCTTTCAAATAAGAATGCACACAACACTATCATGAATCCAAATTTTCTCCTATGTCTCAAATTGCACTCTATCAACTAAATTTTCATATAATTGAGCATAGTGGTGATCCAATCGAATATAACCAGTTACAGACATTGCACTACGCAATGCATCTAGGATCGAGAAGCATGGTGTAGATAAGCATACCTTGGCATTCACCCAATCATGTAAAGTACCACCCTCAAAATCATATTTTTGATGTTTTGTATCGACACTTGAGACCCAACCTTCTCTGTGTCGGCCTTGCAATACATATCAATGTACTGGGCTATGTTATATGTCCCAGTAGGGAATGTATCCAAGTTTACTAGTTCACCCCCTAGAGAGACTGGTCAAGAAGTAAAGGTCTTCAGTGGTTGGTGTTAGTGATTTTCCCTCTATCATAAAGGCATCTACATCTTGATTCTAATACTCTACCAGATGGTTTAGAAGTCATGGTTGAGCTCTCATAAGGGGAAAACTAAATTATCTCCACAATCTGCATTGTTTCAATGTTTCCACTGCCCCTGGGTTGTCCTCTACCATTTGGGCAACCTATTCATGTTCTCTTTCCCTCCAATGTACATACATCCTGAGTCATGCCAACATTTTGGGAGTTAGTGCTTCTCTTTTTCCATTTTTTTGAGTATGTACACACCCTTTTTGGTATCAATCATGTATGTATGCTTACTGAGAGTATCTCATCTTGTGTACATACACGCGCTGACTGTGAAAATCATGCATACACATACAATTGAGCTAATTTTTGGAGCGTGCGGCCCCCAAATCCATCTAATACTTGAAATGAATGAATGAAATTGCAAGTAAAAGGAAAGATTACTTACCTGGCCCAAGAACAACTTGATTTCGTCCACCGATGCTCTCCAAATGTTGATTTGAAGGAAGAGGGTTTTGGGAATTTTTGGGAATTTTCAAAGTGCAATGGTAAAAATGTCCCTTTTTACTTCTATTTATAGATTTTTGACCATTTTTTGACCCTAATTTCTTCTCTTTTTGTCGCTCGACGGATGTTATGATTCTTATTCATGATCTTTTGGACCTTTAAAATTCTTATTCCTTTGGATTTGGTATTGTTTTATTAATGGGTACTACTTTTACAATCTTGTGATGAAATCGAGATTTCGTCATTTGCATTTAGATATGTTCTCACCATCTTGCATTTTGTATTCTATTGACGATTTCTGCTTTTCCATAGGGTCGACCCCATCGAAGTGAGACACAAAACCTTCTATGATGCTTTAGAAGTGTCGTAATTAGGTGGTAGAGACTTTCCCTCTGTTGCGTTTCGGCATCCATGTTGTGAATTTTCTATACGCTTGGGAGTCCTTTTAGTCCTGCCATGACTTTGTGTTGAAACCTCACTCTTCTTCTTCATATTTTTCTAGCCTATACCCAAGGGAATCCCTAAGAGCATGGTTTGTTGTCTTTCAAGCTCACTTAAACTACGAAAGAGACATACAACAAGAATTATTTATCCTTTTTGGCCTCGTTCAAATTACTTAAGAAAAGGAGCCCCCCTGGAGTCTTCTTTAATCCCTTTTCAGAGTCTCTAAAATTGAAAATATTGTCAAGCGATCTTGTTTCCCTTCACGCTCGTAAAAATGAAATTTGAAGGCACATATGTCCGGAAATAGTTTACCCCTTTTTGGTCTGAATGGATAATTTTACGAAAGAGGTACGCTCTAGGAGCTACAGTTCGCTAGGAGAGTATTCACAGGTGTAAGTTTAACCTTTTTTTAGGCCTGAGGGACTAAATTTGCAAAAAAGGGTCATTCTCCCTGGTTTTTATTTATCACTATTTTGGGCCTTGGAGATTATCTATGAAAAAGGAAACCCCTCAGAGTCTTATTTAATCCCTTTTTAGACTCCCTAAACAATAAACGATCGTCGAGTGACCTTGTTCCTTTCACACTCGTTAATTGGTCTAGAAGGAATATCTATTTGGCATAAGTTTAACAATTTTTTAAGCCAATAGATTACCGAGGAAAAAGGTACACCCCAGGAGACATGTATCATTGGGAGAGTTCTCGTAAGTTATGTTTTATACTTTCTCGGGGTAGGGGGACTAAATTACAAAAAAGGATGAGTGATTCCATAGTTAAGCTCTTTTCAGACTCCTTAAAATTGAAAATATAGCCGAGTGATCTTGTCTCTGTCACACTCGTTAAAATGGTTTTGAAGAGAAGTCCTTTCAGTATAAGTTTAACCCTTTTTCGGACCGACTAAACTAAGTACAAAAAAGGAATATTCTGGACCTAGTGACTATTATCCC
This sequence comes from Picea engelmannii, assembly GCA_009831015.1. NCBI lineage: Eukaryota > Viridiplantae > Streptophyta > Pinopsida > Pinales > Pinaceae > Picea > Picea engelmannii. Next base: position 401,896 of record ML776724.1, read on the forward strand.
CTAGCCTAGGGATAACTAAGGGGATTATGTATCAAGGCCCATAGGTCCTAGACATGGAGTACCAAGAGCCAGATCAACTTGAGAATGACCTTGGAGGGCCCATCCTTTCATTCTTCAGTGCCTCCACTTTGTCAGTAGTAGCAACATCCATGACATCAGCCTGGTCCTATAGCAGAAATGGATCTTTCTCCATGAGGTAATGAGTCTGGGTATCATGGTATGTGTCACTCTGATCCTCAAAACCTTTTGGATAAGTGCATTTAATTTTTTTTTCTTCTAATGTGTGCTTGGACCTTATGCTTTTCCACTTGACCACACATGGGGGGAATGACAGGATTCCCTAGTAAGTTGGTACCCATAGGGTTTGAGTTCCCACTAGAGGGATTCATGAAATTCCATCGTCCACTCCCACCATACTTACCACTTTTCATCTTTCTCTCATTCATCCATCCCATTACACTAGTTCAGACATCGGGTTGGCCAAATATCTAAGGGTTGTACCTTACCTTGTGGGAATAAGGGGCTAAAGGCCCAGAGGGTAAAAGTAGTTGGAAAAAGAAAAAAGCAAAAAAAATGAAACCTTGAGATGCTTCACCCAAGGATCCTCGAGAAAGCAATAAAAATATTCTCAGCAAGAAACAAAGGGACCCATAAAAATAATAAATCAAGACCTAGTTGGAGGATAAAAAGTCTCATCATGAGCCATCCTATTAGGTCCATGGACATGTAGCATTATGACACTACTAAAAGTTGGTCACCACTCTAGGGTAGTGGATCTTGGTGGCATAGCCAAGAGAAAGGGGGTCTCATCACGAGCCAACCTTCTCATTTTTGTGAAATACTTGTGGGTAACATTGCCACCACTGGTCACCACACCAGGGCAGTATCCCCTAACTAGCCACTTGAAAGAAAAAGAAATAAGAATAAAAGATAAAAGGCATGAATGGGCTTGGAAACACTTTCATCCATGACAAGGTGCATCTCACCCTCTTCAGAGGCACCCACAGGTAATCTATACATTTCCCTGCTATCACTGCACCCATTTCCTAGACATCCCTTACCACCTCATCCACTCACGTGGCTTGGATTTCACTTCTCTTGGGAACATACCACATCATATGAGCATTATCCCAATAGGATGTCCTAGCATCCCCTCCAAAGTTGGCTTGCATATTAGCATAACGTCTTTGAGCACTTGTCTGGGTAAAGGAGGTTTCATGCACATGTTTAAATAACTTGATGATTAGATGTGATTGACATTATTATGATACCTGTAACTTATGATCCCATGGAGGGCGTATTTGTTGATGTTGTAGGGCCACACCTGATGGACAAGTACATATGGGGAGATGATTAGTTTGGACCTCCACAGGGCTAAAATCCCACCTGATGGATGTTGAGACCCTAGCCAGGGGCAGAGACAGATCAATGGATTGCACCAGAGAGAGAGGATGGTGTTTCACTAGGAGTAGCTTGGCAGGCCTAGAACCAAGGGAGTTGTGCCCTTTCCACCATGATGTAGGCCTTGGAAGGCCCATGACATCACCCAGGTCACCCATGACGTCACCCAGTGTTTTGGATGTTTTCGAGGCAGTTGTGTGACAAGTGGCACATGTGGTAGGTGTTGGCAAATTCAGTGGATAGAATGCAGTGATGATTGTTGTCATTAATGGCAACAATAGAGAAAGTAGGATAAGAAGGATAAAAGATCAGGAGGAATATCCTTGAAGAAAATACGCACATCAAGAGCTTAAAGAGGAAAAAGGAAGAAGAGTCAGTGATCGTTGGATCCCATCCAAATTTCCCGAAAGAACCAAGACCGTCAGATCAGACAGAAGTTGCGAGGGAGATATCTCATCGGGAAAAGCCAAGGTGAAATCCCGATTGAATCTGGACCGTCAAATCCAGAAAGGATCAGGACCGTTGATCACAGCCCTGTACGGATCGGGGTTCGGGACTTTGAAATGTCCAAATCACTCGTCAATGAAAACCCCGAAATCGTGAAACGCGATATTACGATTTGATCGCAGCCGTTAAAAACAAGCAGAGATATGGACCCTTTATTCGTGTGGATGCGTGGCAGCCTGGAGGCTCCATTGGAGAATCGGCGATCGCGAGTTCAAAGTGAAAAGAACACTTATCATTGAAAACCCCGAAATCGCGATATGCGATTTCGCGATTTGATCGCAATCGTTAATCAAGCAGGGATCTGGACCGTTCATCTGTATGGACACGTGGCAGCCAGGAGGCCTCATCGGCAATTCAGGGATCGGGACTTCACAATGCAAAGTTCACATTACAACGAAAATCCCGATTTCGCGATATGCGAAATCCCGACGGAATCTGAACCGTCAGATCAACATGCGATCTAGACCATCGATCTAATTCACGTCAGCAGTCCACGTCAGCTAGGGACACGTGGCACAATCAGAGGATGACAGGTGTCAGGCAG
>ML776724.1:418026-461854 GCA_009831015.1 Picea engelmannii
ATCTGCATCTTCCATAACTGGTAGTTTTGGCCATTAAATTTCTTGACCCTAAACTTTCCATCTTCCGACATTTCTCCCACTCGAACCAGGAACCCTCTTTTCCTGTGAGTTACCTTACGCTCTGATACCAGTTGTTAGAAAAATAGGACCGTGGAGCAATACAATAAAACAAATGCAGAAACAAAACATAGAAGACACACAATACAAGAGAGACATAGATTTACGTGGTTCACTCAGTGTGGGCTACGTCCACCAGAGAAATTGCCAGGTCCTTCCTTTATTATTATCCAGCAAATGAAGGGATACAACCTACAACAAAACCCGCTGTAACTTCCTTTTCTTTCTCTCACAGTCTCCTCTCTCAGAATACAATATTTATCATCATCCATAGCCGCAATACATTTCCCTCATAAAAAAGGGTTTCCTTCTAGGGAAAAAACCCTAACATAATCTCTACTGTTAGATCTGCGACCTTATAATGAATGGTCCAGATTTACAATGAAATTACAATATACTTTTACAAGGCAATTTTTTCTTCGGGGGCTTCTCCCTCGAACCCCCATCGAGGGATGCTGCCCCCGAACCCCTGCTGGGGGCCCGCTTGCCCCTAGACCCCCCAGCCGGGGGGATAGGCCCCCCATACCCCACAGAGGGGGTACCCCCCCTCTGCACTCCCCCGCGTGGAAGAGTGTACATACTTCTGGGGTGTAAATACTTCATGGGGTATAAACATGGCTGAAAGAAAGGACCTCTGAATCAGGAAGATAATCAGGCTCCACAACCAACATGCCTTACATGTTCATCCCAAGTCGCGCTAAAAACAAGAATGTCTTCTAAATATACATCACAAAGTCATCCAGGAAAGGCCTGAATACACCATTAATCACACACATAAAAGTTGTCGGAGCATTACAAATCCCAAATGGCATGACTAACCACTCAAATAATCCTTGTTTGGTTTTAAAGGTAGTTTTCCATGCATCCTGTTTTGTGACCCTAATTTGATGATATCCACTGCGCAAATCCAACTTAGTGAACTAAACAACATTCTTCAACTGATCAAGTAAATCATCTATGCGAGGAAGAGGGTATCAATTTTTCACCATGATTTTATTCAAATCCCAGTAATCGACACACATTCGCCATGTACCATGTTTCTTTGGCACCATCATGATTGCACAACCACAAGGAGATGAACTAGGCCTGATGACCCCTTGATCCATTAAGACATGTACCTGCTTCTTGATCTTTGTCATATCCACAACTGACATCCTGCACATGCCCACATTAGGAAGAGGAGAATCTTGTTGAAGATGTATCTCATGTTGGATTTCCCTCTTAGGAGGTAATCCATCTGGTTCCTGAAAAATATCATCATACTTTGAAACAATATCAATTAATTCCTTTTTATGAGATGGATCACACCCTTGGAAACTGTTGGATGTCTCGACATCTTTCTCTTTGATGACCATGAGTACATATCTCTTATTAGTGGTTATGAGTCTTTTCATTTTCCCTTCACTAACAAGTGTCATATTTAACCTCATGTTGTGAGACCTAACAATATATTCAACTCCCCATTTAGTAAGGTGGTATTTGTTCTCATGACAAAATAAGACTGCCTTCTATCATAAAGATAAGGACTCCCCAACACTATGCCACATATATCAAGTGGTACAACATCTAAATCCACGTCATCAATCAGCTTTGAAGAAATATCAAATATGACCCTACATTGTTTGGTGACATTAAGTTTTTCTTCATCACATACCCAACCAAGAGGGTAAGGCTTTGGATGTGGTTTCATTACAAGACCCATCTTTTTGACAAGTGCTTTAGATATTAAGTTTACTTGGGAACCCAGATCAAGTAATGTATCTATCTTAGTATGTTTAGATACAACTTGTATATGAAATAACTCATTCCTCTTTCATTCATCAACATGATATTCATCACTGGAACTTGAACTAGCATGAAGAGAATATTTACCTTGTACTCCAGCTATTGTGATCTTTCCTTCATCTCTTGATTCGGAACCAAGATATTGTTGCATTGTAGCAATGGTCTTTGTCTTCCCCTTTCCATCGAATTATTTCAGTTTCTTTTCTGAATGTAGTTTCCAACAGTGTTCTTCATCGTGACCACTCTTCTTGAAATGAGTGCAAGATGGGTTTCCTCCTTCTCTCATCATTGTAGAGGTCTTCTTGTCCTTCATTTTGAACTTCTTGAAAGTCTTGTGTGGGAAATTGGAAGGTTTCTTTGTGGGATCTTCTTGAACATATTTCCCCTTGTTCTCAAGGTGAGTGTCTTGCACACAAACCTCGTCAAGACTATTGGGGTTAAACAAGAGAAAAGTGTGATGAATACAACTATGAAGCGTGCCAATATACTTCATTAAAGTTTCATAAGAATCCAAAGGAATATTCAATGCTAGAGCTTTATTCCTAAATTCTTTTGTAAAACTTTGTATAGTCTGACCTTTACTCTACCTTAAAGTTTTCCATTCCATCATTGCTTTATGTAAATACCCTAATGAATATAATTGCTTCCTTATCTTTGTTTTAAATTTCGACCATGAGGAAAGAATATTACCACACTCACTTTTGTCATGTAGCTTGCTCTCCCACCATATGAGAGCGGTTACTTCCAACCGAAGAGAAGCCAGTTTCACTTTAACTTCCTCTTCATCAATATGTTGAACACGACAATATACTTCAACCTGTCGGATCCAATTGTCTAACTTTTTAGGATTAGCATCTCCATTAAAAATAGGTAAATAAAACTTTACATCAAGCTTTAATAATTGTTTCTTAAAAGAGGCTTTATGGTTAGAATGTTGAGAATGATGAGAATGCTCAGAGGAAGAAGAACTAGAACTTGAAGGTGAAGATGGAGGCTCAGGAGGATCTCCTCCAGCCCCTTGATTTATCGAAGCATCATCATCTGCATGTTCTTCCTTTTTCTTCCCTTTCTTCTTTATCCTCTTCTCATAATTTCCATACATTCGTTCGACCATTTTTGACATGCGATAAAAGACCATGTGAAATGTTTTCACATGTTCATCACACTTGTCCTCTTCTGCCATCTTCTTCCTTCAGGATGTACGACCAACTTCAGGATTGAAAGTCTTAAGAGTTCCTTCACCCTTCTTATGCTTGGCCCTATTAATCATTCATACTCAACAATTCAAGTCAAAGACGACTGCTTTGATATCATCATGAGCCGGTATCTTTTCGTTAGGTGACTTATTAAAGAACTGTATTAAATGAGCATAAACTAAAGTACACAATAAAGAAGGAAAATCTCAAAAGGAAAGAGACATAAGCATGCAATATGAACACAAAGAACTTGATAACGGAGTTCGTCCCTGGTGGACTACGTCTCCAAGTCCTGCTCTCAAATGGGTAGGTATTTTATTAACTCCACAAAAGAATTGGGCAAAATATATAAGTATACCTCATTCTCGAGTTAAGATACAGAATCTTTGCTCATATTAGAAAATTAACACCACCACAACGTTCATGGCATCGTTTTACCTTAAAATGCTTGTCTCCACACCTCAATCCGAGTTGGACATTTTTTGGCCCAAGAGGCACCCTTACCTCAGTTTGTGTGCCACTGATCCTGTAATAAATGATGAAGAAATATCAAAAAGTGTGCCCCAGTGCATACACAATCCATACGGGCGCGCTCAGACTCCTCTCTCGTGCTATGTGTTCTATGTCCCAAATGCACTGCCCAAAACCCCTTCTTATACAAATTTTAGGTGGTGATGTAATAAGTAAGGTTGTTGGGGAATTGGTGGGCGAAGCTAAATTTAGAACTTGGTTAGGCGGAGGTCTTGGGGTTGAATCCCATGGGCCTCCCATTTTATACATATGGTTATAATGAAAATGGTGCCCTCTGCTAAATATAGCAGGCCGTTGCTAAAACGACGGGCAATTGGAGGAATATGCTAAATATAGTGGCAGATAGTTGGATAAGCCCCTAGGCTAGCAGAATCAGTGGTCGTATGGGCTAAACATGTAATCAAGGGTTGAGTCGAAGGCCTAGTCCCTTTCCTATGGCGCCCATATAAAGTTTCAAACTTAAATATAATTATGTTCGATAGTATAAACAAGGAATGGGTATTGGTATAATGGTTGGTGCGGATTTCTGAGGCCTTTGGGATAGAGAGTTCATGACTTTGACTCTAGTGGAGTTACAAAATTTTTGCACATACCAACCATTGGAGGGGTGCCATGTGGCAGCCCATGATTGGGCCACGTGGCACCATATAATTTGCTCATGGAATTGACACTTGTCACAATCTGATTTTCCCACATGTATGCCATCCTTTCCACATCATCCCATGCCAACTCAGTTGTACGGACGTGCCACATGCCACCTTGACTTTTTAACTTTTGACTAAGTTTGACCTGAACTTTGACCGCTTATAAATTTTGATCTGTAACTCCATTTGACGATCCATTTGCACCGTTAGAAAGCTTGTGATGTGCTCTTCACGGTCATGCCCTTTTAATGGATTTTTGGGAACTTTTAATTTTTCCCTTTTGTTGTCTGTTGAAGCCATTCTGAGCATTATGATTTTCTTTTGCGTGTTCTGAGTTGTTCTTAGCCTTCTCTGGATCCTTTTTGGATCAATGTCTCATCCTTGTGTCTTTGGCCTAATGTCAGCTTCATGTTTCTATTAATGAACCTTTAGAACATTCCCTAGGTGCAAGCCTTGTAGCATTTTTTTCCTTGTGATCTGACACCTTGAACCATGGAGGAATTTTCCCAAATGTCCTTATCCTACACATGTCTCACTTCATTGAGCATCAATATGTTCCATGCGCTTGGAACCAGTTTGCTTTCCCATGACACTCATTCCTCCTTTGTAACATAGCATTCTTTTATTCTTTTTCAAGCTCATTAAATATGTGAAAATGAAAAAAAAATCAAATATTCCAAAAAGAGGGGATGGGGAAACATTCTCTTTTTGGCAGAAATCTAGTCACCCTTAAACAAAGAACATCCTTTTGTTTGTTCTGCAAGCATTGGGATCTAGTATGGCCTTAGGAATTTGTTCTCGTTACATAGAGTTGTTTCCTCCTCCATTTGGTTACTCTTCCAAACACATGGAGAGTTTGTGGTTCCTCATGTGCCACAAACTTATGTCAATAACATGTTGCCTGGGTATTTTCATCTATTGTTCTCTTGTCCAAGGGGAAATATTACAACCTGAGTCAGCCATTCTGTGATAAGTCTCTTGACCTTCATGAGTCATCCATCCTGAGAGTCTTGTCAAGTTCACATCTAGAATCAATGAATTTTTTTGCATCATGTTCAAAGGTCCTCCAGTCTTTTCATGACGGCATGTCGAAGACATCATAGTAGTGATTCTTATTCTCCTATTATACTCCTACCCAAGTTTTTAATATCTTGAAGCTATTGCTCAAGTTATGAAGCTATCATCTCCATCCACATGCATTATTTCCTCCTGAAGATTCATACAACTTTGTATATCTTCCAATGATTTTGAGATGTAGATTCGTTGTGTATTATTCATGGCTACACTTTATATTCACATACACATTGGTCATGTAGCCATGATTACTATATATATGACATGGATCTGTAGTGTACTTGATTCACAACCATGTTTAGTTTGTCCCGAGCATGGGAATGACCTCCTTGGTGATTATTATTATATTATTGTAGATGACGCTCTCACATATACCCGCTTGGGTTACTTGAATCCATTGCTTTCCAACTTTATTAAATTTTTTGTAATGTATTTCATCCATCAGTTGCTCTTCTAACCTAACACATTAGGGGGCATCTATTATAACTCAAAAGGTCACTACCCTACATCTTTGATGTTGGCCTACTCATTCATACATATGTCGACCCGTTTTTATGGAGTTATTCTCAAAAAACAAGTTTTTGTATGGTATACACGCCCAGTTGCATAGGAAGAGCACCTACATATGCTAGTTGCATGCCTAACAACCTGCATACATATGCTAGTTGCATAATTAAAAACTCATGTGTACTCTGAAAAGTTGCAAAAAAATATAAAATCCATGCTTTCTAGTGGAGTTTACGGACTATCTTAGGTTTTTCAACCATCTTACCCCATGTATCCCTTCTGACAATGAATTAACCACCATTTTCTCATATTAAAAGGGCCCTAGGGAGGTCATTTGGATATATCAAACAAGATTCAAGAGAACTCTGCCAAATTTTGTTCCCTTGTATTCCAAGCCTTCTACATTCTTCTTTGAGTTTCTCCTCAACATTCCCTTCCATCCATCCTCCTTATACCATCCATCTGTTTCCCTTATATTGGCATGTTGGTGGTGAGGATAGTATTGGGAATAGTGCACTTACAGACAAAGTAGAGGAACCCAAGTGAGGTTCGTGGAGCGACGCCACAAAAATTCAGGTTGTAACTTCCAATTTTGTTATTAATAAAAGAGAAAACTTATTGTCCCATATCTTTATGTCTATGTGTTTGTGTTTATGAATTTTTTCATGAATAACTAACCCTTTATATGATCTTGATAATTAATCATATGTTGTCATAGTTTGTTCTATAACATTGTTTCAGACCAGCTTTGGGAGGAGGCCTACAATATTGGAACATAAAGCAATCAAAAGGGATCGACAACAACCATAAGGACTTAAGGTACACATTTATATCTTCTCTCTCTTCCCTTAATTATCATAAGGTTGAGTTTTGTTTGGGTAGATTATAATCCTTTCTATCTTTTTAGGTGTTAAGGCTCTACCTAGTCTCTAGACCCAAATTAGGGGGATTTTCCCCATAGAATTCACAATGTTATTTCCTTGTGATCGGGGAACCAAGTCCCAAGTTTGATTCTTCGAAAAAGAATCAATTTTTGTTTTAGTGGCCTGCTCCAATTCAGGTCATCCTTCAACATCTAATTAGGTAACAAGGTTTGAGGTTTCAAGAACATGAGTCATCAAGGCAACGCTGGCATGTTTCTTTTGACTTTGAGGTTGATGCTCGTAGGAGGCATCTTCAACATCAAATCCAATAGCTTCAATTGTCTTGGCAACCATCATGGTAGAAAAGAAACAGATGAACCATGGTTCACTTCACTAAGTCTATCAGAAGTCAGAGGATATTTAGTTGATGGACCAATTGAAACAGAAGACGACAAACTAGTCGAATCAGAGGTCGACGGTTTAGTCAGAACTAGGAGAAAGTTCAAATGTACAGTCAAAGGACTAAAGAAAGGAACATGAGAACTAGTGACAGAGACAACATCAAAGGGCTCATCCTGTAGAAATCCAGAATATGCATTCAACAACTTAATTCCAGAAGACTTCTCATCAATCCCAACATTATGTCTAATAATCATTTGTCGTTTGATATGATTAAACAGTCGATAAGATTTCGACTCTTCAGAGTATCCCATAATGATGCAATCTTGAACCTTTGCATACAAATTATTTTTACAATTATTTGGAATGTGATCCTAGAAAACTCAACCAAACACATGGAGGTGGTCGATTGAAGGCTTCTTCCCATACCATTGTTCGACTAGATTCATGGAAGGAATAGCTCGAGATTGAGTAGATAATTTCCATAGTACAACGCTTCAACCTAGAATTGAGGAAGCATTTCTTTAGGCTGTAAAATCCATCTAGCCATTTCAACTAATGTCTAATTCTTATGTTCTACAACTCCATTTGTTGAGGTGCATGAGGAACTAACCATTTTCATTCAATACCAAATTGAAGTAGGTATTCTTCAAAGGGTTGATTGACATACTCACCACCATTTTCTGATCTCAAGCATTTGATGGATCAACCACATTGCTTTTCAGTAAAGGCCTGAAACTCCTTGAACTTTTCAAAGACAAGGTTCTTATTCTTTAGGAAAAAGACCCATGTGAAACGAGAGAAATCATCAGTGAATGTCAAAATGTACCTTGCACCTACTAGTGAAGGTATATTGATGCGATAGACATCACTGTGAACCAATTCTAGTAGGTTATGTGCTCGCCACGCTTTTCTAGAGCCGAATGGTTTTTGATAACGCTTCCCAACCACACATCCCTTGTAGATTCCTTTTGGTGGAAACACCTTAGGCAAACCAACAACAATGTTCAGAGTTGTCAGTGCTTGGATACTTAAAAATTTATAGGTTTGAGTCATTCATGCTAAATTCGAATTCTCTTATCATTGTGAGAAAAAAGTGTAGTTGGTTCAGATTCAGATCAAGTCGAATCACAGAACTTGTACAAACTATCTAAAATCACATCAACAACAATTGACTTTCATTTCTTCAAATAATGAAAAATAGAACCGATATGCCCAAAAATACACAATATTACTTGTCTGTTTCAGCTGAGAAACATAAAATAGATTGGCACTAAGATTTGGCACATGATGGATGTCTACAATCTTCCCATTCTAACAAGCTACATCACCCTAACTAGAAACATTGAGAGAAAAATCATCAATGACATAGATTTTACTCTCATATTTATTCAAGCTTGTGAATAAAGTGGAATCCTTGGCCATATGAAGAGTGCACCCAGAATCAACAACCCATTCATTCTGTGTAGTATGAGACAACAAGGATTGATAAGTCCCAACTTGGAAGGTGAAATTATCAGTGGGTCTGCGAACATCATACGTGTCTCCTTCAATGCATTTAACCTTATCCTCTAAGTCATCTCACTTCTTATTTTCTCCACATGTCCAACCCTTCCATGGTATTTACATGTCTTCTTCTTTCGAATTCATTGCAGTTGTCTCTGGGGTCCCTAGTCATGGTATGGAGGATTTTGTGTAGAAACATCAAACTGCACTCTATTCCTAGAGTCCATCTTACCTTTTCCCTTGAGCAAGTGGGCCTGGTGTTTACCACAAAGCTTACCTTCTCCAAGAAATATATGTTGATCAATAATTAAAATACCACAGAAAGCTTCAAAGGTATAATACTTTACATCTTCCTTGCAAGATTTCTAATTGGTGAGAAAAGTCTACACAAACACGTCGAATGGTGTTCTCAAGTTCATCAAGACCAAATCGATGATTTTTCCATCCTTCTCCAGATAGTTCTTTCCACATTCACCCAATTTCAACTCGAGTTCCTTGACATGCACCAAATAGTCCTCCATTCTCTCAAAGGAATGAGGATTGAGAGAGATCGACTCTTTCTCCAACTACATCACATGGACCTCATTGACTCAGTTGAACAAGGAATTCATCTTCTTCCATACTTGATCAGGATAGTCAATTCCATTGAGGTGAAAATTAATTTCTCGTGATATGTAGGTCGTGATTACCCCCACAGCCTCATCCTTCTTGTCATCAACAATGAACTTGGCCTAATCATCTATTGTATCTAGAATTGTCACCTTGGTATACTACCATAGTCCTTTACTCTTTAGTAGGTTTCCATATCTGGTGCCCATATTGCATAAATTGATCCATTTAGAATAATAGGATCAATATTCAAATCCATCTTTGATATCTAGATAGACTAGTCTATTTCAAAGGTTCCAATCAACAAACCACCAGCCCAAAATCAATCACACAACATATCCAACTCGACAAGGTTTGTAGATAATAGGTCAAGGTTTTCAAGCCATCATCTTTGATACCATTTGGGGGAATAGTGTGGAACATGATATGAAGCAGGGGACATAGTACTGCAGATAATCAAAGAGGAATACAAATTTCAAATAAAAGGGGTGGTGTCTAAAGACAGTGTTATATAACTTAAGCAGAGGATGCTATGATTAGAACATCACAGTGCATGTTGCACATCTTGATCTACATGATTTGTTACACAATCTCAATTTTCCTGATTGAAAATGACCCAAGGGGTCTCTTTTTATAGCCTCAAAATCTAATTTATTTCCATAGAATCTGAAAGATATTGTCCACATGTAACCATCGATTGTTAGAGTTGACTCTGCAAAATCCTCTTTGTTGAGTCGGCTTGATAGGGCTCAACCCGATAGCCTACGTGTCCAACTTATAATCAATTTCTAGGATATTCGACCCACTGCCCAACTATCTTTGATTGTTGGTCAATTGTCTGACCGATAGGCACGTCGACTACTAGACCGAAGAGTGTGGTGTGTTGGTTGATTACCCGACTGATGAGTGTGGTGTGCTAGTCGATCGCCATATCAACTATATCAATATGTAGTTTGAAATCTCAACCAACTGAACTCAGTAGATGTGTGATGAGCCATAAATGCTTGATGTTCCAATATCCTATGCTTTTCTCTCTTTTTTCTAGTTACGAAATGTAAGTATAAAGAAAGGGGGAACTCACTATGGAGTTTTATTTGATACTGTGGCATGAATGGTTGCTATTATGGACACTAAAATAAGCTTCTAATTGTTGAAATCAATGATTCAAATTAACAACATCAAACTGAACTTGGTAGGGTTTTGTGTCGACTTTCACTTCCATTTCAATATAGATTGTGAAGAAGTAATGACACTGAAAATTGGTTTATCTTTCTTTGGCTCTTTTTCTGGATCCCTTTATGGGTCTTCATTATCTCCCAATTTGTTGTGCAGTCCAAATTTTAAGTTAAATCCACCAACCTCCTTGAACGATCCAAACTTGTTCACTAGAGCCAGCATGAGGAGGGTCATGTTGCGAGAGATATCAACAACTTGTTCTTATAGCTTCAAAAGTATCTCTTTTGCCTCATTATAAGGGTTGTTACAAATGGACTCATCTTCCATGGCTAGGGTTTTGTGAATTCCTTCTTAATCCAATTCTTGGATCCTACCACTTCCCATAAATTCCACAAAGAAACTACTATGAAATCAATATGATCTATAAAATACTATGGATATTCCACTAGAGCAGTTCACTGGAATAGATCTTAAAATGTACTGAAATATTTTATTATGAGGTTTATTACCTTAGATATCAGATTAATTATTACTAGCTTAGTGCTAAAATGTATGGAAATAACTAAAAGCAAAATGAAAGAATAATCAAAATAACACACCATCCACACAAATCAACACAATATGTGACATGGGAAATTTGATATGGGAGAAAACCCAGCTAGAAGGTGTGGCCTATGCTCTGCTCTCTTTTCCTTGGTTAATGAATGCAAGTACAAAGAAAGGGGTACTCTCTATGGAGTTTTCTTGGATACTATGGATTGGATGGCTACTACAAAATTTGTTACCTCCTCTATCATGCTTCAATAACCCACTCCTAAATCTTTTTCTAAACTATGCAACAATAACATTACTAAAGGAATTGAACCCCTTCTCTTTATATTAGCCCAGTATTTAACATAGCTTCATGGTCGTTTAGGGTTACGGGTAGGGTTTTTACATGTCTCAACCCTCAATTAGTATTAGGGCTTTGGTCCCTATAGAATATTCTTGAAAGTCTATACATGGATAACCCCACATGTGTGAGTAATGGGGGATTATGTGGCATCCACTTAGTACCATGGTGGTCAATATGGTAGGTTAACATGTGGAAGGTATAGCTTCCACATAATAAATCTAATTGAGGTGATTCTCATATCATTCGAAATCTTCTAAAGTGTAGAACAACGTTGATGGATTAAGAGCTTTTCTCATAAATGTTTTACCCCAAAAAGTGTCAATTGATGCCTCAAAATAGATTTGGAAGGTTTCGGACCCCAATTCACCAAACTATGACCTACCCATAAAATGGGCCCTACAAGTTAATTCCTCCATTTTCCACCTAGAAAGTACTAATATAGATGAAAAATTATATAATGATCCATTCTAGATAACCCACTATGACACATTTTCTCCTTCTTAAGTGTTTACTCTCATGACATTTTCATAATGGCTTCACTCATACAACTTTACATCATAATCATACAAATATAGATGTTTATACATGAAGGGTTATCATTTTTAATTTTTGTACAACCTTACAATATAACCCAATCGCTCATTGGTTGCACACACTATTGGGTATGTGTTATATTATTTGCACAATTGTGGGTCCCCCATAAGTGGTTTCAGGTGTGGAGCTATCGAAAAATAAATTAGTGGTTTATTTGCCAAACTTTTGGGTGGATTTTTTCCTTTGGCGGGGGCATTTTTTTGCCTTTGGTGATTTAGTGGCACATGATCTTTCATCCCATGGTTTTCTAATTTTGGTTAAGGAATTAAGGTTGTAATCTAATCTGGGTCAATTTATTAAGGGTTTTTTGATGTTGTGGGATCATATAAATTTCATTGTAAACAATGAAGTTGGATTATGAATAGAAATAGAGGTGCGGATATAAAACAAGTTGTTTGTTTTCAAGATTGGGTTTCAAGGGTAAATCTTTGTGTATATGTGTGATTGCAATTGTTTTATTTTCTATGTTAAGAATTTGTGTGTGCATTTCATTAAAGTAAAAGGTTTAAAACTTACATTTGGTATTAGAGTATTTATTGGATTCAGGGGGGTTTGGTTTGGTTCTATGATAAACCTTGTTACAATGGGAGCTCTGCAATAATTATTCTTATGGTGAAAATAAATGGCAAACAATCCAAAAAGAGAGATCAAAAAACTTAATGGGAAAAGTTTTGAGTTTTGTAAGCTCAATATGGAATATCCTATGGTAGACAAATATCAATGGGTCATTGTAGATATAGGTATTTCACCTACGGGAATGTCAACAAAAAACTGGACAAAGTTGGATTGGAAGGAAAAGAGAACAATCAGGTTGTGTCTCTCAGATTCAATATTATTGAATGTGTCAAGGGAAGCTACAACCAAGGCATTATGGAATAAGTTAGGGGCTCTGTATCAATCTAAGTCCCTAGTAAACAAACGTTTCCTAGGGAATAATTTGTACAAACTGAGGATGAAAGATGGAGACTTGGTAAGAGAGAATATGAACACTTTCAATACTATGGTAAGTTAGTTATTGTCTGTTGAAATCAATATTTCTAATGAAGATAAGTATATCAATTTATTTTTCTCTTTACTAGACTCGTGGGGATAATATGGTTGTGGCCATATGCAGTAATGTAACTACTTTAAGTTTCAATGATGTGGTCTCATCCTCTTTTTCAAAGGATATGAGGCAGAAAAACATGGAAATCCAAAGCACATATTCCTTATTTGTAAGAGGATGCTCCCATGAAAGAAATAAAAATAATTCCTCAAATGGGAGATCTAAATATAGAGGAATATCTAAATCTCCAGGAAAATCCATAAAGGTACATTGAAGATGTGGAAAATAAGGGAATTACAAGAAACACATCCAAAAGTGCTGAGAGAGGGAAGGGATATGATGATGCCCCTTCTATAGAATAAAAAACCTCTATAGATGAAGGGGGGGATGTGTACTTGGTTCTTCAAGCACACGTGTAGATCACGAGGCATGGTTGGTCAACTCAGGTGCATCCTTTCATATATCTCCTTACATGGAGTGGTTTTGTGAGTGTGAAATGGATGATGGGGGTGATGTTTTCTAGGATATGAMTCAACAACCAAAATCATAGGACAGGGAAAAGTCAATTTGAAGCTCATGGATGGTAGTATTAGAACACTCCCTAGTGTTATACATATCCCAGGATTGGCAAGGAATTTGATTTATGTAAGAAAGATGAACGATACAGGTGTAAAAATAGTGTTTGAAAAGGAAACCTACAGGATGCTTTGAGGAGAAATGGTGTTTTTGAGGGGATTTTGGATTGGAACTTTGTATAAATTGTTGGGAAGAACTATTAGTGATATGCGCAATAGTTCCATTGTTCTTGACATTGAAGCTGAAGAAGAAAAAACTACTGCAATCTCTGGAGAAAAGGATATGTTTTGGCATCAAATACTGGGGCATATCGAAGATAAGGGGATTTAAGTACTACATGGTAAAGGTATGGTTGAAGGTATGTCAAATTTCTCTTGGATATTTATTTTTGTGAAAATTGTTTGTATGGGAAGCAAAATCGGGTAAGATTCTCCTTTGGTGATAGGAGGGAAAGGGGGATTTTATAGTTGATGCACATTGATGTGTTTGGACCCATGATGATTCCATCACTAGGTAAATATTTGTACCATGTATGATTTATATATGATTTATTAAAGAATACATGGGTTTATTTCCTCATTAATAAATCTAAATTCTTTGACAAATTTAAAGAGTTGAAGGTTCTTGTGGAAAATCAGACAGAGAAGAAAATTAAGGTGTTGAGGATGGATAATGGTGGGGAATTCTACGGGAATGAAATCAAGGAATTATGTAATAAATGTGGTATATAAAGGTAGAATACTACTCCATACACACCTCAGTGGAATGGAGTTGCAAAAAGGATGAACTGAATGTTAATGGAAAGAGAAAGGAGCATGCTCAGTGGTGTCAGGTTGGGATAAGAATTATGGGAAAAGGCAGTGGGCATTGCATGTTACCTAGTAAATCAATCACCCTCATCAACGTTAGATGACATGACTCCACATGAGGTGTGGACTGGTAAGAAACCCTCTCTAACACATTTCAGGGTTTTTTACTATGATGCTTATGTACATGTTCCAAAACAAAATAGGAGTAAGATGGATAAAAAGGATAAAAAGTATATATTTATTAGCTATAAAGATGGTGTAAAAAGTTATAATCTTTGGAACCTAGAAACTGACAAGGTTTTATAGTCAATATGTGGTATTTAGAGAAATCAAATATGTTTTCAAATAGAAAGTCTTACCAATGGAGGAATAACTAGAGAATATAGGGTTTGAATTTAAAGATAATGAATTAGATTGTATAGAAGAATATGAGTTAGAAGAATTTAAAGATAATGAATTAGACTATACAGAAGAATAGGAATAATAAGAAGAGCCTCATACTCTAGTACTGATGAGATCGGTTTGAGAAAGAAGGAAACCGAAAAGCATGGATGATTTTAAGGATGGAAATTTATTTTAAAATGTAGAAACCTTGGCAAATCTTACTAATCCTTCATATGTCAACTATAAATGTTTGGCGATATTTTTGTAAAAATATTCAAATTTCTATGTATTTTATACAGTTTTTATAAACTTTTGACGATTTTTAAGCTAAAATAATTTTATCCTATAGAATTTGGGCGAATCATTTTTAAAATAGTGAATCTCGTTTTTGGAAAAACCATGTAAAATTATCCCATGAGTGAAATTTAGCCCCTAAAATCATCCCTGCCGAAAAGGTATACTCCACCTGATTTTCATTCAAATTTTGTTTGTTTATTATTGATGATGATCCTAGAACTTTTAGGGAGGCATTCGATTCGGAGGATGGAAAACTCTGTAAAAATGGCATGGTTGAAGAAATGACAACTTTGGAAAAGAATGAGGCTTGGGATCTAGTGGAGTGGTTGACTGGAAGAAATCCCATTGGTAGCATATGGGTTTTTAAGAAGAAGTTGAATGCATAAGGAAAAGTGGATAAATACAAAGCTCGGTCAGTGGCAAAAGGTCATTGTCGGGTAGAGGGAATTGACTTCGATGAAATTTTTCTCTTGTTTCCATGTTAACTTATATTATATTTCTTTTATCTATTGTTGGTGATTTTGATTTTGAAGTAGAACAAATGAATGTGAAGACAATATTCCTACGTGGGGATCTAGAAGAAGAAATATACATGAATGTTTTTTTGGAAAATTCCCTTACAGTAGTAGGATCACTACAACAAATCTAAGGCCGTACACAAATAAAATTCCATAAAGAACACTCAACAAATACATTTTAACCGAATTCAAGCAAATAACTAACTATTGAGAGGAGAAGAAGAATTAACTCATCGGGAGTCTTACGATAGTTTTCATTCTCAATTGTTAGAATCTCCTCGTTCTTTTCCAATAGTTCCTTTGCAACCTGCAAGAACCTTAAACATACTGATTTCGGGGAAACTCCCCTATAGTAGTGGGAAATACTTCAACATAGCTATGACCATATATAAAGTACTTTTCAGAAAGAATACCAAACTAAGATAAAATAACCAAATTTCATAAAAATAACTAACTTATGGAAAGAGAGATAATTTTACTCACCAGGATCCAAACATTTAATGTCGTTCCCGAATCATGGAGTTATTTCTCTCCTTCCCGAGGGTTTCTTCGCAACCTACAAAAACCTAGAGCAAGTATATCTATACAAAGAGGTAGTTATAGTAATAATTACCTATTAGTTATATGTAAAATAATGGAAAATGACAAAGAAACTAGTATTCTGTTGAAATGTATGCAAAAATATTACAGATATGAACAATAATGATGCAAGATACTTTGAAGGAACGATTTTTTTCTGTGATTGATGAAAAAGAAGAAAAGTAGTTGTAGCTTATACCTGCTCAATGCAGTGTTTCTTGGTCGAAAGAGATCATAGATCCTTCCACCCTGACTCCTGCTATGAAAATGTTCCTGACACTAAAGTCACCACAGTCCCAAACAAGTGTATAGGGAGACACTCTTGGAAAGAAAAGGTTGGTGATCAAAAAGAAATTGGAAACAAGGGTTTCCATGTTAAGAAATGACAACAATAAGGATAAAATGAGCTTACATACTTGGAGGGAATAGCCAAATGAGTGATTGCTTGAATGTACAAAGTATCACTACCTTTATCCATGAGGAAATTTTTCCTTTTATGCAATCTCCAATCAATTAGAGATAGTTGAGTATGAGAAAAAGGAGTTAGAAAACTGACCAATCCCGTAACTCATCATTAATTTGGGAATAATCATCTTTTTTTGAAATTTTATTAGCATGTGCATGGGGGTCCCTTAATCAACCCGCATGTTTGTGGGTAACATAACTTTTAGGGCACATACATCCTCCAAAATAATGTTTTTCATAAGGACTCAAGGATGTATGGGGAATAGTTGTTTGTAAAGAGGATAGGGATAAGGCAAAACAGAGCATCAAATATTTAGAGGTGTAATTTGATGCTATAATATATTTCCCATAATGTGTGAGGTTAGAAGAGCAATTGGTGGCCGACATACAATATAATTCTTCAATAGAAATTAGTCGAGGGTGAAGGTCTCTAGAATTCAATCTAAGGAAAACAACCGAAAACAACCAACACTGAAACAAGTCAAAACAACTCAATTCCCGAGGCGGGCATACCAATGCTCAGGTGTGATGATAATCATGGATGTCAATCAAGTACATTGCATATCCATGTAAAATGTATATATAGTAGTGATCATGGCCAAGAAAGAGATGCACGGTGTATTCATGTCAAACAGAGATCATAGCCATGAACAGATACACAATGGATCTATGTCTTAGAATCAATGAAGGATATTTGGGGCAAGAGATGGAAAATTGATCCTTCATGAGTACCAATGTATAGGGTGGTACTATCCAAATCCATCCTGGGTATCAGCATAAAAAGAGGTTATTCTGCTACAGTCCCGAGGTCTTCACCAAACCATCATGGTACGAGTCTATACCATGTGAATAGATGTGTTGGAGTCGAACATAGTGAGACATCGTTTGATTACCATTCGTTGATGTATACCATTAACAAACACAAGACAAGGTATAAATAATGATAATGGGTGTCAAGGTACTTAGTACAGTCTAACAAGTGTAATAGAGGATCTGATGTTGAACACCTAGTAGAATCTACCAATCATGAGACATTAATGTATTCCCATTGTCAATAGTGAGGGACCCTACCACTTATGACTTCAAACCCCAAGGTACCAAAAATGACTCTAGATCCTTGTCCCAAAGCAAGATGTGTTGAATTCGATAGGAAGAGATCCATTGGACAGAGGGAATTAAGGCATCCCCCATCATCCAACATGAGAAGTAGCAATAGGCCAAATATTTGGAAGGACTATGATGAAAGATTGTAAGGACCACCATGAAGTATGTCCCCCATGTGTAGAAGATGTAAATAGAGCACGAAAGAGGCCCTCTGAATAATATCCAATAATGAATATTGTCAGAAAAGGAAAGGAAACCACCTGCAATGTTCTAGCTATAATATAGTATGCAGAACATAAATATTTAGCAATCAATGGAAAACCAATAATGATATATCCTAAACAATATCAGAATAATACCATAATAACACCAAAAAGAGCACCTTTATTAATGATATCAATGTTCAATTGCCTCTTCGAGGAGGAAACCTCTAGTAGAGTAGAGCTCTATTACAATAATCTCCAAGACAAAAATATCCAATGCCTCCTACTCTTATTTATATTAATTATACCTTCTAAGGAAACTTCTAGAGGAAGATATTTCTAGAAGCGAAAGCTTATATTAGGTCTTCTTACATTCACTTATTCTCCTTTATTTATTAGGCCTTATTAATTAATGTTGGTCTTTATTACATAGAAAGCATATCCTAGTAACTAATGACCCATAGAGAGGGGTTAGGATCAGATCCTAACATGCCCCCCCCCCCTTCAAAAGTAGCCTTGTCCTCAAGGATGTAGGTGTGGAAAGTGTTGGAGTATGGTTGTTGGTTCCTAGGTCATATCCTTTGGTGATGTGTCATTCCACTTGGTCAACACTTCCTTTATAGTTTTGTCACGCAGTTGACATTCATGGTGATTGATGACTACTTCCAGTTGGAGCCAAAGGGAGCTTTCTTCATTTAATTTTAGAAGGATGGTTTGGACCCTACAATGTTGTCCCACCACTTTCTTCAAACAAGAGACATGGAAAACTGGATGGATTTTGAAAGTAGCAGGAAGGGCCAATTTGTAGGCCACTGAACCAATACGCTTGATGATATGGTAGGGCCATGTTGAGGGGTCCAATATCCCTTTAACTCAATAGCAGGAACCAAACCTACCTTAGAGGCCCAATTAGACTATGTATCATTTTATGGTGGAATGGTTCTCCAAATATTTCGATCTAGATAATGTATCGATGGGATTTACTTGGTGATTGACATGATATCTTCCTATGAAAATTCCTCCTTCAGTTTAAACATTCTCTTTTGTCTTTTCTTTTATTAGATGAGTCTGATAAAATGACATGTGCTGGTATAAACCAACTAATCGAAGGGATTCTTAACTACTGAAGAAGATTGATCTTGGGATAACCCTCGTGCTCAAGCATGCATAAAAATATATTCACACCTATTACAAGCCTAGTACTAATACATTAACTTCTTGGTATTTCATCATTGACTGAGTACAATTATCATAATAAAAATACGCATGTAATAAGATGATTGCAAGAAAAATAGTTTCCTTAACTCTAAAATTAATCACATATTAACACAACAATTTTCTTTCCATCATTAAGAACAAAATGACTGCAAAAATATTGAAACAAATAACTTATCAATAGATTCAAAAACTCTTACTCGTTACAGCATCAATTACTGGAATAAAAGTTGGAAATAATTCCTCCTCAATCCAATCACATAATTCATTTGATGAAAAATAGAATTTTGTCTCTGGTCCTAAACAAGACTTCTCAATTAAGGTTGTTCAGAAATAGTTCTTTACAATTCCCAAAAAGAGGGTCTTTTCCCAAAACCATCGACCTTTTCTAAAAGGTCCATCCTTTTATTTTAAAGAATCACTAACTAAAAATAATTGCTACAAGTTTAAGTTAAGTAAAAAAAAATAGTTCCATGTGGCGCTTGATCTCTTTGTTCTCTGGAAATCATCTCGTGGTTCTACTAGAGTGGATGATTCTTCTCATATTATGACCACTTGACAAAGAGATCCTCGCATGTGTTAGAATACGAGAACTTGTGTTGATCCATAGGGGCTAAAAGGATTTCTTTCACTTCTACTGCTCGTTCTCTGTATTTGATGATATTGGCACTCAACCATTGCAGAACTACACGAGCCTTGATCAGATGTTCCATAAACTGTTGTATTTGACCTGGTGCCATGCTTTCCACATGTGCAATCTCCACTGCCCATGTTGGTCTTGTTCTTCATGTCGCCTAAATATGTCATGTAGGTCGACAAAGTCTTCGGGTGAGTTGAATTCTGGGAGGCCAATGCTTTTCATCTCTCGATCGATCTTTTCCCAGCATTTTTCGCACTCGGCCCAATTCTTCTATATCTACTACTGAGGTTCTTGGTCCATACTTACCCAGTATTCGAATTCTTTCCTAATCTGAGAGAACTTGTGATCCCTTAGCACTCGAATACCATGCTCCTTTGTGTCTCGTCCCTTCTGCACTGCGCTGATGTAGTCAATTCTTTCTACTGCTTGGTATGTTTTTTCATACCATCTCTCCACGTCCTTGTAGGTTGTCAGTGCCATAAGGGTATCTTCTTGGAAATCGGCTATGCCTGTAGTGAAAAGATGTCTTTCGCTTGTGAAATTTGCATAAGCATATTGCAACTCACTCTTTAGAAACATTGTGGCCTGCGTCGAGTCTTGATAGTATTTTTCCAAATGGCGTAGATGATCTAGCTCCTTTAGTGCAGTGGCCAGTTTCTTTTCATATCTCCTTGCTTGATCCAACGTGGCATCGGTGATAGCCATATCTGTTTCGATGAGCTCAGATGTATTTTCATGCTCTATACTGAGCAACTTCTCTTCCGTGGTGATGAGAATCGAGCTATCCGACATGAGTCTTCTCTTCTTAGTGGTCCTTTTCATGATATCTTTCCTCTTCCTGTCGTAAGCGATCGCATTTATATTGGAGACCTCATCAATAGGCTTAGGGATTTGTTGTTCTCCATAGGTTAGAGTGTTTCCTAGGCTCCCTTATATGTGCATTTGTTATAGGACTGGTTCATGTACTTCTTTCATATGCTTCAATGGCTCAACCTCCATTTGGTGTTCATCGGCTGGTGAGGTATCGACCAAAATTGAAGAGTTAGTGATAGGTTCAGTAATTACCTGGTGATCAGTTGTTGAAATGTCGATCTCTTGATGTTGCACTTCCTTCTTTTTTCCACCTGATCCTATATCCTCTCTGAATCTATCTTTTGGGGTCCTTGAAAAGTTGAGAAACTCAGTGTCTAAGACACTTTCGGCCTCATGGTCACCTTGCAGAGGGTTTTGAATATATGTATCGGGACTTGGAGCAGATGTTTTCTCAGGTTTATTCTCCTCTATAATTGGTATCGGAGTTACCAATGATACCTTTGAACTCTCCTCATCGTCACATATGGTTATTAGATCAAATAGGGGATTTGGCACACCTGTTTCACCTGATGTTCTTGGACTTTCAAACTGGGTTGGAATGTTCACCAGTGATCTAATCCGTGATGATGGAAATCTAGGGTTTTCTAGACTGATGATTTTCTCTAGTTGTATTGACTCTAAGCCATTTGGCTCCTCTCTTATTATAATTGGGTCATCCAAGGGGATCCTCATCATTTCTATGATTTGAGAGTCATTCTCTATCTAGTCTATGACTCTCTGGGCTCCTTCTAGTAACAACAAACCTCTCCTTTATGCCTTTGTGGTTTATGCTGCTTTGATTTCTTCTCTAACCCTGATAACTTCTTGAGCTGACCGCTCTACTGTTTCAACCTACTCATCCATGCTCATAGATTTGAACCTGGTCATGTTCAAGTTAACTTTCCTTTGTAATACCTCCTCCCAATCCTAAGCACAATCTATAAAAATCTCATCTTCAAACTTGTCATGCGTGTATGGCCAATAGGAAGAGACTTGTGAAGAATGTTTGAGGACAAGGCCTTTAGGGTCATGCTTGAGAAACTAGCCTGTCAGGAACCTGTATTCCAGCTGACTCAAACCCTCTTGTTTATCTTGAGCTGTTTCCTTCACTATATAAAACCCCACATGGAAATAATAGGGTATCAATGCTTGCTTCTTGTCCTTGACCAAAGTGGCATTATAGCCCTGCAAGATAGTCTGATAACAGATTTCTCCTATGATGATCCGGTCTGGGACGTGAGCAGGGAGAAAATGTGGTGCTTTGGTGGCCTCGAACACCCTAATATAGGTTGTGTGTTCATCTAGATACCAATGGCCTACCTTCGAGATCATTTTCTTGGCTGGTACAGACACCCTTGGGCATTCCTTTTTAAATATAATGAAATAAACCTAGGCAATGAATTCATTGCAAATAAGGGCATAAGATTTTTTGTACATGTTCTCCCATAGGATGTTGAAGTAGACATGCACAGGCAGTTCTACATTGTGTCAACTCAAATTTATACCGATAAAGACATTCCTCATGCAGATTACATCTAATAGATATGAGGCCATGTGAAAAGTGGGAGCTTCTCCTTATTTCGGTGTTTGAGCCTGCAATACATTGGTGCTCAATTGCATGGAGATAATTTCTCCCTAGTTGAAACTGCTCTCTGAAATAGCCACAGTGTATGCCAGGGGCATCCATGCCTTCGAGAACTTGGCGTGGCCCTTTTCCCTGTATAATCGGAAGATGAGAGCCATCAAGTAGATATATGTCTCCCTCGGGTTCACTGTCCCATACCAGTCGTTGCTCTGGTTTGTAAATTTTTTTTCCTCCTTCTACCATGAGGCCATCATTAGTTTGGTGTCATGGAATTCATATAACTACACCATGAAATCTTTGTTCATCTTCTCCTCCGAGTCATTGTGCTTGTAGTATTTATGGACTTTTGTCAGGAGAAAAACTCTGACACACCCACCATTCTCAACGTTGATCAGGAATTTATGCGTGTCTATGTGATCAATTAACCATCTCAAGGTCTCAATGCATGGGAAAACTGAATTTCAACAGACTACCATGTGCAAGGATGATCGCCAAATGTTCAGGAAAACTTGGTCATCGAGCGCCCTTACATACAGGTCATTGTGTGGGATAAAATCTGAGTAATCCTCCTGGTTTATTATGTTGAATAGATCTCCCCAATGTGGGAGCATTATTTTAGATCCAGTGGTTTCTTTTGTATCGCCAAAAGCTGGGGGTTGAATGAATTCCTTCTTGGTCGAAGTTTTAATGATTGGTTCTTCCCTGGGAGCATATTCTAACTTCCTTGCAGTGTCAGGGGAAGAAACTTCAACAATATTTGCCTCCTTTAACTTTGGTGCCCTCGGAGAGCCTCTGGTCATTCACTTTCTTGGAGGAATTGTTTCCTCTTTTGCTAGCTTAACTTGGTTTTGATAGTCCGATAATCAAACACAAATCTTGAGACACTCTCTTCACTTCTTCGGCTACTCTGGAAATGGAAACTTGTGTGCACAATGGAGGTGTTCAAAGATGTCTTAGTAATTTAAACAAAAATCATACTTACATTGTCGCATTAGTTATTCAATTCAGGATATGAGTGTGGTTCTACAAAATCTGCCACCAGATCTTCATTATGTTTAAAATTAAATTCGATCGTAGGTTGGCAGCATGGGCGAGGGTTATAATGTGGTCTATCAGGGATTTCAAATTCCTGTTGTTCAATCGACACATGGGTTAGCAACGTATGTGGAGTGAAACATTAACTGGCCTATTAAATGGCAGAATCTAATTGTATCTCATGCTAAAAACATCCCATTGTTTCGCTAATCTTACTGGTGGATCATGAGTCGAGGCTTCTCTTTAAACACTATTTGTTGATATCTCCTGGAAAAAACCCAGACGCTAATTCATCTTGTTGTACAGAGATGACATGGGAAATTTGACTTGGAATTATGACTAGGACACAGGGAAACCTAAGGTGACTCAGGATGAAACTAGGTCGTATGAAATGCCTATGTGTCTAACACACATGGCATTGAAACTGGCATCTTAATTTAATCGTGTTACTCAGAATTGGGGAATTTTCCTTAGCTAATCATTTTAACAACATATCCTACCATGTCGATGCCGAAAAAGTATCAAGGATCGATGATCAGCGATAAGCTTAACCAAATGCTCCCAGATTAACCCCCTCGAAAATTGTCGATGTCAAAAGTGCATCGAGGGTTGGTGATCAACGATGTGTCCATGCGGAAATTTTCAATGATTTAACCCTTTGATATTTCACAAACCCTGAAAAAATGCATCCTTCATCAGCTATTTGGGGTTTATTATGTCTCATGTCAATTTTTATCCCTCTCGTATTTCGCTGATGCTAATGGGAAATCGACTAACTCATGAATCTTCTTGGCAAACAACTAGCACAAATTTACTCTGCCTTCTACCGATGACGATGATACATCTATGATCAGTGATTAATGTTACTGTGTGGTCATTTTACCTACTTGGATTTTGCCGACGTCAAACACAGGTGCGCTAGTCACAATTTTAGTTGCAGATTCTTAGTTAGAATGCCAAGTTCTTTCAGACACAAAGGTTTTCACACTGACAGGTTCAAACAAATCTGCTTTGATCGATGAAAAGACATGAAAAAAAATAGCAATCCCTCCACAATGGACTCAATTCATACAGAAAACTAAAAGAAAACAAGTGGTACCCAAAAGTGACAGAATTTCATAAAATCTTTTAGGGATTGTTGAGCGCTCAACAAATAGAGATTCTCTGGGTGAAAGAAGAATCTTTTTTCCTTCCCTCAGGCTTAGTTGATGCAAAAGTTGGTTGAGAAACTTACTAGATTTGATTTTATCAGATTATTTCCCATCCATGCATGTACAATTCCCTTGATTCGTGAATCTGGGTCCACCTATGGAGTTTAACCCTTATCCCACCTTTGTTCCTCTTTATCGTGACCCACGCCCCCTTTTGACAAGAGTCAGGTAAGTAATTCACTGGCTCAAGGCCATTTTAGTTATCATTATTCACTCGCTACGATGTTGCTATGTTGCCAGGGAGCGTCCATAGCCCCAATGGAGTTATCTGCATACCCTCTCCTACTTTGCACTCATTTATTGTAATTGATTTTTTCTGGTGGAGATGCCCTGAGCGAGTGGGAGAGGAGGACATTTGTTATCTGCAAGATGAAATGGTTAATGTGAAATTCCTCCTAGCTCTATCTAGAGGTACATGTGGTCCTTTCCAACTTTCCATATTTCCCTTTAGGTTCTACCAGACCACCAGGCAGACACTTCATCACTCACTAAGGTCGTTTATTTGAAAAGACAAGATATCGAACTCTTTGAAGAAAAATGCAATTGCCCAACGTTTCTTATGTTGCATGTAAGCGTGAGTTAGGAGAAAAGTTTTCTACACCATATTGATTTGGGTCAACCAATGCTTCGTGGAACACAAATTTATTACAAGAAAATACCAAAAAAAATAAAAGACGGGAATAAAAGGACTCTGCAGTAAGTCTACTTTACACCCACACATTTATCCTAATAAAAAAATAACATGAAAAGACACACACATTTTGTTTTTTAACATAAATATTGTTTTAGGTCTTGTCCATTCACCGGGAGGGCGTCGAGTTCCTCCCCTAGATTTTTCAACCAATACATGCCTGCCCCAAATTTCTCGGATACCTGAAAAGGTCTGAGCCATAGATTTTGGAACTTCGGATGTTTTCCCTTAGGTTCATTTGCTCTATCCCATTTCAGGACTAAGTCTCCTACTTCAAAATTCTTCTCTTTGACCTTATGCTTGTCAAACCATCTTTTAACTATATTCTAATGAGTGACGAACTTTTATTTTTCTTTCTCCCTTTCCTCCTCCAACATGAGGAGTGTATCAATTCTCTGTTGAATAACTGATGAGGGTTGTCCTCTCAAAACTTGAGCAAGATGAAGGGATGGAAGATATAACCCATTTGAGAGAATGGCTTCTTGTATATATACCAGAAAGTATGGGGAGTTATCTATAGCTTCCTCAAAACCTTTTATGCATATTCACATTCAAGACGTATCAAGAGTACCCAATCATAATTTATGTGGAAAAGCACTGAATTTATGAGGCGATATTGTGCATATTTTAGTTTGAGAGCTCTCATTTCCTTAGGGTTTAGGTTTTCTGGGCAAGTACCATGATGCAGGAGGTAAAACAGTTTTCCATACCAATACTCTTTCCCTGGGGGAACGTATAAATATTCACTACACCATAATGCTAAGTCATTTTCCCGCCCGATGTCTTAATTTATTTGGTCTTAGGCTTCTACGGCCAATTTACGCAATCCGTGCCCCTTCACTAGTTTGGCGGTTTTTATATCTAGATCAAATTATTGGACAACTTCCATCAACTTTTCTCTTCTCTCCCCCGTATCATGTTGAGTGAATAGGGATCGGGCTGGAGGATGAGGCACGATGACTTTGGTGTGATTTTTTAGGATGTAAGATCTGAAATGTTTTACTGCTTTGTACACTGCATAAGCTTGTTTGTCTATAGTAGGGTAATTCAATTAGGCCCCTTGGAGATTAGTTCTCATGATTGATATCATTGCCTCAGTGTTATCATCATTCTTCTGGGTCAAAACTGGAGCTAAGGATTGGTCAGAGGCGAAAGTATAGAGAAAAAAATCTTTACTAAAGTTGGGACTTCGTTGCACCGGATCTTGAGATATTTCAGTCTTGATATTGTTGAAAGGATATTTTCGCTCATCATCCCACTTAAAATCAACATCCTTGCGAATCATTTTTTGTAAGGGTTTGATAGTTTCAGTGACAACGGTCGTGAACTTCCTCACAAAATTATTTTTCCCAAAGAAGGATTGCATAACCTTTTTGTTGTGGGGTAAGGGAAGCTGAGATATTGCCTTTATTGGTTCTAGATATATGTGAATTAATTCATGAGATATAATATGATATAGTAATTTCCCTTCCTCAACACCAAATATATTTTTCTTAGGGTTTAAAGATATTCCATATTTCCTACACTTTTCGAAAATCCGGGTTAGATGTTCGATGTGGTCTTTTCTATTCTTTGAATACACAGTCATGTCCTCCAAGTATACTACTACACATCTATTAATCAATCCCTGAAAAGATACATCCATGGCCCTTTGGAAGGTTTCTCCTGCATTAATCAACCCAAAGGGAATGCGTTTATAAGAAAAAGTTCCCCACCTGGTTCGGAAGGTAGTTTTCAATCGGTCTTGTTATGAAACTAGAACTTGGTTGTAACCTGAAAAACTGTCTAGAAGGGAGAATATTTCAGAACCAGACACAGTCTGTAAGAGTTGTTCAATGGGTGGGACTGGGTAGTTATCCTTTTCTGATTCTCTGTTAAGATTTCTGAAATATACACGCAGGTAGATTTCCCCAGACTTTTTCCTGACAGGAACCAAATTTTCTACCCAGGCAGAGTGTCTAACCTGAAAGATAATATTAGAATCTAATTTATTTAACTCTTGAAACATGAGGAATTCCAAATATGGATGGTACTTCTTGAGCTTTTGTTGAAAGGGTTTTACTTCGGAATTTAACGGGATTGTGTGTTGAATAATGTGAGTGTCATAAGTTTTCAATTCTCGGTAGGACCATGCAAAAACATCTTGATATTCTCTAAAAGGTTTGAGATAAGATTTCCTTTCTTCTTTAGACATTGTTTTGCCTAGATTTATATTATTAAGGTTTTCCGGGGTTCCTAGATTTATAGCCTCATATATTGGACACGAACTCCCTATTTTTGTGTCCATTGACCCTTTAAATATTTCCCTCGGGTCGAAAAGTTTCTCCAAATTGGATACCCCTTTCAGTATCATGTGAAACCTTGTTTTGTTACTAGAGTGATTTGTTTTGCCTCTTTGTTCGTGGAAATTAGTATTTACTAGTTGATCTTGTAATACTTCATCATCAATAGACAGATCTTTAAAATTTTCTTGATTGGTTAGAAAGTCTATAATTTGTTCATCTCCTTCAAAAACCTTCAATTAGAAATATTGTTGGGTATTGATGGTTTGTAGAGTAGTTCCACAGTGAACTTGGAGGCTTCATAGTCTTCTAAATGGGTTATCCTTGAGGCTGCAGTAGCTAGGGAATCATCAAGAGTGTTCTTTGTCCTAGGAACCACAGTAATATTAAAGGCCTCAAAATTTTCTATTAGACTATGCATCTCTTGTTGATAATTTCTCAAGTAGGGTGAGTTGCAATGTATAGTATTCTATACTTTCCTGACGATAATTTCAGAGTCCCCAAAAAATTTCAGTTCTTTAATGTTTAAGTCTATGGATTTATTTAGTCCCTGAACTAGAGCTTCATACTCACCATTGTTATTAGTGCATTCAAATTCTAGTCTGCGGGATAAGAAATTTTGTTTCCCCTTTGGGTCAATGAGGATACGTCCTTCTCCCGACCCTTCTTGCAATTTAGACCCATCAAAAGTACATCATCCAAACTTGTGAGCGAAATTTATCAGCTTCTTCATGCCTAGTTACTTCCTCATCTCTGCATACCTTGTCTATGGTTTCCAAAAGAGGTTCTTGGCAGAAGAGGCTTTCTTTTGCCGCTACTAGTAGATTCACTTGAAAATCCATTTTGTAGTTTTGAGTGAGAGGTACATCAGATGAGAGAGGAGCAAAATTTCTGAAATTAGAATCTCAGGAGTAGTTTCCTATCACGGGGAAATATGTTGATGAGGGTTCATTGAAGACTTCTAAATCAATGACAGTATGTTTGAGATACCTCTCCCTATCGATCCTAATAATGTTGGTATGTCCCTTTAATGGAAACCAGAGGTGAGACTAGTTCATGCTGAAGTATCCATTCAACTTCTTGGACCAATATCGACTAAGTAGCAGTCCAAAATCTTCTGGTATATCTACTACAATGATATCAATTACTTGAACAAATTTCGGGTGTGTAGTCATTATGATCATGACATCCTTAAGTTCCCCAATAACTTTTACCTGAGTTCTATCTAGTTGAATAACGTGTTTATAACTTTTGAGTGGAACTGCATTTAATTTATTGCAGATGGATAATGGCATGACATTAGAGGATGCCCCTGAGTTGACTAAACAATTATGGAGGTTTTTGTTGAAGACTTCAAACATTAAAAGGAAAGGTGGGACAAAAGGATTTCCCTTTTTATCTATAGAGCAAGCATTCACATTTGGTTTATTCTTTAGATCTATGGGAGATGGAACCTCCCCTAGGTGAGTTCATGTTATAGGGGCTTCTATTGACTTTAAGGCTTGTAACAGAAAGTCCTTTTGCTAGAGAATTCTACACATGTCCATGACCGACACATTAACCTTCAACTTTTTCAGGTCTTCTACTATGTTGTAGTCTAGCTTGGGTGACTCTAGTGTATGGATGTTTATAAGATTTCTTTGGGAGACAAAAGGTGCTTTCGAGTGATTGGTTGTTTGTTTTCCCCTCAAATATTGGACAATGGTAAGGTCATTTGAGACCGGTTGACCCTTACTTCGTGTTTGCATAGCCAAAACCTCAACGGGTGGTTCTTGAACCTCAAATATATCATTGGGAGGCATCGGTAAGTCAGGATCCTATAACAACATGGTTGTTTCTTTTGGAGGCTCAAATTCCTTCTGATTGGCGATGTTTACCATTGAGCCGCTTGATTTTTCGGTAAGGTAAAATTCATCTAGGAACCGATTGGCCATTAAATTCATAGCATGTACCCATTGGGGACAGTCTCTTTCAGAATGTTTCTCTTGATGATACATACATTAAGAGTTGTATGCTACATTACCCAGGTCAATGTTTAAGTTGGTTGGGGGAGGTTCAATCGCTTTGAAAGGTGGGTTTCTCTTGAAAAAGGGTTGATAGGGCCTTTGAACTTAGTTTACTTCCCTGTCACTTATTTTCATGTCTACGATTTCATTTGACAGTTTCTTTATCATCCATTGTAGTTCTTCTATGTCCCCTCTTCCCTTTTCGCGACCTTGTTCTGTTTATTTTCCCATAATTCTAGTTAACAACAGTCCTCTCCTAGGCGGAGGCTGAACTTCCTTCTTAAATAGTGAGACATGGCCCTCTTTTCATCCCTTCATTTGGAATTCAATTGTTTTGTTTTCCTCGAAATTTTTAGCTAGGGTATATTTGGCAGCCCTTTTCACAAACATGGAAATAGAACCAGGGAGAGAATTAGGCATATACCTCAATTTGAAACTGCTTAGTAGATTTATCTTCGAGTTGAAATTTGTTCAGGATAGAGGCAAATTGTTGATTTAAGTCTTTAATCTTCTCTTTTGAACTCATGGTGGTGGAAAAGAGTTCAACCATCAAATCTCCTGTGGTGGTTTCTTCTGCAAATTTGTCTAAGAAATATTTTTGAAACTTCATCCAACTTGTTATGGACCCTACAATCAAGTTAAAATAAAAAGTCGAGGCTGAATTATCAAATGTATAGGGAAAAATTATACATACTATGTCCTCATGTTGTACGTTCATCAATCTTATAGCTAGTATGAAATTTTTAATATGGTCTTCGGGCAATCCGAAGGTTTCAGGGTTGAACTTGGGAAGTAATTTTTTTGGATGTTGAGGGAGGCTATGTACCTGTCCAAGGATTTCCAGAGCATATATGGCTAACCAAGGTTGATTATTTGGAGGTGGATTTTCCCTTTCTTCATTGTTATCATTGTTATTCTCCATATTCTCTGATTCTGAAACTTAATGATCCGAGTTGAAACCTTCCTCGTCGGATTCGAAATTGTCCGGATTGGATTAGTTATTAGTTGGTGTTACGGGGACCAGATTGAGAGGTTGTTTGATCTAAGTGAGGGTAAAATATATCATGTCTTCTACTATGTGAACAAAAACCCGGTCAGGGGTATCGACCACTGGTCTCCTTACTTGTTTTCTACAAGGAAGTAACGGGGCTAAGGGAAACGATCCAATTTTTCGAGTGTAAGCTCTTGTGATTCTTCTGAATTGGTTCAACTCCTCATGGGGAAGAGCTTAAGGTATTTCAAGGAATATTTTTTCTTCCTCGTGCTGGGGTAAGTTACTCATTTTGGGAGTACTCTTTGTATGTGGGTTGTCTTGAGAATGAATAGCCATGCATGTGGGTTGTTTTGAATATGTTGGCTATGCCAAATATTATATCAGAAATATTGTTATACATTCATTCATTCAGGCCCTCCTTCTAGCACCAATTCTGTTGAGGGGTCTGAGATCCCTTTAAGTCAACAGCAAGAACCAAACCTACCTTAGAGGCCCAATTAGACTTTGCAATGTTTGATGGTGGAATGGTTCTCCATATCTTTCATTCTAGCTAATTTATCGATGGGATTTACTTGGTGATTGACAAGATATCATCCTATGAAAATTCCTCATTTAGTTTAAACATCCCCTTTTTGTATTTTCTTTTATTATATGATTCTAATAAAATGACATGTGTTGGTATAAACCAATGGATAGAAGGGATTCTTAAATACTGAAGAAGGTTGAGCTTGGGATAACCCTCGTTCTCAAGCATGCAGACAAAGATATTCACACCTATTAAAAGCCTAGTACTAATACAATAATTGATGGTATTGCATCATTGATTGAGATACAATTATAGTAAGAAAAATATGCATGTAATAAGATGATTGCAAGAAAAATAGTTTCCTTACCTCTAACATCAATCACACATTAACACAATGATTTTCTTTCCATCATTAACAACAAAAGAGCTATAAAAATATTGAAATAGATAAATTATCAATAGATTCATACTCTTACTCGTTACAACATCAATTACTGAAATAAAAGTTGGAAGTAACTCCTCCTCAATCCAATCACATAACTCCTTTGATGAAAAACAGAATTTTGTCTCTGGTCCTAAACAGGACTTCTCAATTAAGGTTGTTAAGAAATAGTTGTTTACAATTCCAAAAAAGAGGGTCTTTTCCCAAAACCATCAACCTTTTCTAAAAGGTCAATCCTTTTATTTATAAAGAATGACTAAATAAAAATAGTTGCTACAAGTTTAAGTTAAGTAAAACAAAATAGTGCCACGTGGTGCTTGATATCTTTGTTCTCTGGAAATATTCTTATGGTTCTACTGGAGTCGATGACTCTTCTCATTTTCTGATCACTTGAAGAAGACATCCTCGCATGTGTTAGCATACGGGAACCTGTGTTGATCCATCAGGGATGAAATTATTTCTTTCACTTCTACTGCTCGTTCTTTGTATTTGATGATCTTGGCAATCAACGACTGCAGAACTGCATGAGCCTTGATTGGATGTTACATAAACTGTTGTATTTAACCTAGTGCCATACTTTCCACCCATGTGATCTCCACTTCCCATGATGAGTCTTGTTCTGCATGTCGCTTGACTATGTCATGCAAGTCGACAAAGTATTCGAGTGAACCAAATCCTGGGAGGCCAATGCCTTTCATCTCCTGATTGATCTTTTCCCAACCTTTCTCGCACTCGTCACACTTCTTCTGTATCTCCCATTGAGGTTAATGGGCCATACTTACCCAGTATTCAGCTTCTTTTCATATCCTAGAGATGTTGATATCCCTTATCACTCAAATACTATGCTCCTCTGTGTCTCATCCCTTCTGCACTGCGCTGATGTAATCAATTATTTCTACTGCTTGGTATGCTTTTTCGAGAAAACTTGGTATGCTTGGTAAGCACGACCATCGAATGTTCAGGAAAACTTGGTCATCGAGCGCCCTTACATTTGGGTCATTGTGTGGGATAAAATCTAGGTAATCCTCCCGATTGATTCTGTTTAATAGATTTACCCATTGTGGGAGCATTATTTTAGATCCAGGGGTCGCTTCTATATCGCCAAAATATGGGGGTTGAATGAATGCCTTCTTGGTCGAAGTTTTAATGATTGGTTCTTCCCTGGGAGCATATTCTAACTGCCTCGTAGTGCCAGGAGAAGAACCTTCACCAATCTCTACCTGCTTTAAATTTGGTGCCCTCGATGAGCGTCTGGTCATTGGCTTTCTTGGAGGCATTGTTTCCTCTTCTGCTAGCTTAACCTAGTTTTGATAGTCTGACAATCAAACACAACTCTTGAGATGCTCTCTTCGCTTCTTTGTCTACTCTGGAAATGGAAACTTATGTGCATAATGGAGGTGTTCGAAGATGTCTTAGTGATTTAAACAGAAATCATACTTACCTTATCGCATCAGTTATTCAATTCGGGATATGAGTGTGGTTCTACAAAATCTGCCGCCAGATCTTCATTATGCTTAAAATTAAATTCAATCGTAGGTTGGCAGCACGAGATATAATGTAGTCTATTGGATATCTCAATTTCTTGTTGTTCAATCGGCGCATGGGGTAGCAATGTGTGTGGAGAGAAACATTAATTGGCCTATTAAATGGAAGAATCTAATGGTATCTCGGGCTGAAAACATCCCATCATTTCACTAATCTAACTGGTGGATCAGGAGTAGGGGCTTCTCTTTAAACATTGTTCATTGATATCTCCTAGAAAAAAACCAAATGTCGATCCATATTTTTGTACAGAGATGACATGGGAAAGCTGACTTAGAAGTGTGACTAGGACACAGGGAAACCTAAGGTGACTTAGGATGAAACTAGGTCGTACGAAATGCCTATGTGGCAAAGACACGTGGCACTTGAAACTAACATCTTTGTTTAATCATGTTATTCTCAATCGGGGAATTTTCCTTAGCTAATCATTTTAACAACAGATCCTTCCATGCCGATGTTGAAAAAGTATCAAGGATCAATGATCAATGATAAGCTTAACCAAGTTCTCCCGGATTAACCCCCTTGAAAATTGTTGATGCCGAAAGTGCATCGGGGGTCGGTGATTGGCAATGTTTCCATGTGGAAATTTTCAATGATTTAACCCTTTGAGATTTCACCGACCCCAAGCAAATGCATCCATCATTGGCTATCGAGGGTTTATCATGGCTCATGTCAATGTTTATCCCTCTCGTATTTCACTAACGTCGATGGGAAATCAACTAACTATTGAATCTTCTTGGCGAACAACTAGTGTAAATTTACTTTGCCTTCTATCGATGTTGATGATACATCGACGATCGTCTATTATTGTTACTATGTGGTCATTTTACCTACATGGATTTTTCTGACACTGAACACAGGCATGATAGTCACAATTTTAGTTGCAGATTCTTAGTTAGAATGCCAAGTTCCTTCAGACACAAAGGTTTTCACATTGACAGGTTCAAACAAATCCACTTTGATCAATGAAAAGACATAAATTTTTTTTTATCAATCCCTCCACAATGGACTCAATTCATACAAAAAAACAAAAGAAAACAAGTGGTACCCAAAAGTGGAAGAATTTCATAAAATCTTTTAGGGTATGTTGAGCACTCAACAAATGGCGATTCTCTGGGTGAAAGAAGAATCTTTGTCCCTTCCCTCGGGCTTAGTTGATCCAGAAGTTGGTTAAGAAACTGATTGGATTTTCTTCTATCAGATTATTTCCCATCTATGTGTTTACAATTCCCCTG
Source organism: Picea engelmannii (assembly GCA_009831015.1). Classification (NCBI taxonomy): domain Eukaryota; kingdom Viridiplantae; phylum Streptophyta; class Pinopsida; order Pinales; family Pinaceae; genus Picea; species Picea engelmannii. The sequence continues at coordinate 452,159 of ML776724.1, forward strand.
GTTCATGAATCTGGGTCCGCCTATGGAGTTTAACCCTTATCCCACCTTCATTCCTCTTGACCGTGACCCAGGCCCCCTTTTGACAAGAGTCAGGTAAGGCATTCACTGGCTCAAGGTCATTTTAGTTATCATTATTCACTCGCTATGGTGTTTCTTTGCTGCCAACGAGCATCGATAGCACCGACGGAGTTATCTGCATACCCTCTCCTACTTTGCACTCATTTATTATAATTGATTTATTTCTGGTGAAGATTCCCTAGGTGAGTGGGAGAGGAGGACGTTTTCTCTCTGCAAGATGAAATGGTTAATGTGAAATTCCTCCTAGCTCTGTCTAGAGGTACATGTGGTCCTTTCCAACTTGCTATATTTCCCTTTAGGATTTACCATACCACTAGGCAGATACTTCATCACTCACTAAGGTCATTTGTTTGCAAAGACAAGATATATAACTCTTTGAAAAAAAATGCAATTTCCCAGTGTTTCTTATGTTGCACGTAAGCACAAGTTAGGAGAAGAGTTTGCTACACCATATTTATTTGGGTCAACCAATGCTTCGTGGAACACAAATTTATTACAAGAAAATACCAACCAAAAGAAAAGACAGGAATAAAAGGACTTTGCAATTAGTCTACCTTACACCTACACATTTATCCTAATTAGAAAATAACATGAAAAGACACAGATTTTTTTTTTTTAACATAAATATTGTTTTAGGGATTGGCCATTCACCGAGAGGGTGTCAGGTTCCCCCCTCAGATTTTGCAACCGATATGTGCCTGCCCTAATTTTCTTAGATTCTTGTTGGCCCTTGGTTATGGAAGTATGCAAAGATCAAGGAAGAAAAGGGAGAATGGGAACTGTGTGGAAGATAAAGTGACTATTATTGGGTCGAAGTGAACAAAAGAGCAGAAAAGATGGAGCAAAGCCCGAGAAAGAAAGACGTTGGATGAGGAGATTGGGGATGATAGATAAGCAAGGAAGAAGGATCGTGGACAGGTCAACAAGTGGAGAAATCCACCGTTGGATGCTTTGGAGCACCGCACGAGAAGAAAGGAAAGATAGGCTGGTGAAGCCCTGAAAATATGGGTCAAGTTGAACTAGGGTTTTAGACACCTAGGGTTTTGGTATCTAGGGTTTTGGACACCTAGGTTTCGGCCTAAGGCTGTTGGTGAGATATTGTAATGTATAAATAGAGGTCTAAAGTGCCTAGGTTAGGTTGGTACATTGGGTTGGTATGATATTTCTATTGATCCATTTGTATTGTGGATGTGAGTGGGTATTGTATTGAGAAACAAAGGTGTTGAGAGTGAGAGCCTTATGGATTGTAAGATTTTTAGCTAGGTGTAAAGATCAACCCTATAGCTGGGTGTGTAGGGAGGGGAAGAGAAAGAGAGGAGAAGAGAAAAGATACGCTAGCGAAGAGTGTAGATAAGAACTGTATACTTTACCTTAATACATTATAGCACAGTTATGTGGACGTATCCCTAGAGAGAGGGTGAACCACGTATATTTTGTGTTGTGTGTGATTGGTATTTTGTGTCTGTCATTGATATACATTGCATTACTACTTTAGATCTGATAAGTAGATGTGCAGAATAGATCTAAGTTGACAAGTGATATATGAATGTTGTGTCGTTCTTGTGTTAGATCCACTTGATATTCTCTTTGGTTGTAGACATCTCTGTCCTGCAACCCCCTCATAACTGCTTCAGGTGAGACTTCATCTTCCTCGCAGGTGTTACCAAAAGGGATAGTAGTTAGGGCTTGTTGGTGCGCTCTTGGAGTTGAACCCTAGGTCTGCCCCTGTGCCAACAAATGGTTATGTTGCCAGGACAAGAATCTTTTTGAGGGAATGTAAAGGTGGTTTCCATCGAAGACAGAGATTCAAAAGTGGATAGAGGATCAAGAGAAGGACTTTGTTGAAGACTAGAATAAGAACCCTAATCTTAGCACTGAGGATTGGCTAGAAAGATATATCTTCACCAATATACACGAGATATTCTTTGGAGGGATCCATCAGGAGCTATATGAGTGGCTAGCTAGATTAGCAGATACCCAGTTCGAGATCCGATCTAGACCTCTTGTGTTTTGGACATCAGAGTTGATCAAGAAGGTCAAGAGAGTTGATAACAGTGTATCACGAGCAGTAGATCACTGGTTTGATAGTACCATTGGAGGGTAAATCACAGAGTTTGTTGTTGATAGAGTAGAATCATATAGCCAAGCCAAGAGATATTTATTTAAGGGACCCAGAGGGAAATGTTTTCATTTTCTGAAGCTGAGAATCAAGATGTTATTGCATGAGAAGAACATCTTAAAGACACAATAGATTGGTCGGATCAAGAAAGGATAATGTTCAAGAATTCAAACAGCGACATCGACACGGAAGTTGGACATACGTGCAGTGGGAGAGTATTCAGAGAAGTTCATCTTGCGAACCTATTTAACTAGAACTATGGGGAGGAAGATTTCTACAGTGGAGAAGAAGAAGAACTGACAGACGAAGAACATTCAGAACCCGCCAGGGAAGAGGAAGGAAAAGCTAAAGATTTTCATCGAGGAGAACCTGAAACCTCATAAACTATGCAGACCATCGAAGTAAGTATTGTTATCCCTCATGTTGACTCAGTAGTATTAAGCAACCAGAGTAATCCCAGTAACCAGAGCATCCAGAGCACTGTTAATAGTAATCCACCTCATATTCAGTCAGGGACCCTAGGAAGATATATGGCAGATGAGATGAGACTCCCTATATTTAGGAGAGATGGATCTAAATATCCTGATCAACACTAGTTTCTATGTGAAGCCGCATGGAATATTAAAAATGTGGTAGATGAATCTGTCAAAATAACCCAGTTTAGTGCAACCCTCAGAGATCGTGCACTGAGTTGGTACATGAAACTTGTCCAAGGACTTGCACAGCCTAAGCCATTGAATCAGATCATGAACGCGTTGATTGCAAAATTCAGGAAACCTAAGTCGGAGTCCCAATGTATCATAGAGCTGAAAGAGATCAAGCAGAAGGTGGTTGAACATGTTTGAGAGTTCGATCATAGATTCAAGACCTTAACAGGCCGATTGTCTTTTTAGATCCCAGACGAGAAGAACAAGGAATGGTTCATTGTTGATCTTCTACCACACATCAAAGTTCCCCTGATGCAAGAGAATATTTCTTGACAGGCTGAGGCGTTGAAAATTGCCATGAAGCTAGAATCAACCCCTATGGGAGAATCCATCTCAGGTATGAGCCAGATCTTGAGTCATCTAACTAGTTTGTCTCTACGAGTCGAAGATATGAAGAAAGACAAGGGAAAATATAAAAGAGAATACATATGGTGTTTCAGATGCAGATTAGAAGGCCATGATAAGGAACATTTCCCTTTATTCAACGAATACTTGGCTTCTGGAGCTCCAAGCCCCTTGAAGCAAGTCACCTTACCTTACTGGTGAGTGCCATTATATGCAAAAGTATGTTCAGACACCTACAAATTTGTATTGTACATTTTGTAAGTTTGTAGGACATGATAGTGATTGTAGGGCTTATGATCTCATGCATGAAAGGTCAAGAGACATATATAAGATTCAAGGTGAAGTACAACAAGAAGGAAACACTACGCAGTATGAATATTCTATGAGAGGAAACTTCAATCCTCGCGGTGGATTCATAGGAAGAGGACAAGGAGGAGGAATGAGTCGAGGCTGAGGAAAGATCACCTGTTATAACTGTGCACAAATAGGACACCTTGAAAGGGATTGTCAGAGCCCTTGTACCACTTGGAGTTATTGTAGCTCATTTGACCATGTTATAGAAGATTGTCCTGTGCTACTAGCTAAGCTTCAAAAAAAGATAAGGACCTTAGAAGAACCTGCAAGTGTAACTAATTTATGTTGAACCTCATGGAGAAGACCATAGAGTCACTGTTATAACTAGAGGAGGCATTGTTACAGGAGAAGACTGACTGACACAAGGGAAGACTACAGATGATTCAGAAATCAGGAAAGCTACAAAGAAGACACAAATGTTTGATGCAAGGAAATAAAGACAGATGTTTGAGGAAGCCAGGAAAGAATTCAGAGGAAGCCAAGGTTTTGCATCAAAGACAAGACCATAAGTGAGAGAATATGGAATGCCTCTGGCATTTGATCAATCTTCTTTGCCAAAAGAAGGAAAAGAGGTAAGCAAGCTCATGGAATTTTTATACACTTGTATTAAGTTGGTTCAACATGAAAGCGTTGTACAAGAATTACAAATTTTAATTAGACAATATGAGCTAGGAAAGATAGATCCCTTACTATATAGGGAAATACACCAAATTGGTAAGAAGAGAAGGACAAATAAGGAATTACATTTGAACGCTCAAATAGGAGAGTATGAGATAGACTGTGTAGTCCTTGACTTAGGGTTGGAGGTCAATGTCATGACGAAGCAAACCTGGACACTAATGGGAAAACCAAAGTTGATCTATTCCCCTATCAGGCTTAGGATGGCTAACCAACAAGTTGTCATCCCATTTGGATGATTGGAGCATGTCCCTATGGACATTGATGGAGTAAGAACATTTGAATATTTTGAGGTAATTGAAATAGTCAATGATAGTTTCCCTTACCCTACGCTGTTAGGAATTGATTGGGCCTTCAATAAATATATTGTTGTTGACTTAAAGAAAAGACGTATGAATTTTGAAAGAGATGACCTTAGGGTCATTTCACCTTTAGATCTAGATGAAGGTCAGTGGTACACAAAACCTTTCAGAGAAGAAGACCATGCATACGCACTAGAAAACATATATAAACTAACAACTAGATAGCATGATTACATTAATCCTACATCCGATGGGAATCTAAGCTAGTGAAGTAATAGTGCGTACTCATCAGACTCAGAAGAAGCACTAGAGAACTAGCAGAACTAGATGTATGAAGTATCTACAAGGAGATGTGCTAGATTAACCAGATAAGTTCATTGGATCGACACAACAGTAAGTAACTTACCCACATTTGATGGTCTGAATCCATTAGAAGCCTTCCTATCAGATTTTGAAGCAAGTGTACCAATGCAACAGAGGTTGTTGGAAATGGATGAGTCCTTGAAATACATACCAGCAAGATGGTGGGGGACACACAAAAGTAATATTATAGATTGGATACAATGTCATACTTTGATGACAGCATGATTCTCAACACAAGTAGAAGGCTGCAAAGTTCACTACATAGGTCGAAGTTACCCAAAGGACCATGTGCGAAGCTATAAGTAAGCCTGGAGAAACATTCTTCAAGAACAATGGGTACACATATTCATCAACATGCTGGACACGACACCTATAAACTAGTACCTTCAAGCAGAACTGTGCCTCATCACTACAGATTGGAAATGTATGACTTAGAATTTTGTAACCACCTTCTTATTTGAAATTCAATATCCTTCAGTAGATCAAGAACTGTAGGTTGTGAGACAGAAAGTATTCGAGGAGGTATCTAGCCTTCCCTTAGAACAGGAAGAGGATGAATGGAATGTGCCTCTCCAGAAAATGCAAGGTTGTTACAACATCAATGCCAATGAATATGATGATCTGAGGAAGGTGAACATCGCAGAAACAGAGGGCCGGAGAGATGTGGAAGGACCAGTAGTTGATCTGCCATTCATTGGACAACCAATCAAAATCAAGAAAGTCAATATTAGAACAGAATAGACACCAAAGTTTGCAAATGTTGGAGATTATTGGGATGCTGCTACCATTGATAAAATTACAGAGTTACTGCATGAATATCAGGACTTGTTTCCAACCAAGTTCACTGATATGAAGAGCATTAAAGGGCCTATGGGAGAGATGAGGATCCCTTTAAAGACAAATGCTAGATCAGTCAAACAGAGACCTTACAGACTAAACCCTAAATATAAAGAGAAAGTGAAGATTGAGCTTGACATAATGTTGGAAGCAAGAATTATAGAACCTGTCTAATAGTCAGAGTGGATAATCCCTATGGTGGTGCAAGAAAAGAAAACATGAGAAATCAGGATATGCATAGACCTCAAGAAGATGAATGGTGATTTTTTGCATGACCCCTTCCTTACACCATTCACTGACAAAGTGTTAGATAATGTGGGAGGCCAGGAAGTATATTCTTTTATAGATGGATTTTCAGGATACCATCAGATCCAGATTGCCAAGGAAGACCACCATAAGACCACATTTGGAATAGAATGGGGATCCTACCAATATAAAATGATGCCATTTGGATTGAATAATTCCCCAACAATCTTTTCCAGGGTGGTGGTCAAAGCATTCAAGGAATTTCTGCACAAATTTTTAGAAGCACACTTTGATGATTGGACTTTGTTTAGCTTATTGAAAAATCACATTGAATGTCTAAGGCTAATGTTGGATAAATGAAGGCAGTGTCAAATTTCTTTGAACCTAAAGAAATGTATTTTCTTTTCACCATTTGGCGTTTTGTTAGGTCATATTGTATGCAAGAAAGGATTGTTGGTAGATCCATCCAAGATTGTCATTATAGTTGATCTACCCCCTCCTACATCAGTCAAACAGTTGTGCACTACACTGGGACACACAGGCTACTACATAAATTTCATTAAGGGATATGCTCAGATTACAACACCCATGGAGAATTTGTTGAAGAAGGATTGTCAGTTCAGTTGGATAGAAGAATCCCAACAGAGCTTCGACACACTGAAACAGAAGATGGTTATTGCATCCATTCTGGTTTTCCCAGATTGGACCAAGGAGTTTCATGTGCATGTCGATGCATCATCCATTGCATTAGGAGTTGTGTTAGCACAACCAGGAATAGGATACATTGACCACCTGTTAGCCTTTTCTAGTAGAAATCTATTTACATATGAGATTAATTATATCACTACTGAAAGACATGGATTAGCCATGGTGTATGCACTGCAGAAATTTTGCCACTATTTGTTGGGAGGACACTTTAAAATGTTTATTTATCACTCCGCACTAAAGAACCTAGTCAACAATCTAGTGTTGGGGGGAAGGATATGAAAATGACTGGTGTTATTTCAATAATATGATTTTGAGATCATAGTAAATGCAGGGAGAATGAACAAAGGTCCTGACCACTTATCAAGGTTGAAACATGGAGAAGAGCTAACTAGTTTAGAGGATGCACTACCGGATGCATAACTACTATCCATTAGAAAGATCAATGACCACTTCACAGAGATAGTCTAGTTCCTATCAGCAAGAATGGCACCTAGTGAGTACACAATTTCTCAAAAGAAACAACTAGTGGTGTGCGCTGCAGATTTTTCACTTATCATCGGACATCTATACAAGATGGGACTTGATGAGATTTTGAGAAGGTGTGTTATGGAGGCAGAAGGACCACTAATCCTTGAATAATCTCATGAAGGCATCGCATGAGGACATTATGCATGGAAAGCAACTACGCAGAAGGTTCTTAGAGCTGGCCTTTGGTGGCCTACTTCACACAAAGATGTTAAAGACTATTCCAGAGCCTGTGGTGTATGCCAGAGGGTTGGGAAACCATCCAAAAGAGATGAAATGTCATTAGCACCACAGATGACCCTACAAGCATTTGAGAAATGGGACATTGAATTTTGTTGGACCTATAAATCCACCTGCAAAGCATACAAGAGAAAGGTACATAATTACAACAACAAAATACTTCACTATATGGGCCGAAGCAAGAGCAGTCAAGGCCTGTAGTGCAACTACAGCTGTGCGCTTCATATTTGATGACTTCATAACTAGGTTTGGATGCCCAAAGATCCTTATGAGTGATCAAGGAACACATTTCATCAATAAGACAGTTGAAGCCTTGACTAAAGAATTTTCAGTCCACCATCAGAAGATCACACCATACCATCCTCAAGAAAATGGGACAGTTGAAGCATTCAACAAGATCTTGGAGACAGCACTAACCAAGATTTGTTGTGTAAATAGAGATGATTGGGATTTAAGAGTACCAGCAGTGTTATGGGCCTATAGAACAACTTGCAAGAAGCTAACAATGCAGACAACTTTTAATTTGGTATATGGTCTTGAATTTGTTGTTCTAATGGAATATCTGGTACCAAGCCTGAGAATTGTTGCCTTTATAGATATGGATGACCTTGGTGTTGTTCTAGAGAGGCTTGCACAGTTGGTTGAATTGGAAGAAGACAGATTCATTGCAAGATTCCATTAGCAGGTTCAGAAGGAAAGAGAAAAGTCCTATCATGATAGGTACATCAAGAAGAAGGCATTCAATCAAGGTGATCTAGTATTGGTATATGAAATCAAGTTCATAAAACATCCTGGGAAGTTCTCAACACATTGGCTAGGGCCATACGAGATTTCTTATGTTACAGAAGGAGGAATTACGCAATTGAAGACTCTGAATGGAGAATGGAAGGATGGTTTAGTGAATGGGAGCCGACTGAAGTTGTACTATGACAACCAACTGCCTCACAACTCTCAGTAGAAGCATGAAATAAAGGTGCAGTTGAAACTGGGTACCAGACACAAAAAATACCGTTTGCATAAGGGATGGAGAGGAGGCAAAGAGCAGAACGCAGAGGCTGCATTGCGTAGCCTGGATTCGAAGTAAAATAGGAAGCTCAGATCTGAAGTGCCTTGGGACGAGTCACAGGTGAGTGTTGGAGGCCTATTGGCCCTTGGTTATGGAAGTATGCAAAGATGAAGGAAGAAAAGGGAGAATGTGAACTGCGCAGAAGACACAGTGACTGTTATTGGGTCAAAGTGAACAAAATAGCAGAAAAGATGGAGAGAAGCCTGAGAAAGAAAGTCGTTGGACAAGGAGATTGGGGATGTTAGATAAGTAAGGAAGAAGGATCATGGATAGGCCAACAAGTGGAAAAATCCACCATTGGATGCTTTGGAGCACCGCGCAAGAAGAAAGGAAAGCAGGCTAGTAAAGCCTTGAAAATATGGGTCAAGTTGACCTAGGGTTTTAGACACCTAGGATTTTGGTATCTAGGGTTTTGGACACCTAGGTTTCAGCCTAAGGCTGTTGGTGAGCTATTGTAATGTATAAAAATAGGTCTAAAGGGCCTAGGTTGGGTTGGTATGATATTGCTATTGATCTATTTGTATTGTGGATGTGAGTGAGTATTGTATTGAGAGAGAGAAGTGATGAGAGTGAGAGCCTTCTAGATTGTAAGATCTTCAGTTGGGTGCGAAGATAAACCCTGCAGCTAGGTGCGCAGGGAGGGGAAGAGAAAGAGAGGAGTGTTGTTGGGAAAAATACCCTACGGACTAGCAAACTAGGGTCAGACTTGCATGCAGATTTTGACCGTAAAGAAATTACCTTTTAACCTACCACCCAAAACTTAAACCCCTCTTTCACAATACATGCATGGAAAGGAACTACTAACCTTTTTACTGATGTTTGGTGTAGATCCTCCGTTGCGCTTTGACCGCTTGCTTGCACTGCTCCTTCCAAAGATAACCTGCAATCAAGACAAACAACTATGCATGCATGCTACTTTTCTACTTGAGGGTTAGAAATTAAGCACAAATTAAACAAACCATAGATAACTCATGCATTGGGACGAGAAAAGTATTCTTTTATTATTTGAAAAATGAATCAACTTACAATCAAAGTCGAGACCGGCCACCGCTCCTTGATCCTGATCCTGGGCTCCTCCTCTTCTGTCCTCCAACTGCTTTGCATTAATTCTCCTTTGGCTTGAGGAAA